>VWZK01011456.1:100517-136545 GCA_013396935.1 Baryphthengus martii | reverse complement strand
GGTGAGCCCGGGCGGGGTGAGGGATGGCGGGGGGTGGATTGGATGGAGTCGGGGAGTGCGGGGCTCTGGAAGCTGAGAACGGAGGGTGCGGCTACCTTGGAAGGTCCTTGTTTGGCATCACTCGCAGTGAAGGGTTTGGGTCACCCAAAAGTGGGAGTTTTGGTGTTTTCTTTTTTTGTTGGTTTTTTTTTTGTTCTTCTGTTTGTTTTGTTTGTTTGTTTGTTTTTTCCCCATTTCCTGCAGCCTCTCGCCCAGCACCAAGGCGGAGGTGGGTTAAGGCTGTGGGAAGTGAAGGAGGGAGAGGGAAGAGTTTCCTCAGAATTATTTTTCCCCTCTCTCCTGATCGATAATGAACATCCCCCATTTACCCCCGAGACCCAGCTGACAGGATTTGCATCCTCCAGGCTTGACTCCAATAGAAAGTTTCAGGTCAGGGCCAGTTCCGTCCCGTCCCCGCTCCTCCATGTCCACATGGGCCCCCACCTGCATTTTCAGAGTGGCTTTGTACCCACCGACATTTATTTGTCATGCATCGCAATGCCGGGGCTTTCACACCAAAACCCGCTGTAATTTCCCAAACATTTTTTTTTTTCTGGAAATTCAGTATCTTTTTAGCATTCATAGCCTGATGTCGGTGTTGCCGAGGCAGCCGAGCATGGATTTTATGAGGAGCTCTTGATTTGATCCTGATACCTTCAATATTGACATACCAAAAGCATTTGCTACTCTTGATTTATTTATATATTTATTAACTACTTAGCATAACTTTAATCGATTCTTTCTTCGATGAGACAGCAGCTGCAGAGCTGTGTGTAAGCTACATATTGTCTCTGTGCAGGTATGAAAATAGAGTTAAACAATTTGCAAAGCTGTTTCATGTCTGAAATGACACTTTCTATTTTCTCGGTATTAAAAGAAAAAAAACCAAACCACTCGTGACGGGTGAACTGGTTGGAAGGATGTAAACGGCTTTAAGTACATTCAGGGTTGTTATGTTGTGAGGGCTCCATCCTACGACTTCTTCAACAGGCGCGGAACTTGCAGTCAATCCGTGACCCGCGGTAGGTGTCATGGTCTGGAGAACCTGACACCATCAGGTGTGTGGAGCAGGTGTGAAGTGATGTCATTAGCTATGGTATTTTCAGAAAAGTTAAAGAAACTTGGTTTGTCCCAGGGGAGCAGGAGTCCCCTTGGCTGTACTGGTGGCTTCTCTTTAAAGTTAAGTGTGTGTTTGGGTGTTGGAAGGGCTGTGTGGTACCATCAGATGTATCTTGGTGCTGACCTTATCTGGTTCCTAATAGCTTCATGATTCTCCTTTGACACTTGGAGGTGGCACCATCACTTGGTGGTGTTCTCCTGGCACCCAGTGGTCTCACCTGGCACTGAGCTCTTGGCTGGAGTGAAGGGCCTTCAGGAGGACAGAGCTGGCTGGGATAAGCCCTGTGGCACCTGAGGGCCATTCTTCTTTGGAACATAGAGATATGTGTGATTCATAGGCGTCTTTAGAAATCTCAGGAGGCACCAGTTTGGTTCCGGCTGGTCTGGTGGTTTGTTGTATGTTAATTAGGTGATTCTGGTTCTCATCAGGCCACAACTAGATAGGAGATTGAGACCAGAGCCACTTGTTAGTCCTGCTAATGCCTCTGCACGCAAGGAACTCTTGTGGAGCAGTTGAACCTACCGAGAGCAAAGGACCGAGGTCCAGTGTGGGGACCTGCACAAGGGCTGGTGACTCTTGTCTTCAGCAAGCCAGCCTGGCAGCTTCAGTGTCTTCTCCTGGACACTGTCTTCACTACAGACACTGGACTTCTTGAGACTGGGGCGGGATCTTTGTGTTCAACAGCTCTTGATGGTCTTTAGTATTCTGTTACAAAGGTCCTGTAGAGATGGGAGGTCAAACCCTGCTCCCCTCATCAAGTGCTCACTTCTTTGGGTCTGGCTACATCCAGGACTGTCCAAGGCTGTACCTACGGGCACAATCACAGAAGAGGTTGGAAGGCACCTCCAAATATCATGTAGTCCAACTTTTTGTAGGAAAGGAAATCTAGATTAGATGATTTAGGTAGGACAGGGTAGGGACATCCCTATTTTTCTGGTGGTACTTTCTCCTAGCCCTCTTGGTGCATAGAGCAGCTGCATTTTGGATTCCAGCCACGATTTTGGTGGGTTTGGCACCTCAACAGGACTGGAGAAACAGCTTCAGACATGCAGTCCCCTTCAGTCACCACTTTTTGCTTGTAGGTCTGGAGTTGTCTCATTGTGTAGGAGCCAAATCGTTGGGTACCACTGTGCCTTGGAGATCCGGGGGGCCCTGCAAGGTGAAGAGGGTCCGCACGGTCTTCAAACCTGAGCAGCTGGAGCGGCTGGAGCAGGAGTTTCTCAAGCAGCAGTACATGGTGGGCACGGAGCGAGTGGACCTGGCTGCAACTCTGCATCTCACGGAGACTCAGGTAAGAACTGGGGGAGCTGGGAATGGCAGTGTAGATCCTGGGGCTGGGTTTGGTCTGCGGTTAGTTTCCCTGGCCAGAAAGTGCAGTGGGAGGAGGACACGATGCGAATTGATATTGAAGCCACATGGCTGGAGTGATCTGAGATAGGTTTGGAGCAAGCTGCTTGGGGCAGTGGTGGAGTCCCCATCCCTGGAGGGGTTTCCAAGCTGTGGAGATGTGGTGCTGAGGGACAGGGGTTAGTGGTGCCCTGGCAGTGCTGGCTTAATGGTTGGACTTGATCTTGAAGGTCTTTTCCAACCAAAAGGATTCTATGAGTAAGAACATTCTTTTCTTAATCCACGAAGTGGACCAAAAAAGCCTTTAGGAGCATAAACCTGTTTGCTTCAGAGTTCCAGCCAGGTTGGACTAATGAGTCTACACTATTAGGATCAAGAGTCCTTTTGTGACACTGGGTCTAAACAATTTTATTTTTTTTTTTTTGCTCCTCCCAGTACGTTTCTGCCTCTCCCACTGCCAGCTGTTTGTTTATTGTGGAGAGAAGCAGCCACCTGACTTTCTGTGGTGGGATTCAAATACAGCTGGGAAAAGGAAGAACAAAGCAAGGGCGGTTCTGGGGTTGGCAGGGAGAGTGTGACCAGCACAGGGAGCAGGGGCAGGGAGTAGGTGGGGGTGTCACGATGCTCTCTGCTAGCCCCAGTCCTGGAGATGGCTTCAGTGGCTCCAGCAAGCTTGAGGAGGTGCTTCCTTCACTCCCCTGGCCAGAGCTTCCTCTGTGCAGCTGCATCTCCTTCGCCCCTGGTCCTTTCTCCCAGGACCAGTCTGCTCACCACAGTATCACCTCCTGCTTGCTTGCAGTGCCTCAAGCAGTGAAGGGATGCACCTCCCTCTTTAAGGAACTCTGCTTTTTGGGGACATCTGCCTCAGAAGCATTAGAAATCTTGGATTAAATTGTGATGCTGTTTTCCTGCCAGGTGAAAGTCTGGTTCCAGAACCGGAGGATCAAATGGAGGAAGCAGAGCATGGAGCAGAAGGCGGCAAAGCTGTCCCAGTTCGGGGTGATACAGCCTGCCACCGCCGACTCCACCGGCAGCAAGGACCACGGGGAGGACACCGTGGATGTTGAGCTTTGAATGGCCGACGCCATTCAGCCGCCACTGCTGTTCCTTAAGCCGCATCTGCTGTCTGGAGACCCTGGGGATGCAGAAATATCTCCCCTTCTTCGGACCGAGTGAGACATTAATGCTCTTGATCTGATAGCTGGAACTGTATGACCAACTGCAGTTGACTGGGAGGACTCCTCCCCGCCCCAGATCTTGTTTGGTAGCCACGTGCCACAATTCCTGGGGCTTCATCCCCAGGGCTGATTGTACTGGGTGGTGTGGCAAAGCATGTGGTTTCCTGCTTGCTCTTGCAGCCCCAGGACACACAAACGGCTCCCAGCAGCGAGTTTGGGGTGACAATTTGAGGATGTCTCCGACAGCTGTGAGCAAAAGGGTGTTTCAAGATGGGGGCACTTGTGTTGCGTGTGGCCGTGTGCTCCTGGAAGGAGGACTATCAACCCTGATTGTTCTTCCAGGTTAACTGGACTCCCATATTTGATGCTTAGATCACCACAAAAAAAAAAAAAAGAGAAAATTGAAAATTCACTCCACCCACAAACTGGGTCATTATTCTTATAAGAGGATGATCAGGGTCCAATCTGGCCCCTGGAACGCAAGTGCCTCCTCTTGTCCTGTGCCTTGGTGGGTTTTGTGCCTTTGTTCTGATTTCCTGAACCCACTGGGCAGAACTTGGTGGATCTCTCTGTCTTCTGGCATCGCCTCACTTGGCCAAGGTGTGCATGGAGCTGCCGTGCTGGGGTTGATGAGGTGTGGGGATCGGGGTCTGTTCTCAACAGGCAGCTTTTCAACACCTCTGGTGCTTCAGACAACCCCTCGACCCCCATCCAGATGTGGCCCAGATGGCTGTCGCTCTGCTTACTCTCCTCATTACACACTCAGGTGTGGTGGGGAAGTGGCACCTGGAGTGTTGGGCAAGCACATCTGGAACTGCCCCAGCACATCTGGAACCGCCTGCTGCAGTTAGAGGTTGGGTTTGGGGAGAGTGGGCGGATGGGAGAACTTGGAGGAGTCAGGACCAAGCCCTGGGCCCTCCCCACTGGTGTGTCTGCAGCCAGGTTCCAGACACCACGTCCTGATAGCTCAGGATAATTTATTGCCTCTCTTTCTATCACTTTACTCCGTTATTATTTATAGAAATAACTTTTTTTTTCTCCTTAATAAATGTCACTTATTTATTCATTTTGCTTCTTCATAAAAATCAAGTGTGTTTCAAAAAGGGACAGGGTTGGGCAGCTCTTTGGTTTCTGAGCAGACAGTGATGTCTCAACGGATTCTTGCTCCATGGGGGCAGGTTCTCCATCCTTTTTGCTGTCTGCAGTTTCATCTGGGTTTTTGAGGAAACAGTTTTAAAAAAACCACCAAACAAAGAGAAAGCAAAAGAAAAGCACCTTTTCCTCCTGGTAAGACCCCTGTTGGTCAAAGTAACATTTGCTTTGCAACAGAAGTCACAAAAGGGTGATTTCTTCTTGAAAGGAGGATTTTTTTTTCTCATACATTTTCATTCCGGACATGCCAATAGAAATATGAAATTACGTTTTTTTTTTCCTTTCCCCACTGTTGCATTAAAAAGTAAAGTAATTTGTCAGAAATTTTAAAGTCATGCCCAGTAATTATTGCACCCCCTCGATGTGTGTTTGCTGATAAACCTGGGCACTCATCTCAGGCTTGAAGGTTTGGAAGGAAGCAAGAACAGCTTTTAAACAGATCACCTGAAAAACTGTAGGTGTCAAAAAACCCCCAACCCAAACCAGAAGGAAGACACATTTCCAACAACTCTTTTTTTAATTTTCAATTTAAAATATTAAAAATACCCCTAAACATATTTTTATCCTTCCCAAAATACTTTAGATTAATGTTGTGGGCACCAGGATTCATTCAGAGACACGAAGGATGTTTTGAAGTGTTGCTAGTTGGGCCACAACTCAAGCTGGTGCTTCGTGTATGAAATGTCCTACCAGTAAGCACCAAAATCCTATAAAAACAGGACATGTAGTGCTGTTATTACAATAATGGTTACTCTTCCTATGATTAATACGATGCAGTTGAAATAGGAATCATAGAATGACAGAATCTTTAAGGTTGTAAGAGACCTTCAAGATCATCTCGTTCCAATCCCCCTGCCATGGGCAGGGACACCTCCCACTAGACCAGGTTGCTCTAAGACCCATCCAACCTGGTCTTGAACACATCCACAGCTTCTCTGGACATCCTGGGCCAGGGTCTCACCACCTTCACAGAGCCAGAAGGTAGTATTCCTCCACCAATGTCTAGGTCCTTGTAGACCCCTGGGAAGGGAATTTATGGTGGAGCAGTGCCCCACACTGGGATCAGACCCCAAAATATAGATGGGGAAGGTGTCCCGAGCAGTTATTCTACCCCTTGTCACCAGCCTGGGAGTTGCGCTGCTCTACGGCCATGCTCCTCATGGACTGTCTGCCTGGGCACGGAGCACCACCCATCTGGCCATGCAGCGTTACCACGTGGTGTCACGTCCCCGCCACAAGCCGACAGTGACATCTAGTGACTCCAAAACACCCCGAATATGAAATTATCCCATATTCACAATGCCGCTGCAGCCGCCTGCTTGATGAAGAGCGGGAGCGAGTCCCAACTGGCGCTGGCAGAGCTGGGTGTGAATTAATAAATACAACTAAGCACACGTTTTGGTAGATTTTAGGTATTTGCAGAAGGTAGTGAAAGTGCAAGGGCCACATTAGAAGTTTTTTTGGGGGAAACTCGGAGAGGTTTTGGGTACACAGTCGCCTGCCCTGTAAGGGGGGTTACTTGGGTTCCCGCTTGACAGAGATATGGAGATTATTCCTCCCTCTGCTAAATAATAATAAATCAAAAGAGAGAAACAACAAAACTCCCATTTGGTTTGTTTGGGGTTTTTTTGGCACCTGCTGAAGTGCCCCAAGCCCTGTTCTGTGACTTTTTGGCGGTGCTTTCGGAAGGTGGCGGTGGGCTGAGGGGAGGGCTAAGATGGCGCCCGCCCCGGGGTTGCCAAGGGGGCGCGTGTGTGTGATGGGGGGCGAAGACCCCCTAAGAGAGGCTGACAGCCTCTCTTCGGGCGGGGGGGGGGGCGGAGGAAGAGGAGGAAAGAAGAGGAAGAGGAGGAGGAGGAAGAGGAAGAGGAGCTGCCCGCCCCCCGGCGGGTCAGAGCAGCGAAGTCGCCGCCCGAAGATGGCCGCCGCGGCGAGAGAGGTGTGCAGCGCCGTGGCTGGAAGCGGGGCCGGGGCTGGGAGCGGGGCCGCGGCGGAGGCTCGGTTCATCAGCAGCGCTAAGGTGAGCCCGGCCGGTTCCCCTTCTCCCTCCTTTCCCTCACCCTGCGGCAAAAGCCGGTTTTAGACGGTAAAACGGCGGCAGCCTCCCCTCAAGCTGGGCTGGGAGTACCCTCAGCCCACGGGTGGGTTTTGACTTCATTCCCTGACCTGTAGCTGTCCCTCGACAGGGGAAAGGCTTGTTCGCCACCAAGAACATCCACAAAGGGGAAACTGTCTTCGTGGAGAGGCCAGTGGTGTCATCCCAGTTCCTCTGGAATGCTCTGTACAACTACCGAGGTGAGCGGCCGGTGGTTGGTGGCACCGGCCCCATCAGTGGTGATGTGACCGCTGGCTCCCGATGGAGATGCCCGGGTGGGAAGGTGAAGGAGTTGGGAGAGTTGGGTTGGTCTTACCACCACCAAGAATGTGCCCCTGCTGCCATTTCTGCCTCTGTGCTGGACAAACCATTGGCAAGTTGAAAATGTTGAGATCTTCAGAGGGATGGTGACTTCCATCAACGCTGCCACCACCGGGCACCGTCTGTGTGGGAATCTGGTTTTTTTTGGTAGTGTGGGAACTCATCCCAATCCCACCACCACAGAGTAGAGCCTGCAAAGGTGCTGGCGTTCTCTGGAGGCACTGGAACAAAAAAAATGGCAGTTCTAATAGCAGGATTTTCAACTTTCATTTCTCCGATCTAGACTCTGCTGTCTGCGGAGCTCCGTTGCAGGTCAGCAACGCGGGGACGTTTGCCATTGTACGGCCCTTAAACACCTCCTGGTGTTACAGGACAGGAGATCAGGGCTTGGGGAGGGTTAAATAGCAGCAGAAATGGTCTTTCTTATGGAGGGAGCGGTAAGAGACTGGTGCCTCCAGCTTGGAGGTGGTGTTGGTACCAGTCACGCTGTCTTGCCCTGGGGCCTGACTGTCTTGTCTTCCTGCAGCCTGCGATCACTGCCTGCGGGCGTTGGAGACAGCCGAGGAGAACGCCCAGCGGCTTCTGGGGAAGAGCTCCCTGGTGCTGCCTCACCCAGAGCAGTGCAGCATCCGGAAAGACCTGCACCAGCAGTGTCCCCGATGCCAGGTACGGGGCTGTTGCCAGGGACTGTGATCTCGTTGCGGGTCACCGACTTCTTGACGGGGCACTTGCGCTTGTCTTTCCCTTCTCCATCGTGATGACTTGATGAGAGGGCTCAGAGGGTCAGGGAAGGGGCACGTCCGGGGCTCGGACCCTCTTTTTTCCTGCCGCCGTAGCCAATGCTGGGCGCTGTGCCCTTCGCTCCAGGTGACGTACTGCAGCGCTGAATGCAGGCAGGCCGCTCTGGAGCAGTACCACCAGGTCCTCTGCCTCGGCCCGTCCCGCGACGACCCCACGCACCCCCTCAACAAGCTGCAGGAGGCATGGAGGTAGGGGACCAACCTGCCTGTTGCTCCACAGGCAGAGGAGGTGGCTCTCCAGGGCCGAGTGAGACTGCCTGTGACCAGGGCCGAGGACCGTCTTTACTTTGTGGCCCTGCATGGGGTGGCTGGAGGGTGGTGGTGGCGGCCGTGGGATGCTGCCGAGTTCTACCTGCTGAAGTTGTGATGGCAGTGCAAGGGTTTTGATGCAGGACTGAGCAGTTCTTATTTTTCTCCGAGTAAACAGCTGCAGAGCACTGAGCTGCTGCATCCCGTGCTCCTGCAGTTTTATAGCGCTCCTGCAGATCTCCAGCCCCGGGGGAATTCCTCCTCATAGCACCCCTGCGAATGCCTAAACTAATCTCCGATGAGAGGGGAGATGGGGCATCCCCCCACCCAAAGCTGATCACAAACCTCCAGCTCTCACCGCACTCCTGGGTTTATGTGTAGGACCCAGGCTCTGGTTTAATGGGATGGGGAGGGATCATCTGTATAGTGAGTGCTGGTTTCTCCTCACCCCGAGCGGTGCTGGATCCCCACACAGCAATGCTTTGCTGGATGCTTCGGTGTGGTGGATGAGCTACAAGCCTGACTGAATGGATCACAGCTGCCTCTGCCTCCCTCCCAGCTTTTTATTTCCACAGCAACACCTCTTTTCTTCATTTTTATCCCCCAGAAACATGCATTATCCACCAGAGACTTCCAGCATCATGTTGATGGCCCGGATAGTCGCCACTGTCAAACAGGTATGTCTGTTGCTTCGAGCCACAGCTGCCGGTGTGTGGTTTCCTCATGCCGTTGTGGATTTTTGTTCCCAAGTACTCGTCTCTGGTGGCTGGCAGGGTCCTGCTGGAATGGATTTCAACGTCTGGAGGTTCCTGGTCATGGAAACAGGCAGCAAAGGAGGTTGCTGTGTCTTGAGCCAAGCAGGGTTGTTTGTTTTTTTTTTTTCAGTACTAAATCAGAACTGAACCTTTCCTTTGGCTCTGATCCTTTGGCCGGGCTTTGCCAGTGTTTCTTCTGATGATAAACTGCCACCATCAGTTGGTGGGACCAATCCAATTCGACTACCACGTGTTAAGGTTGGAAAAGACCGCTGAGATTATCAGGTCCAACCACTAACCCAACACTATCATGACCACTAAACCGTGTCCTGACAGAGCCACCATCTATGTGGTTTTTTGAATACCTCTGAGCGACTGCTCTGTGGTGGCTCTCAGTAGCAAGAGGCTGGATACGTCTGAGCTCAGCGGGGCCTGTCCTCTCTTCCCTCTCTGCTGGCGGAGAAGGGAAGTGGTGCTCGTGCGATGCCTTCACTTGGTTCCTTTCTCAGGCTAAAGACAAGGAGTGGTGGATCAAGGCCTTCTCCCAGTTCTGCAGCAAGACGGCAAATGAGGAAGAGGAGATTGTCCACAAGCTGTTGGGGGACAAATTTAAGGTAAGATCTTGGCAGCACTTGGCTGGGTGGCATCTCCCTGCCTGTCTCCGTGAGCCCATGGGTGCAGAGACCCTGTTACAGCTGTGATGGGAGACACTGGAAATCCCAGGCTCAAATTGGGGGGGGAAAGCCCCCTATTAAGGAGGGCTCTGCTGGCTGACCTGGCAGAGAGGAGACAGGTTGCTCAGAGGGCGTGCAGTGCTTCTGTGGGACACGTTGCTCCTTTCTGTGGCGGAGCTGCTTCTGCTGTGGGAGGGGACAGGGTGCTATTTTACTGCTGAGTAGGTGGCAAGTGAGCAGCTTTCGCTGCCATGAGGGCAGAAGCCTTGCAGGGAAGGACCAGGCTCTGACACCCGGTGGCATCTCCCCACCTGACGGTGTTGCCATGTCCTGCCAGGGCCAGCTGGAGCTGCTGCGCTTGCTCTTCACCGAAGCCCTTTATGATGAACATCTCAGCAGGGTGAGTTGAACAACCTCCCAGATAGCCCAGGGGCGTGGTGGGACGCTCTGCTTGGTGCCAGCACCCCTGGGTCATGTCTGTCCCCAAGGCCAGGGCTTCCCCTGGGGACTCTGCCCTTTCCTTGCTTCCTCCAAAACTTACTGTGGGATTTGAGGTGCTTGCAGAGCAGGCCTGGGCTCAGCTGCGTTCTCATCTCCCTTCAACAGTGGTTCACTCCAGAAGGCTTTCGATCCCTCTTTGCCCTCGTTGGGACCAATGGCCAAGGCATAGGAACAAGGTAATGGGGCTTTCTGGGTGCTCAGTGGGAAGCAACAGAGCTGTGGTATGGCGGGGATGTACAGCCTGTAAATGGCAGTCACGGAGTAGAATCGTAGAATTGTTCTAGTTGGAAGAAACCTTTTAAGATCATCGCATCCAACTGTTCCCCCAGCACTGCCAGGGCACCACTAACCTGAGTCCCTCAGCACCACATCTCCACAGCTTGGAAACCCCTCCAGGGATGGGGACTCCACCTCTGCTCTAGGCGGCCTGGGCCAGGCTTGGACAACCCTGGAGGGGGTTCAAGAAATTGTTCCTCAGCTCCAACCTAAACCTGCCCTGGGGCAACTTGAAGCCAGTTCCTCTTTTCGCATCGCTTGGGGAGAAGTCATTTCAATCCTCACCTCACCCCAGCCTTCTGTCAGGGAGTTGTGGAGAGCCAGAAGGTCTCCCCTGAGCCTCCTTTTCTCCAGACTGAACAAGCCCAGCTCCCTCAGCCGCTCCTCATCACACTCCTGCTCCAGACCCTTCCCCAGCTCTCTTGCCCTTCTCTGGCCACACTCCAGCCCCTCAAGTTCCTTCTGGGAGGGAGGGGCCCAAAACTGAACCCAGGATTTGAGGGGTCGCCTCCCCAGTGCCCAGTCCAGGGGGACGATCCCTGCCCTGGCCCTTCTGGCCGCCCCAGTGCTGACCCAGCTAGGATGCTGGTGGCTTCTTGGCCACCTGGGCACCTTGCTAAATCCACAGTGGCCTGGGTCATGTCTGGGTTCAGATGTAAGAGATGGGAATCGAGAGGCTGACTCAAAATCTGTCCTTCATCTTGACTGTGCCCAACTCTTTCGTGTCCCTCTACCACACCTTGGCCACTCAGGGCCACCAAGTTTAACCCTTAGATCCCCACTGTGAGGTTCCCCCTTGTGTCTCCAGTGCTGTGACTGTGTCTCTCTGGTTCCCGGCAGCTCCCTGAGTCAGTGGGTGCACGCTTGCGATGCGCTGGACCTCCCCGTACTGCAGCGGGAGGAGCTGGACGCCTTTATTGACCAGCTCTACAAGGACATCGAGAAGGGTGAGGAGGCTCTGAAGTGACTGTGGGCAGGACCTTGCTGGATCTAGGAGGGGTTACTACTGGGAGCTGGGAGATCCTGCTTTTCCTGGTCCATGCGAGCCAGGCCTGCTGCCTTCCGCTCGCTGCCTGGGGAGGGCAAATCCGAGTTTGTAGGTAGGTTGAGGTGGCTGGAGGGCTGATCCGGATGGATCCTGTGCAGAAAAGTCTCAGGTTTATCACTTTTTTTTTAATGGTGTGAGTAGAGGGAGCCTGAGAGTGTAAATCTCCATGTCCTCTCCCAGTGTGGAGGGAAGGGTGCTTTGGAAACCAGCTTCCAACACCTGTACACCAGTGCAGTGCTGGCTGGGAGCCTTCAGCTGGATGTGCTGTTGTGCTGGCGCTGAGCTGGGTGTGTGGAAGAGCCAGGGGGGCCCAGGCCAAGCTCTAATCTCCTTCTCTCTCCTGCAGAGTCTGGAGAGTTCCTCAACTGCGAGGGATCAGGTCTGTACGTGCTCCAGAGCTGCTGTGAGTAACCCAGACACAGGGAGGAGAGCCAATAGTGAGGAAGGGAATTTCCTGGGCTAGGCTGACTCAACTCTTTCTAAAAGTCTTTGGAGGAAGGAGTTTGTGCTCCTCATCCGTGGATGGGGTGGGATGGGTGCTGCCCTGGAGCCTGGCTGCTCTCTGGGGGTCTCCTGGCATCTTGCTTAGCTTGAAGTGGTTGGTCATGGAATCATGGGATTCGTTTTGTTGGAAAAGATCTTTAATGTCATGGAATCCAAGCGTTGCCCCAGCACTGCCAGGGCACCACTAACCCATGACCCTCAGCACCACATCTCCACAGCTTGGAAATCCTTCCAGGGATGGGGACTCCAGCCTTGCCCTGGGCAGCTTGGGCCAGGCCTGGACAACCCTGGAGGGGAAGAAATTATTCCTCAGCTCCAACCTAAACCTCCCCCGGGGCAACTTGAAGCTGTTTCTTGACCTGGTTTTCCAAGTCTTGTCTTGAAAGGACCCAAGAGATACAGGCTCTGGGAGCCACCTTCAGAGTTAGCAGAGACCACCTCCAACATTGAGCAAAATGGAGCTGAGAAAACCCTTAAAGGAAGGAACCTTTCCTGGAGAGGAGAGGGTATCCCAACACCTGGAGCTCTCTTCTTTCACTCCTGAGAATGGGAGTGGGAACTGGCTACCGGAAGAGCTGGGAAGCTGGGGAGAAGTGCAGCCCCATGCATCCTTTCCTCAGCGACTGGAGGCACAGCTGGGGCTGTGGCTCCCTAGGGTTGATCCAGGAGAGCTTGCTCACTCTGACTGTTTTTTATGGGTCCTGATAATCCCCAGTGTGAGTGGAGACCATGGTGCTGCTGTTCCTGAGGTAGATGGGGGTGCCTGCAGCATTGTGCTGCCATCTCCTTCACCAGCTAATGGCTCTCCCAGTTGGAGGCACGAGTCCCACGAGCTCTGTGGAGTCTCCTGATGCTACGTCTACTTTTCGTTTCCTCTGGAGACACCCTTACGGTTGTGTCCCATTTTCCCTGTAGGTAACCACAGCTGCATCCCCAATGCCGAGACGTCCTTCCCGGACAACAACTTCCTCCTGCATCTGACTGCCCTGGAGGACATCGAAGCGGGAGAGGTGAGGCCATCAGGAGGAGCTTGGGGTGACATCATGCCTTGGCAGAGGGTTCCCACGTCCCCTCCATCCCCCTAGCCCCGTAGCTCCAGTCTCTTGTGTTGTGCTGGCAGAGGAATTTGTGCCTCATCTCACTTGAGGTCCCGTGTTTCTTCCTGACTCTGAGGGGAAGTGGTACAAATCGGGATGCATTGGGTTCCTGGGAAGCAGTTCTCGATCTAACTGGTTTCTCTTTGCTCACAGGAAATCTGCATTAGCTACTTAGACTGTTGTCAGCGGGAGCGCAGCAAACACAGCCGCAACAAGATACTCAGGTAGGACCTGCTTGGAGGAACCTGGCAGGAAATGGGGCTCCTGGTGGGGTGTGCAACACAGTGAGTGGTGCTCTCGGTGCTTCCAGCTTCGTGCAGTCCCTTCTTAGGTATTGTAGCTTCAGGGACCAAGGATTTAGAATCATAGCATGGTTTGGGTTGGAAGGGATCTTAAAGAGCATGTAGTTCCAATCGATGGGCTGAGGCCACTGGGATGAGGTTCAGTAAGGCCAAGGGTCCTGCTCTTGGGTCACCCAAACCCCCAGCACCACTCCAGGCTGGGGCAGAGTGGCTGGAAGGCGCCTGGTGGTAAAGGCCCTGGGGGGGTTAGTCGACAGGCAGCTGGAGATGAGCCAGAGAGTGTCCAGAAGGACAAGAAGCCACCAGCATCCTGGCTGGGCTGGGAACTAGGAAGGCCGCCCTTCGAATCCTGGAGTCAGTCCCTCCCTCCCAGAAGGAACTTGAGGGACTGGAGTGTGGCCAGAGAAGGGCAGCAGAGCTGGGGAAGGGTCTGGAGCAGGAGTGTGGTGAGGAGCGGCTGAGGGAGCTGGGCTTGTTCAGTCTGGAGAAAAGGAGGCACAAGGGAGACCTTCTGGCTCTCCACAACTCCCTGACAGGAGGCTGGGGTGAGGGGTGAGATCTTGTATCCCCAAGTGATGGGAAAAGGAGAACTGGCCTCAAGTTGCCCCAGGGCAGGTTTAGGTTGGAGCTGAGGAACAATTTCTTGAACCCCCTCCAGGGTTGTCCAGGCCTGTCCCAGGCTGCCCAGGGCAGGGCTGGAGTCCCCATCCTTGGAGGGGTTTCCAAGCTGTGGAGCTGTGGTGCTGAGGGTCATGGGTTTGTGGTGTTCTGGCAAGTGCGGGGGGATGCTTGGACTTCATGATCTTAAAGGTTTCTTCCAACCAAAACCATTCTGTTATCTTACGATTCTATATTTAGCCCCTTTCTGGCCGCTCTGTCCCCAGCCTCGTGCCCAGCAGCAGCATTGGGGTTGTCCCTGTGCCAGTGTCATCACTTCTTCTTCCTTCCCTTCCAGGGAGAACTACCTGTTCACCTGCTCATGCCCCAAGTGCCTTGCACAAGCTGAAGACCCCGATGTGACATCGGATGAAGAGGAGGAGGGTGAGGGCGAGACAGATGACGCTGAGCTGGAGGATGAGATGACTGATGTTTGATTCATGCCCCGGTTGAGAGGAACGGGAAGGGACGAGGGTGGGGGGTTCCTCCTAGAAGGCAGCAGTTTGAAGATCGTGGAGAGAGGGTTGTGTTGGGGGGTCGGGTGGGAGGCCACGTGCCGGTGGTGGGTGCGGAATTCTGGTGGAACTGGGAAGCCAGAGGTGGGACCTGCTCCCGCCTGTCCTCGTCGTGCGCAGAGTGTGTGTGCGCATCAGGCCGTCCCTGTCCTCCCAGCGAGGACAGGCGGTGAGCTGGTGCCCCCCAGCCGCGTCCCGGTGCCTGTGGAGGGTCTGGCTGGTGCTTGCAGGCGTGGCTGGAGGAGAGCAGGGTCCCGCCAACCCCTGGGACGTGGCTGCTCCGCCGTGTCCGTGCCGGTTGTGGGTTTGGAGGAGCACGTCTCGCCCTGCAGGGACGAGGGGAACGCGTGTGTCCGTGTATTTGTGCACGAAGGGTATTGTTTAATGTCTATATAGCGCTATCTACACCTGTAGGAGCTGGGGTCCGTATATATTCTCCATTCCATGCCTTGCCTTGGCAAGCAGCGAGGGGCAAATCAGTTTGGGAGGTGGGCCAGATGCTGTTTGAGGATTGGGAACGTCAGCTCAATGCTGACATAGGCTGCAGTATTGGGTAAGCACAGTCACCATCCAGTGGGTGCAGGGTGTAGCTGGATGCCTGTAGCTCGTGGTGTATCCCCAGGAGTCAGGACAGAATCCAGTCTTGTTCAACGTAACCTATGAGCTGGATGAAGGAACAGGGTGGACTCTCAGCCAGTTTGGTGATCCAGAACTGGGAGGAGTGGCTGACACACCAGAGCTGAGCTGCCATTCAGCAAGACCTAGACAGGCTGGAGAGTTGGGCAGAGGGAAACCTCACGGAGTTCGACAAGGGCAAGTGTAGACTCCTGCAGCTGGGGAGGAATAATCCCCTGCACCAGTACAGGGGAGGGGGGACCTGCTGGGAAGCAGCTCTGTGGCGAAGGACCTGGGAGTGCTCGGGGACAAGTTGCCCATGGGCCAGCCCTGGGCCCTTAGGGCCAACAAGGCAAATGATCTCTTGCGGGGCATGGAGTGTGGACAGCAGTTCGAGGGAGGTTCTCCTGTTCCTCTGCTCTGCCCTGGTGAGGCCACCTCTGGAGTGTTGTGTCCAGTGCTGGGCTCCCCAGTTCAAGAGCTAAAGAGCCCCCAGGGGACAAGAGAATGGGGCAAGAGTCTGCTCAGTGGTGCCCAAGGAGGCGCCGAGTGGTCCTGTGTGGAGATGTCACTGGTTGTCACCTGTCCCACCACCACAAAGGCCACTGCACTCTGTACTGGCTCCAAGTGACAGACGGGCAGCAGGTCGCAGATGTCCCTGGGGTCTTTCCTCTCTCCTCTTGGCTTCTGGGGAGCTTTTTTTCCTTGGAGCCCTTGGCGGGGTGGTTGTGGGACCGTAGGTGATGCTGTAGATGGACATCTCTGACACTACCAGCACTGCCAGCCCTGCACCCTGTTGCTTGTCTCCAGCCCTCCTGGGGCTGCTGCCCCATCAGTGTTCCTAATAAACCCAGACTGGTGAGAAGCATTGTTTTAACTGGTGAACTGGAGGGTGCTGAGTGGGGCTGTGATCCAGGGGCTGGTCCTGGTTGGGGGACAGAGGTCTGGGGATGAGAGAATGGGTGGTGTCTGGGGTGCAGCCTCTGGGTCTGGGCTCTGCAGGATATCCCCAGCAGTGTGGGCAGCAGGGCTGAGGGGGGATCCTGCCCCTCTGCTCCCAGGGCTCTGGGGACACCTGCCCTCCAGTGCTGGGTCCAGCTCTGGAGTCCTCAGCACAGGAAAGACAGGGAGCTGTTGGAGTGGGGCCAGAGGAGCCCCAGCAATGCTGGGAGGGCTGGAACCCTCTGCTGGGAGGCCAGGCTGGGAGAGTTGGGCTTGTTCAGCCTGGAGAAAAGAAGGCTCTGGGGAGACCTTCTGGGGGCCTTTCAGGACTTCAAGAGACCTGTCAGAAAGATGGGGATGGACTTTTGAGCAGGGCCTGTTGGGACAGGGCAAGGGGGGATGGTTTGAAACTAAAAAAGGGAGATTTAAACTGGAGAGAAGGGACAAACTGTTGACACTGAGGGTGGTGAGAGCCTGTCCCAGGTTGTCCCAAGATGTGTTCACTGCCCCATCCCTGGACCCATTCCAGGGGAGGTTGGCTGGGGCTCTGAGCAACCTGCTCTAGTTGTAGATGTCCCTGCTGCTGGCAGGGGGCTTGGACCAGATGACCTTGAAAGGTCCTTTCCCACCCAAACCAGTCTGTGATCTGTGACCAGCTGGCCCCTGGGGATGCTGGAGGCACTGGTGACCCATGAGGCTTTCTACCCCAGGATATGACCGATCCATGCTCTGCAGGGCCTGACAAGAGCCCTGCCCCAACTGCAGGAGGCACCATTGGAAGTTTACTGGGGAAAACATTTTTAAGGGATGAGATTTGTCTCCAACTGCTGGAAAAAAAGACAAACTCCCCTTCATCTAAAATTTGTTCAGGCTTCATTAGCTCAGAGAAAACAATCGAGCGGTGGGGCAAGCGCAGCTGGAACAGACCCAGCCTATGTCTCCTTCTTGCCACCCATCAGACCACATCCACTCAACCCAACCTCCCTCCAATCCAGCAGCACCAATCACCGGTAGCACCATTAAAATGTTTCTCGGGGATGTGCTGGTCTGCTCTGGGCCACCACCTCCCTCCCTCAAAAGGTGCTCGGTGCCAGGCTGAAGGTTCCCACCACGGGCACTGGTGTTTGTCCTCCAGCCATGCGCCAGCGGCAGCAGAAAGGTCTCCCCGTTGCTGAATGGTCAGGAGGAGCATGTTGGGATCCTTTCCTTAAACTTGGAAAGCTCTTGGGATTCACCAAGAAGTCCTTGATTGGGCGTGTCCTCCTGCTGCTACCAGAAGGTCCATGGGGGCTGCATCATTTCATAGGTGGGGATGCTGGTGACATTGACGGGGATGGAGATGACGGCCCATGGAAGGCCGTGCCGCTCCAGGGAGCGTCTGATCATGTACCTGGAAGGACAAGGAGGTGACAGGTGCATGGGAGCAGCTGGAGTTGGGAGAGTGGAGCGCACCAACCAGCTCAGAGAAACTCAGTGGGTTCATTAGGAGTGAATCCACTAAAAATCTGCTTCACCAAGCTCAGGTGGGACAGGGTGATCACTGGGACCTCCCTGTGTTCCCCAGAGCTCAGCACTGGGGCCTGTTCTGTTTTGTATCAATGATCTGGATGAGGGGAGCG
This sequence comes from Baryphthengus martii, assembly GCA_013396935.1. NCBI lineage: Eukaryota > Metazoa > Chordata > Aves > Coraciiformes > Momotidae > Baryphthengus > Baryphthengus martii. The sequence continues at coordinate 118,739 of VWZK01011456.1, read as the reverse complement.
AGGCACCCTCGGTCAGTTTGCAGATGACACCAGGCTGGGCAGGAGCATTGATCTGCTGGAGGGTGGGGTGCTCTACAGAGGGATCTAGTCAGGCTGGCTGGCTGGGCGAAGGACATGGGGATGAGGGTCAACTAGGCCAAGGTCCAGGTCTTGCCCTTGGTTCACCTCAATCGCCTGCTCCACTCCAGGCTGGGGCAGAGCGGCTGGAAAGTGCCCAGCGGGAAAGGCCCTGTGGGGGGGTTGGTTGACAGGCAGCTGGAGATGAGCCAGAGGGTGCCCAGGTGGCCAAGAAGCCACCAGCATCCTGGCTGGGTCAGCACTGGGGTGGCCAGCAGGGCAACTCACTCTCCACAACTCCTTGACGAGTTTGGAGATTGGTGGGGGGGATGGCGGGGTCGGGCTCTGCTCCCAAGGAACAAGGGACAGGACAAGAGGAACTGGCCTCAAGTTGCCCCAGGGGAGGTTGAGGTTGGAGCTGAGGAACAATTTCTTCCCCAAAAGGAAGGTTGTCCAGGCCTGGCCCTGGCTGCCCAGGACAGGGGTGGAATCCCCATGATCCCTGGAGGGGTTTCCAAGCTGTGGAGATGTGGTGCTGAGGGACAGGGGTTAGTGGTGCCCTGGCAGGGATGGGGCAATGCTGGGACTCCAGGAGCTTAAAGGTCTCTTCCAACCCAAATGATTGTTTTGTGGGACCAAGGCTGTCGCTTGGCTCTTCCCAGGAGATGTTCCATGCTTGGGAAGCTGAGATGTCTCTCGGCCAAGACACTCACCCGTCCCTGCCCAGCAGGAAGAGCGCGGGGATGTCAGCCGTCCGCCTGGTGCTGTCCTGGATCATCTCGATGTAGAAGCTGTCGTTATCGTAGGCGTTATCGGCAATAATCACTGCCCGGCCGCCGTGCTCCTGGATCACTCGCGTCTTCGACAGGAACGAGCAACCCCTGGGGCAGAGAGCGACACATCTTTGGTGGCCGCCATCAGATCCTTGGCAGGCATGAAACCTGCAAGTTGACCAACCAGGGAATGTCTCCCTCCGTGTCCGAGGGTCCCTGCAAAAAACTCCAGGGACGCCAAACGTACCCCCTCTCCACCAAGGCGATCTGGTCCTGGATGAAGACACCATTATTCAGTTCACCGCAGGCTTCGGGGGGATCCGCCGGGACCAGGTGGATCTGGTCGTACCTTGTGTTCTTCCAAGGAGGAGACAAGCAGTGGTGAATGATGGAGGATTCTGGGGCTGCTTCCTGTCCCCTGCCCCGCCACGGCTGTCCCTGCTGTCCCGTGCCCTTCTCATCTCCATGCAGAGTGCAATTTTGGGGAGATTTAGGGCCCCATTCCACCCCCTCCAGAGCCATCATGGCCTCACTCCACAGCTTGTCTAGATCTTGCTGGGAAGGGGAAACTGAGGCACTGCACCATCCAAGTGCTCCAGGAGAACACGTGCCAGAGCCAGAAAGTGTCTTTTCCTCCAGTCTTCCATGTCTCACATGCTTCCTACATCTGCTCTCGCATCCGGACTCTGGGTTTGTTCTTGGACACGTCTGCAAACCAGTTGGTTCATCTCCACTGTTCCCCATAGACCAGCCCTCCTTGGGAGGAGGAAAGAGTGGGGCACGTGCTCCTAGGGGACCAAACTCCACCTCCCAAATCCCACCGAGGCCAAAGGCACGGCCCAGGTGCCTCCTTCCAAAGGGCCAGCTCACGGAAGAGCAAGCGGCACCATTTTTAGAGAAGGGTTCATATCACGATGGGGAAATATTAGGATGGAGGGACCAAAATGTGACAAATTCAGCTCTTTGTACTTACAAACACGCCCCCGAAATCCTTGGCCGGGGTGGCGGTGAAGATGTAGCGGATGTCTCCAGGGCTCAGCACTTGGAAATACAAGTACTCATGGATGCGTAAACCTGGGAGTGTGTGGAGAGAGGTGAGAGGCAGAGAAAGCACAAAGGGACGACACCCGAAGAATTCTTGTCCCCCCACCACTGATGGGATGCTGGGTGGGGGGATGCTCCCAGATTGGGGTGCAGGATGGGAACTGTAATTAGGCCACGGTGCACCGAGGGAAATGCCCCCGGATTTCAGTGAGTAGGGGCGAAACGCACCCGGATCGTGGACCATAGAAGCAAAATGCACGCGGACTGGGGTCCATGAGAGCAAAATGCACCCAGATTAGGGTGTGGGAGGGAAAATGCACCTGGATGGTGGTGCATGGAGGGGAAAAATCACCCAGATTGGGGTGCGAGATGGGGAAATGCAACTAGGTCGGAGCGCCCCCAGGGAAATACACCTGGGTTAGGATGCAGCAAGGGGAAACGCCCCCGGAGCGGCGTACAGGAGGGGAAATGACCCCGGAGAGGGGTCCAGGAGGGGAAACGCCTCCGGAGAGGGGTGCAGGAGGGGAAAGACGGGGCGGCGGGGCCGGGCGGGCCGCTCACACTCACCGCGGGCCGGGCAGGAGCAGAGGCAGAGGCAGAGCCAGAGCGAGTGGCGGAGCATGGCTGTCCCCAGCGCCGCCACGCCCCGCCCCGCGCCCATTGGCGGCGCCCTCGCTCCTCGCCTTCCTATTGGCCCGCGTCGCCATCAATCACCTAAGAGCTGGAGGAGGATAGGCGCCGAAGCCTACGCGAATCCTGGCTTTTGCTGCCCGTCATCTCGGTATCCCCGCCCGAGGCGGCGAGGCCCTCGGTGTCTTCTCGCCGGCCGAGCCAAATAAAGCTCCAAGCGCCAGCCCTACCCGCCTCAGGCCGTTCCTTCTCTGCCAAATAATGATCCGCCCTCCTGGGCCGGCTTAACCTCTCGCCTCTCTATCGCTATTGAGGAAGGAAAGACCAATCCGCCGAGGCCGCTCTGTTCGCCGGTACCATAGAGCAAGGGCGGAAGTGGTCTCCTAGCAACGCGCCCTTCCCGCCCCGGGAAAGCTTCTGGGAGGGCGCGGTGCATTGTGGGGTGGGGCCTGTCCGAGCAAGAGGGGATAGCCGCAGCGAGGAGCGCCGCCGGGATGATGGTGAGTGTCATCTGCCGCCATCCGCGCCGCCCGGTGCACGGGGGCGGCCCGCTCGGCCTCCACTCTCGCTCCGGAAGTCATCTTTGTGGGGGAGTTGTGGCGGGGCCGAGGCGCCTGCGGGCCGGCGGGGCGGGGATGGTGGAGGAGGCCTTGCTGCTACCCGGTGCGTGCCCCCGGTTCCCGCCGGGCTCCTGACCCCGGTCAGGAGGAGAGGCTGGTGTGTGCTGGGAGGCGGACGAGTGTAGCCCGGGGCGTAGCGGTCCCGACGTCCCGGCCCTGCGTCCCCCTCCGCCCCGGGGGGCCCTTTGGAATCCCCTCCAGTGTCGACACCCCCTCCGAGCTCCGGGCCCCGTTGCTGCTCAGGCCGCGGCACACGGGCGGTGTGGTTCCTTCTCCGGGGTTCCTTTTTCGTTTAAACAGTTTCAAGCTGGAAGAGGGGAAATTTAGACGAGATATTAGGAGGGAATTCTTCACGCTGGGGATGGTGAGACACTAACATAGGTTGCCCAGGGAAGCTGTAGATGCTCCATCCCAGGAAGTGTTCAAGACCAGGCTGGATGAGCCTCTGGGCAACCTGTTCTAGTGGGAGTTGGAATGAGGTAAATTTTGAGATCGCTTCCAATCCAAACCATTTAGTTATTCTGGGAGATCTTTACTTTGTTGGAAGAACTCGAGATGTTTTCTTTCACAAAATCTTTCCAGGATTTAAGGAGGCTTGGCTGTGATCCTCAGACCTCTCTTCTACTCACACATCAAAGCCTTATCTGCAGCCTTTTCACTCTTTAGTGCAACAGTCACAGAGTCATAGAATTGTTTTGATTGGAAGCGACCTTTCAGATCATCAAGTCTGACTGTTAACCCAACACTGCCAGGGCACCACTAACCCCTGTCCCTCAACACCACATCTCCGTGGCTTGGAAACCCCTCCAGGGATGGGGACTCTGATAGAGCTCTGTGTTGGAAGGCACCACTGGGATCATCTGATTCAACCCAGTCATCGTATAATTTTGTTCTCTGCCTGCTGGTGGCTGTTTAAAACTGAGTGCCTTGCAAACTTTGGTTGTGTTTGAGCTTTCCCTGTAAGGTGTGTAGGGCCCCTCCCTCCCTGAAGGCTTGAGGGGCTGGAGCGTGGCCAGAGGAGGGCAACAGAGCTGGGGAAGGGTCTGGAGCAGGAGTGTGGTGAGGAGCAGCTGAGGGAGCTGGGCTTGTTGAGCCTGGAGATAAGGAGGCTCAGGGGAGACCTTCTGGCTCTCTACAACTCCCTGACAGAAGGTTGGAGCTCTGTTCCCAGGGAAAAAGGGACAGGATAAGAGGAACTGGCCTCAAGTTGCCCCAGGGCAGGTTTAGGTTGGAGCTGAGGAACAACTCCTTGCCCTCCAGGGTTGTCCAGGCCTGTCCCAGTCTGCCCAAGGCAGGAGTGAAGTCCCCATCCCTGGAGGGGTTTCCAGGCCATGGAGATGTGGTGCTGAGGGACATGGGCTAGTGATGCCCTGGCAGTGCTGGGGGAATGCTTGGACTCCACGAGGTCCAGCATCAAGATCAGAACTTGGCGGAGGAGTTTTAGGGAGGCTGTAGATTTTGGTGTTGCTCTCTTTGCTGGGTTCTGTGAGGAGTTAGCTCCAGGTTGTCCAGAGGCTGTTAGGATGGGAGTAATGATTTTGCTGTGGGTTCTCTCTTCAGCCAACACCAGTTATCCTGCTTAAGGAGGGGACGGACACCTCGCAGGGGATCCCCCAGCTCGTCAGCAACATCAATGCCTGCCAAGTTATTGCCGAAGCCGTGCGCACTACCCTGGGACCTCGGGGCATGGACAAGCTCATCGTGGACGATCGGGGTAAATACTGGGCAGGGCCCTTCCACAGCCACTTGGGAGCAGAGCCTGACCGCCCCTGACTCCCACTTGCTGTCAGGGAGTTGTGGAGAGCCAGAATGTCTCCCCTGAGCCTCTTCTGCATGCTGAACAAGCCCAACTCCCTCAGCCGCTCCTCGTGAGACATAATTATTAGACCTACCCAAGGAGCTCCCTGGTTGCTGCCTCTTGCCCTGAGTTCAAGCAGCTGTGGTCTCTCTTGTGTGATTTGGATTCTTGGGATGAGACAGGAGGAGATTTGTACCAGAAAGGAGAAACAGTGTCTTGAACCTGACCTTTAGTTATCCTTGACCCTCTCTATTTATTTATTTGTTACATGGGGCTCAGAATATCTGTGGAGTTACTCAGCGCTTGTAGCTGAGCTTGAGCTCAGTGGATCTTACTGGGTCGATTTATTTTTAATGTGTATTTAGGGATGAGACTCACCTCCCTCATAAAAGACTGGGCTGAAGTCACCAAAATAAGATACTGCTTGTGTTATTTTTAGGGTGCTTACTTAAGGGCGGGGTGAAAGATCTTAGAATTGTCTTGAAATAGTTTTTATAAATATGAATTGTAATAACTTTTATTAGAGAGGATAATTGGATTGAAATTTACCTAACAACTCTTATGATTGGTTTCTAGTGTCTATTTTCATGTGAATATCAGCCTAGAATATCTGATTTTGTCTGTCTGGGGGGAGGCTATTGAGAAGTAAGACGGAAGTGAAATTAAAGCCCTTATGAATTGGTGTAGGGAGTTATTCTGCCCTTAAACATCCCTACTCCAGAAATGGCCTAAAAAGACCATTTATTAATTGTTAGTATGGAACTGAGACACTCTTTGTGAAACAGCTGCTTTGAGCTCCCCCTCCCCATGGGGTCACCCCTTCCCTTCCCTTCTCAACCAGTTTACGATTGTGTTGCTGGCTGTAGGAGTGTGTTAAATTTCATACATGACAAATCACACAGGAGAAGGAAAAAAATAGTCATTTTGCTGCAGAAAAATGACTTCTGATTTAATGAGTGGGAGCCACATTTGACCTGAAAGGTGAAATGGTGAAGCAGGGTGAGACTGACTGCTCCAAAATGATTATATTGACATCTTGGAGGTCTGCAGAGCTTCCTTGGGTGCCCTTTCATAGTGACCAGGGCTTTACTCACATCAGCCAAGCTTCACTTCCTCTTCTCCATCCATCCTAGGCAAAGCCACCATCTCTAATGACGGTGCCACCATCCTGAAGCTCCTCGATGTCGTCCATCCGGCTGCAAAGACGTTGGTGGACATTGCAAAGTCTCAAGATGCAGAGGTAGGTGGGGTCACCTCCCTGCCATCAGAAGTGTAACCTGCAGCAGCAGTGTGTTTCTGTTGGTGGCTCTGTGTGGACTGAGGGAGCTGGGCTTGTTGAGCCTCGAGAAAAGGAGGCTCAGGGGCGACTTTCTGGCTCTCCACAACGCCCTGACAGGAGGCTGGAGCCAGGGGAAGTCAGGCTCTGCTCCCAGGGGACAAGCAACAGGACAAGAGGAACCAGCCTCAAGTTGCCCCAGGGGAGGTTTAGGTCGGAGCTGAGGAACAGTTTCTTGAACCCCCTCCAGGGTTGTCCAGGCCTGTCCCAGGCTGCCCAGGACAGGGGTGGAGTCCCCATCCCTGGAGGGGTTTCCAAGCCATAGAGATGGGGTGCTGAGGGCTGTGGGTTAGTAGTGCCCTGGCAGTGCTGGGGCAACTCTTGGCCTCCAGGATCTTCAAGACCTCTTCCAGCCGAAACAGTTCTGTGTTTCTGTGGACTGGTGGGAACTGCTTGTGGAGTGCTGGTGTCTATTTCTGTTTCTTTATGAACACCATTTATTTTGTGACAACTTTCAAACCTTTTGCTCCATTTCAGTCAGATCTGATTGAGGATTTGGAAACTTCAGAGGTAGAAAGTTCCCGTTTCCTGAACAGAAGCGTTTGGGAAACAAGACTTGCTCCTCCAATAGAATGTAGTCTGAATCCAGCCCTTTTTAATCACTAAAAAAATCTAGCCCCAAATCTGTGAGCAGAGAAAACTGAGGGATCCAGTTTCCCCTGGAAGGTTTTCAAGGTGCTGTGGCAGCAACTGCAGCGTGTGGGTGACACGGAGTTTTTCTTTCTCCATACAGGTCGGTGATGGCACCACGTCCGTAACTCTGCTGGCTGCCGAGTTCCTGAAACAAGTGAAGCCGTACGTGGAGGAAGGGCTTCACCCTCAGATTATCATCCGTGCCTTCCGCACGGCCACGCAGCTGGTAAGGCAGAGCTGCCCCCACCCTGAGGGGTCTGGTGGGCTCCGCCAGAGTGTCTAGGGAGGGAATTTGGTGCCAAAGAGGAAAAATAACACAATTCCAGGCAAAATTTAGCAGTGAATGGATGTGCGCTGTGACAGCAGTGGTCTTACGATGTCTTACTGCAAATATCAGCTGCTTTTTCTGGTGTCAGTAAGTTGCTATTCCCAGTTAGCAGCGCCATCGCTTCCTTTGGGATTTTTTTTAAGTAAATAGGAGAATTTGTTTCCCATTTTCCACTACTCTTTAGTAAACATTCTGTCTCGGGGAACCGGTCAGTCCCGTTCAGCTGAATCTTCTCTAGAAGTGATGATCCCCTCAGTAGCCCTTTGGTTCTCCAGGTCTCTGCTGAATGCTGTGGAACAGCTCTGAGCCTCTTCCCGAGCCTCTTAAAAATAGGGGTGTTTCTTAGACTTACTGTGCTGGAAGGGGTGGAACAGCTCGAATGCTTGAAACTTGGATAAAAAAATAAAAGGTAACATACAATATAAGTAGAGAAGCTGAAGATCTGCTCCTCTTATGAGCATGAATCATTAATCCAGCTGTGGGCTTGTGTTTTGACAGGCAGTAACCAAGATAAAAGACATTGCTGTTGCGGTGAAGAAGGAAGACAAAGAGTAAGTTTCCCGTACAGGTGACCTGGTTGTGTAGCTGGGCTTTGGTTTGCTGCAGTGAGTGTGTTTTTGACTCTCCTGCAGTCAGCTTTGGGTCCCTCCCTCCCTCCAAGAAGGACACTGAGGGGCTGGAGCGTGGCCAGAGAAGGGCAGAGGAGCTGGAGAAGGGTCTAGAGCAGGAGTGTGGTGAGGAGCGGCTGAGGGAGCTGGGCTTGTTGAGCCTGGAGAAAAGGAGGCTCAGGGGAGACCTTCTGGCTCTCCACAACTCCCTGACAGGAGATTGGAGCCAAGGAGCGTCAGGCGCTGCTCCCGAGAGGAACTGGCTTCAGGTTGCCCCAGGGGAGGTTTAGGTTGGAGCTGAGGAACAGTTTTTTGAACCCCCTCCACGGTTGTCCAGGCCTGTCCCAGGCTGCCCAGGACAGGGGTGGAGTCCCCATCCCTGGAGGGGTTTCCAAGCCATGGAGATGTGGTGCTGAGGGACGTGGGTTAGTGGTGGTCTGGCAAGTACTGGGGCAACGCTTGGACTCCATGAACTTAAAGGTCTTTTCCAAACAAAACAATTCTCTGATCCTATGTGGCTCTGACTGAGGTCTCAATGTTGGGCTCAACAGCTGCAGCCCCACGCTGGGGTTGTTCTCAAATTTTACGGGATTTCCTGTGCCTCTGGGGACAGATGCCATGTTCTGACTTCAGCTGCAGTGAGGTATGTAGGCCAGTCTCTTCCAGCGCACATGGAGGAAGCCGAGTACCAAAATAAGTGGCCTGATTTCTTTTTTTCCAGTGGTGGTGGAAAACTTGCAGCTTTCTCTGCCACCAGTGGCAGCGTGAAACGTTCAGCCCTTGGCTGAAAGATCACTTTTTAGCTGTTGAATTCATGATATTAGATAGATTGTAGCAATGAGGAAACCATCCCTACAGCTGAGGTGAGAGCACTGGAGCTCATTTCCTCCTGGCATCAGGTCTCGTCTGCCTGATTTAACTTTCCTAATATCTGTAGGAAAAGTTCAAGCTGAACTTAAATCCACCAAGATCAACTGGCCCCATTCTGATGCCCTGTGATACAAAATAGTCATTCTCATGCTCACCAGGAACGTGTGTGATGGAGCCTGGGAGTTGGATCCGTATTTCCCTGGTGTCCTTTGTATCATCTGCTGTTAGGACCTATATCACCTGAGTGAAAACTTTAGGGAACATTCCACATTTGGAGGTTTTTGGAAACTCATGGATAGAAGGGAGCCGATTTTTGCCTCCCTCACAGTGGATGAATTATGCTGCACACCGTGAGCTTGTGAGAAAAATCAGCAAGTGAACGTGACCTTGTGTTTTTTTTTGTTTTTCCTTTCTTTCCTGCAGTGAGCAGAGGAGCCTCCTGGAGAAATGCGCGGCCACAGCCCTCAGCTCAAAGCTGATCTCCCAGAGCAAGGAGTTTTTCTCCAAGATGGTTGTCGATGCTGTCATGATGTTAGACGACTTGTTACAGCTCAAAATGATTGGGATCAAGAAGGTGCAAGGAGGGGCTTTGGAGGTCAGTTCTGAAAAGAAAGGAGCTGATGATCATGGCTCTTTTGATGACTTGGCTCTGGAATTTCAACCCTGCTTCGATAATTCCTGTTAAGGAATTATCAAAGCAGGTCAAAGCTGTTGATGTGAGGAAAAAAGCTTGGAGAGTAGGGTGGAATTTCACTTCTGTAGATAAAGAAACTTTTTCAGCCAAATACACTCTTATCTCACTGCCCTCTGTTGTTACTGATGCAAATTTCACTGATGCTGCTGCAGATAGTGAATTTTATGATTAATTTTTTGGTTTGAAGTCTTTGTTACTTCCAGAACCCAAAGCCTGGTTGCACTCCTAATTACTGACTTGGGAAAAATACAAAGCAAAAGTTGTGAAGGAGCAGGGCTGTGTGATTTATCCCACAATGCTGGAATTCTGTCACCTGTGTGTGGTGGGGAGTTGTTCTGGGGCTGTGGGAGAACTGGTGCGTCTGTGCTTTCTCCTGCCCATATCCCGTGTAGATCTGGGACCCTACTGCTGCTGAGTAAAGCCCTCCATGATCTCTCTGAATTATTTTGTGGCTGTCGCTGTCTAAACGCCGCTTGAGCATTTTGATTGAAGCGACATTCTAATTACACCATCATCTTGCCCAGACAACTAATTTAGCGAATTAAGAACGTTTCCACACCTGTTTTATGTAGTGTCTGGGCCTGCTGGTTTTCTGAAGCTTGCAGAAATTGATCCCTTGGGGACAGTAGTGTTTCCCGTTAGGGATGAAAGCCGCTCTCCCTACTCTGTGTTGTTTGGTCCTTTTATTCCTGGGAGACCTGTATGAGAGTAAGGCAAATCATTTAGCCCGCTACTTTTTCAGGGCTGGCTTTGTGAGAGATCCTGGGTCATCTCACTCCATCAGCTGGAGCAGAGATTGTCTCTTCTTGTCCTGGCTTAGGAGGGACAAGCATCCTCTGGGAATTAGTCTGGGCAGAGGAAAGTCCTCAGCGTGTGGTTAAATACTCATGGAGTAGGGGGTTTAAAACTTGTCTGTTTCTCTACCATCTGTGAAGTCAAAAAGTTTGCGTCAGGGAGGGGACAGTGTTGGGTAGGGCTGTCCTGCTGCAAACCAGTCCCGGAGAGATGATGGAGCTGGAAAAAATAGAGTAGGAAAACACCCACAAGTTGGTCTTTCTACCCGTCTTCAAAGGGTAGGAATGGGAAAGACATCAGAGAGTGAACAGATTGTTCCATCCCTTGATCTTCAGCTTGCGTTGAGCATCTTTCGCTGCCGTGTCTTGAGGGGGAGGAGAAAGGAAGCGAGAGAAGCTGGTTTTGTGAACAGAGAGAAGAAAATGTTTACTGCTCATTTTTTCCAAAAGTGGGTTAATCAAAGGAGATGGCTGTTGGTGAGCGCTTTGTAAATGAGGACTCGGAAAGCAGGGAGTCTCCTCTGGGAGTGATTAACCCTGTGGAAAAAAGCTCAGGAGGCTGAGCCTAACGCAGATCTCTCTCTTCCAGGACTCTCAGCTGGTGGCGGGAGTTGCCTTTAAGAAGACATTCTCTTACGCTGGCTTTGAAATGCAGCCCAAGAAGTACCAGGCTCCCAAAATTGCGTTGCTGAACGTGGAGCTGGAGCTCAAAGCCGAGAAGGACAATGCTGAAGTCAGAGTAAACACGGTGGAGGTGAGAGCTGAAAGGGGGTAGCCTGTCCTGCCTCAGGCCTGCAAAATGTGGTAGGGAGAACCAGTGGGATAATGGGATTGTCTTCTGCGCTTCCTTCCCCCTACCCCCTGAAAATAGCTTCTGCTTCTTGAACCAAGCAAGGTAATGGTTGGGAAAGTGGTTCTCTGGTTCTCTTTCCATCTTGTTAAAATACCTTTTTTGAAACATGATCATTCTCTGACACCTTCTTGGAAAGTTGAGCTGCTGGAGAGAGTCCAGTGGAGGCTGGGAAGCTGCTGAGAGTCCTGGAGCATCTCTGTGCCCAGGAAAGGCTGAGAGCCCTGGGGCTGTTCAGCTGGAGAAGAGCAGCCTGAGAGGGGAGCTGATCAATGCTGAGCAAGAGCTCAAGGGCCCCCAGGGGGCAAGAAGCTGGGGCTGGACTCTGCTCAGTGGTGCCCAGTCCCATAACAAGGGGCACCGGGCACCAACTGGAACCCAGGAGGTTCCATCTGAACTTCCAGGAGGAGGAACTTCCGCTGTCTGTATGATCCCTTCTTCCTCTGTGTGCTCTTGTGAGCTCTTGCTGCCTCTCTGTCCGTTCATCCATCCTTTTTATCTCCTGTAACGTGACCGCTTGTCTCTTTCCCTCCCTCTCTCCACCCTGCCAGGATTACCAGGCCATCGTGGATGCTGAGTGGAACATCTTGTATGACAAACTTGACAAAATTCACAAGTCAGGAGCCAAAGTTGTCCTCTCCAAGCTCCCGATTGGCGATGTGGCTACTCAGTACTTTGCGGATAGAGACATGTTTTGTGCCGGCCGTGTCCCGGAGGAAGATCTCAAGCGAACTATGATGGTGAGCTGCTCTGTTCCACACTAAATTGCATCTGTGCTGCTCTTGGTTTTTTCTTTCCAACGTCGTTCTGTCTCAGGGTTTCTATATTGCAGACGTTTATTTCCCTACTTCTCACCCATTCCATCTTGAGTGGGTTTTTTTGTGTGTTTGTGGTTTTGTTTTTGTTTTTTTTCCTGAGCTTTCTTTGTGTAGCTGCTGGACTCCAGAGCCTGTGAGTCAGCACTTCAAGGGACCATAATCTTACTTTGCTGTCGAGGATTATTCCTGATGTTGGGAGCCTGGCTAGATCCTGAGACGGGAGGGAAAGGAGAAGAGTTTTTCCTGAATCTGGCTTGTGGGTTTACTTTGCCTCAGCTAAAAGGCTGAGCTGACCCTGAAGAGCAGGAACCTACTGGGCAAATTTGTCACTGTTGGTAATACCATTTTTTTATCTTCAAGGCCTGCGGCGGTTCTATTCAGACCAGTGTCAATGCCCTTTCGGACGATGTTCTGGGCCGGTGTGAACTCTTTGAGGAGACTCAGATTGGAGGAGAGAGGTAAATAGGGCAGCTGCGAGCGCCTGGTCACTGTGTCAGTGCTTCGTCTTGCTTGGAAAAGTGAGGGTCTGAGCATTGGCAGCCTTGAGCCTCTCTCAAGGGGATGACATGGAGATGAGATTGCCTTGGTGCTGCTGCTTTTTGTGAGGCTGAGGGTGGGGCGGGAGGAAGCTTTCATCTCTATCTTATCTTTTCTAGGCTTTTAAAAATACACATATATTCCCCAGTGCCTTGTAGAAACCACTGCAGTGTTCTTCCATTCGTAATGGAAACGCAACACCTTTTGGGGTTGAATGTAGCACTGATGTGGTACAGCATCAGAGAATCCTTTGGTTGGAAGAGACTTTTAAGCTCCTGGATTCCCAGCGTTGCCCCAGCACAGCCAGGGCACCACTAACCCACGTACCTCAGCACCACATCTCCATGGCTTGGAAACCCCTCCAGGGATGGGGACTCCACCCCTGTCCTGGGCAGCCTGGGACAGGCCTGGACAACCGTGGAGGGGGTTCAAGAAACTGTTCCTCAACTCCAACCTAAACCTCCCCTGGGGCAACTTGAGGCTGTTTCCTCTTGTCTTATTCCCTGGGAGCAGAGCTTGACCCACCCCTGGCACCAGCCTCCTGTCAGGGAGCTGTGGAGAGCCAGAAGGTCTCCTCTGAGCCTCCTTTTCTCCAGGCTCAACAAGCCCAGCTCCCTCAGCTGCTTCTCACCAGACTCCTGTTGTGGACCCTTCCCCAGCTCCGTTGCCCTTCTCTGGCCACACTCCAGCCCCTCAGTGTCCTTCTTGGAGGGAGGGGCCCAAAACTGACCCCAAGATAGTGATGCTGCTTAGGGTGAAACAGCTCCAGTCACTTACTGGCTTGTGAAGAACTTCTCTATCACCTTCACCCTTCTTGCCTTGTGTCTTTGGCAGGTACAACATCTTTACAGGCTGCCCGAAGGCCAAGACTTGCACGATAATCCTTCGTGGGGGTGCAGAGCAGTTCATGGAAGAGACTGAACGTTCCCTGCACGATGCCATCATGATTGTAAGGAGAGCAATCAAGGTAAGGACCAGCGGAGGTCCCTTCCTGCTGGATTGTCACTGGCGTTGTTGATGGGACCATAACTTCCTAGAAATCTTTTCACATACCACAGTTTGGCTCAGGTCTCCTGGGAAGAGCTGAGGAGCTCTCAGTTGGTGGAGTGGAGTGAGCAGACAGGCGGCGGCTGATTGATTGATCTGAAGTGCTGTTCCTTGGCTGGAGCAATGTTGTCGCTGCTGTGGTGCCAGCTGCTTTTCAGGTGCAACTGGCTTCTGTCTCCTCCTTAGCATTGCTCTGACTTGGAGTCATCGAATCGTGGAGTCCTTTTGATTGGAAGAGACCTTTTAGATCATTGAGTTCAACTGCCCCCCAAGCACTGCCAGGGCTCCACTAACCCTCGTCCCTCAGCACCACATCTCCACGGCTTGGAAACCCCTCCAGGAATGGGATCTCCATCCCTGCCCTGAGCAGACCCCACTGGAGAGCCTCTCACCTTCCAGCAGATCAACAGATCTGTACATTGACTGAGGGGGCCTCGATCCCCTTGACCAGATCATTGGTAAAGACAGAAAAGAGAACAGGCCCCACTACTGAGCCCTGGGGACACCACTTGTAACCAGCCACCAACTGGAGTTAACTCCAGTCCCCACCACTCTGGGCATGGCCATCCAGATAGTTTTTCACCCAGTGAATCCTCCACCCATCCAAGCCGTGACCAACTGGTTTTTCCAGAAGAATGCTGTGGAAAATGATGTTGAAGGCTTTACTAAAGTCCAGGTGGACAACTTGGGCTTGATGGGTTGTGATGTGATCCATAAACATCTCCATCCTAAAGAGGATGCAAGATTTTGGGTGAATCAGGTTGATCTTCAGTAGATGTGAACATCAGGGTTGATCTGACGTGGATGTCAGCACCCATTAAAGCCACTTGTTTTCTCTCTTGGTGACCAATCTGAGGGGGGGTGGCAGTCCTCTGGCTAGGAAGGTTGACTGAGAGCCCCAGGAGAAGCCTGAGGGGTGTGAGTGGTGCTTGTGTTGGTGCTGGTTCTATGTGATGAGTGCTGCCTGGCCGGGGGCGTTCCTAGGATCTTCAGAAAACCGCCTTCGTGTGGCGGTTGCTGCTTTAAAAACAGCTCTGGGGGCGAGTACCCTGAGGGGAGGTGATGAAGCTCGGCAAAATTTTTGGAGCCGTTTTGCTTTTAGAAAACATCCTGATCCCCCTCCTGCAACAGATGGAGAGAAAAAATAGCCAAATTTGGCTGTTGCAAATATCTTTAACTTTGACTACTGTACAAAAGCGAGGAGGATCTGTGCTCTCCCATCCCTCCCAGTGTCCCTAAACCGGTGCTTCACCTTGGGCACAACCGGGAAGAGCTGCTGAAGCAGCGGCTGGAGGTTCTTGGCTTGTTTCTGAAGCTCCCAGGAGCTGCAGCAGCCTAGGCTGTAGACTCCTGATGTGCCTTCACCACCCTGACATGCAGTGCTTGCAGGAGAGGAGCTTTTCCTGCTCTTCTCGGAACGAGAGTCCAAGACTTTTCCCCTTTCCTTTCAGAATGACTCGGTGGTGGCTGGTGGTGGTGCAATTGAGATGGAACTTTCCAAATACCTCCGGGACTATTCCAGGACCATTCCAGGCAAGCAGCAGCTGCTGATTGGTGCTTACGCCAAAGCCCTTGAGATCATTCCTCGCCAGCTCTGCGACAACGCTGGCTTTGATGCCACCAACATCCTGAACAAGCTGCGAGCCAAGCACGCGCAGGTGGGTGACACCTTTGAACTGTGGAAGAACCGGCTGGGGGGGGCAGGTGTGATTCTGTGGTAGCGTTTTGTTTTTCTTGAACGTGTTTGGAGCCTGGTGGATCTGGTGTAATCGAGCGAAGCCGCTGTTGCGCTCGTGTTGTGTTTTCAGGTCGCATGTGGGCTTGGGGAGGGGGTTTGTATAAAAGCCAATGATGTTTTCTGTTTGATCGCAGCTATTGGGTGACTTCTAGAGCTGGCAGGTTTGATTTGCTTTTTCAAAATGCATCCTTGGGCAGGAGGGAGCTTTCTGTATTAAACAGGAGAGTCATGAGAGTGGAGAAGGTGACTGAGCTGTGCACTTTCCGGGGGAGCCTCAACTGAAATTGCGGTCAGAGAATTGTTTGCTTGGAAGAGACCTTTAAGATCATGGAGTCTAAGTGTTGCCCCAGCACTGCCAGGACACCACTAACCCATGTCCCTCAGCACCACATCTCCACGCCTTGGAAACCCCTCCAGGGATGGGGACTCCAGCCCTGCCCTGGGCAGCCTGGGCCAGGCCTGGACAACCCTGGAGGGGAAGAAATTGTTCCTCAGCTCCAACCTAAACCTCCCCTGGGGGAACTTGAGGCTGATTCCTCTTGTCCTGTGGCTTGTTCCTTGGGAGAAGGACCCCTGTGGCTCCAAGACCCGACCTGATTCTGGCTCAGTGGTGTCCAGTAACAGGACAAGGAGCACCGGGCACCAACTGGAACCCAGGAGGTTCAGTCTGAGCAGGAGAAACAACTTTGCTGTGAGGGCATTGGAGCCTGGCCCAGGCTGTCCAGAGAGATTGTGGAGTCTCCTTCTCCAGAGAGATTCCAAACCTGCCTGGGCATTGCACTGCTGGGCCCTCTACGCTGAGTGACCCTGCTGGAGCAGGGAGGGGAGCACCAGATGATCTCCAGAGGTCCTTTCCAATGCTGGGATTCTGGGATTCTATTTCCATATCATTACTTCCCCACAGTCCTGACCACCCCCATCAGCAGACCCTGTCCTTTCCCTGCAGGGCGGGATGTGGTACGGTGTGGATGTCAACAACGAGGACATTGCTGATAACTTCGAGGCCTGCGTCTGGGAGCCGGCCATCGTGCGCATCAATGCGCTGACGGCCGCCTCAGAGGCCGCCTGTCTCATCGTCTCCGTCGACGAGACCATCAAGAACCCCCGCTCCACGGTGGACGCTGCGCCTGGCGCCCGGGGCCGGGGCCGAGGCCGACCCCACAACCACTGAGGCGACAACCGCTCTCCTGTAGCGCGTGAAGTGAGAAATTAATTTCTAGCTTAATTACCGGGTTGTTACCAGATGGTTGATTTGAGGCCTTACAGGCAACCGCTGGCCTGGGTTAATTAGAGTCAAATATTGGCCTCAGGAGCGACTGCCTCCTGCCAGAGGCCCTGCCCTGGCGTTTCCTCAGCAGCATCGATCCCCTCAGGCCTCATCCTTCCCTCTGCTCTCCGATGCTGGCAGGAGGACTTCTTTGTATTTATAATCCTTTTGTTTTGGTTGTTTTTTTTTTGGTTTATTTTTAGTTGTTTGGTTTATTTTTCTGCTGAGGGAGGGCTTTTGAACCTGGGCTCAAACACAATAAAGAAATGACTTTCAGTGGCAAGCTGGGGTTGTTCTTGTTCTCTTCTGCCCGCACCATGTTAGCTTGTGGCTGGAGTTAAAAGATGAACCTTTCCAACTGTTTTTTGCCCTGTTTAAAAGCAGATGCTGTACTGGGAAGCAGGACTCCCCAGTGTCTGAGATGGAGAAGACAGTAGAGGTCTGTCTCCGAGCTCTCACGTGTTGCTCAGGGACTTTTTACGAGGGTCTTGGAGTGACAGGATGAGGGTTGATGGCTTCAGACTGGAAGAGGGGAGGTTTAGATTAGAAATTAGGAAGTAGTTCTTCACTGTGAGACACTGGCACAGGTTGCCCAGAGAAGTTGTGAATCACTGGATGTGTTCCAAGACCAGGTTGGACGAGGCTCTGAGCAGCCTGCTCTAGTGGGAGACGCTGCTGCTCAGGGCAGGGGAACTGGAACTCGATGATGTTTAAAGTCTCTTCCAACCGAAACCATTCTATATGGTTTCCACTTGGTTTTGCTGGATTTCCATCTTACCTTTTGCCTCCTGGAAGGGGTCTGACATCTCTGGCCAGGGGGAAGGGTTGTGAGGCTGGTGGCTCTGCAGGGTTGGATCTTGGGGTGTCTCTGGCAGGAGAGTTCTCTTGGGGGGCCTTGGGTCTGGTAGGTTGAAAGTCTTGATGAAGGAGAGTGGCAGAAATTTGGTATCTAACCCCTCTCAACTCTTAGAGATCTCATTTCATCTGGCATGTTGATGGGTTGTGACACCACAAAAATGTGTGACTTCCTCCAGCCACCTGAGCTATCTTCACCAAAAATTAATCTCCCTCCCCTCTTTTTTTTTTTTCCCCCTGTACCCCATGGAGACCCCTGCACTGGTAGGAAGCAGGAAGGAGGACGTGGAATTCTTCCAGTAAGTCCCCACTGGTCTCACTGGTGCTGTTCCACCCTGGCGTGACTTCAACATCACCCACAGGAGAGCAAAAACTCAATCTCAGGAGTTTTTATTCAACACCGAATCATAAAATAGCTCTTTACACACCTTTTTTTTTTTTTTTTGAGTGGGAATTATTTTTGTCGGAATTCTTGAAATACACATTGTTTACACTCGGCAAAGTCTCAAAGCAACAACATCAAAGTGCGTCTACAGGTGGTAGTACCAACCAAAGTGCTAAAAACACGCTCTCCCTGGCCCCCTTTGCACCCTGCTCCTCACCAGCCTCCAGCTGCACCCCAAATTCCACCACATCCCCCGGCCTAGGGTGTTGTCTTCCCAGTTTAGCATCAGGGGACCACAGGGCAGGGACGGGGGAGGGTGGGAAAAGGAACGTTTGGTTTCTCCAGACACTGGCACATCGCTGCGAAAAGACTAAAATAGACTTAAATTTTATATTGATTTTAAAAAAATAAGAGGTGGACTCGTTACCCTTTTGGAAAGGGGAGGGTGTGTGTCGCTGTATGGGGGCCCCTCTGGAATTGCCACTGGAGCGCTTCCTGGGTATTGATCCGGATTCTTTTTTTTTTTTTCCCTCTCCCCGT
>VWZK01011456.1:83040-100317 GCA_013396935.1 Baryphthengus martii | reverse complement strand
AAAATCCCATTTTTCCTGCTTTTTTTTTTTTTGGAGCGGTTTTCCCCCCCCCTTTCTGTCCTTTTCCCTCCTCTCCAGCTTTTTCCTCAGAGAAGGAGGGACCGTTTCACCCCCTGTGGGGATTTGTTTTGCCTCCCACCCATGGAGAAGGTGGCACAACAAACCACCTCCGGTTGCTAGAACCCTGTTTTTTTTGTGTTTTTTTTTTAACCTTTTAAAGCATTTTCATCATTTGGCACCGATTCCAAATTTCACTCTGGCCCAACCCCCAGCTTTTTCACCTGGAAATGAGAAGCTGCAACAATGCTCCTGCTCCTGGGGTGGGCTCTTCTAAGAACTGATGGAAAACGTTGGTCAACTGCTTTTAAGAACCTTTATCCCCACTTTTCCTTGGTTGTTTTGTTTGGTTTTAACCCAATTTGGAACTTTTTGGAGGATCCAAACCAGCCTCAGGTGCCTGAGACCACAGCGCCCAGCGAGAGGTGGGGTATTTTTTTCTTGCCTTTGGTGAAGATTTAAAAACCTCTTTGGATGGAGCCAACCTGGAGGTTCCCTGTTTTCCTCAAGACCTTACACCCTCTTCCACCCCCCAAACTGAGAGCACTGGTATAAAGGGAGGAGGAAGCAACCAGAGCATCCCCAGCTGCTGGAGTTGGGAGCAATGGATGATGAGCAAAATCCAACAGGAGACAGAGAAAGAGGTATTTGGGATCATTTTGGCCCCTGATCTGGCCCTGGTGGTTCAAGGGAAGAGCAACTCCACCAGCGTCAGCAATGGGGAAACCGGGGCAAATCCACTAGAAAAAGGATAAATCTCCCCAAAAGTGGTCCCGTGGGAACCGGCAACACCATCTGTGGAGCTCTGGCCATCCCCATGACCTCAAGTGAAGGCTGCTCAGGCTGGGCTTGGGGATTGTCAATGCAGAGCCCCTTCAGGGGCTTCTCCAGGGTCTACTATAGTGTTGAGCTCCCGCTTCTGCAGTCCCTTCCCTACCAGCTACCCATGATTTCGAGGCATTCACTGGGGTATTTGGTATTTCTACACATCTCCCAACATTTCCAGAGGGTTGGACTCGATGATCTCCAGAGGTCCTTTCCAACCCCTACCATTCTATGATTCCATTCTACAAAAATGAGGTTGAACTATCACAACCAAGATGTGGTGAATCCTACAGTGTCTCCTGAGCATCCCGTGGGGATGGGGGTTGGTGGGGGAGCCAACGGGGCCATGCGCCGACGGGATGGGGACGGAACGTAGCAGGGAAACCATCAAGGTGACATTTCAGCGGGAGAAAGCCGCTGCCCTTAATAAGCTTGTTGTCATTAACAACCTTGAGCAATTAGGAGCTGCTGGGAGGGCCAGGGACACCCAGGGCTCCCATCACCACCGTGTCACTCTGCCAGCCACCTTCATCCTCAGCTGAGGAGGAAGAAGAGGAAAGGACCCATCCAAACTCAGGCAAAAAGGGGAAAAAAACACTTTCCATCTACTCATCTTTGAACCTGCTCAAGGTTTTGCGTCATCACAGGATTTCTGTAAAAATGTGGATTTGCTAAGCCAAAAGTTGGACTTTTTGGGAACACCCCAAGGGGAGGTGGATGGTTTGGTCTGGTCTCGGCAACGCACCAAAGCAACTGGATTCAGGTGAGGTTGTCCTGCCATGATTTTCAAAACTCTCACGGCAGCAGGAGGATGAGGATGTTGCACACCCATCCACCCATGCTCCACATCACCGTGGTGGCCACCAGCAGACATGGCAACTAGCAGCTCCAGCCTCGCCGGCAAGCACAGGTTTCTCCAAGAATCCTGAACATCTCCCCCTGCTTTCCATCACCCTGTCCTCGCCTTCTCAATGACCTGGAGGAGCCGGGTGAGGGGCTGGGCAGGGTCTAGCGGCAAACCCAGAGCCACCTTCAGTCTTCGGTCATGACTCTCCACCACGATAGTCTTTAAGCATAGAGTGTATAAACATGCTGAGTATATAATTTTCCTTTAAAATTTCTTTTTTTTTCCTTCTGTATAGAAATAAATACTTACTTTGTTTTTCTCTTTAAGGAGATGTCGCCAGTCTCTGTGAGTGGTATCTCCACCGGGACCACGCTCATGGGATGAGGACCAGGAGGTCCCCAGGAGGTTGGAGCTTTGCTGGGTGGTTGTTTTGTTTTTTTTGCTGGTCGGGGCATCCCTTGCTCCTCTTGCCCCTGGATTACACAGGTCCCAGCCTCTCCGAGGTGGTGGTAAAGACACAGTGGGGAACTCATCCCCGGTGCTATGGAACTCATCCAACGCTGCCCGTGGTGGGACATGGTAGTTTCTCGCAGGCGTCTTTTTTTTTTTTTTGGGCTCCCGCCTTTTGTGCATACAGGGAACAGCCTTCTCCTGGAAAGCTGTGGTCAGTGGGGGAACGGAGGGGTTTTTAACAGCTGGGGATGGCGAAAAAGCCCTACCCTGTTTCAGAGGAGACAGCACAGATGGGATGAAGGGTGGATGAAATGGTCTCCTGAACTGCTTTCTGGGGTTGGAGACTCAGGAGCTGCCTCCAGCCCACCACCAGCTTCCAGCTTCCACAAGATTCCAGCTTTGGAATCTTGGAATCTTGGAATCTCTTTGATTTTCTACCAGGGTCCCCATGGGCTATTGGTGTGTTGGGAGCTCCTGGCTGAGGTCTGCAGCTCTCCTGTTGTAGATGAGGAAGGTGGTACCATAATGGGTCATCGGCCTTCTCCCTCCTGGGGGGATGCTCCATAGCAGCCCATCACCCCGGGAGGGCTGGAGGAAGGGGTTATGCCCTGGGAAGGGCCATCTCCTTGTAGCCATGCTGGCCAGCAGGCACCAAAACCTCCAGCGATGGTCCAAAGAAGAGGAAAAACCCTTCAAATCTGCTTTTCTGGGTCGACTCCTCTCAGCTCAGGTCCAAGCAGGTCTGGTTGGGGCTTGTGGTGGCAGGGGCCTGTGGTCCCTGCTGCTGGCAGTGCTGTGATGGGTGCCCCCCTGTGGTGTGGACACCTCCTGGCACCTTCTTCTCCAGGGTGAAGGATGGAGATGCCTGAACTTGCTGGATTCCTCTCCAAAATCTTTTTCTTTGGGAAGAACATTTTGAGGGTGACGATGTCCTTGCAGGAGAAGACAGCCAGAAGAAAAAGAGCAGAATTAAAAAACACAGCCGTGGCCACAGCAAAGGAATCTGATCTACCAGGGCAGTTGGGTTGGTGCTTTCACCAGCAGCTTTGGATTTCAGGACAATTTGGGCAGTGTTTCTCCTTCAGACTGCTCAGGAATGCGATGAGATGACAAAGGTGGGTGTCCCGTGCCGGTCTCTCTCTCCACATAGGACAAGTCACTCCGGAGGAAGCTCAAGCAAGCGGTGGATGTCGGTGGGGACAGAAGCATGACCCATGTTTCCTGGTGGACAAGGACTCTGGAGATGGTTTATTGCCTTGGCAAGAAGGTTCAGGTGGAGAGAAGATGAGGCTCGAAACCTCTGGAAGAGTGACCATCTCTCCTGGTGTCCTCTGGCTCCTGCAGCTCCCCGAGATGCTGCTCTGCCATCCGGGCTTGTGCTGTCGGCAGCTGCTGGTTTCTGGGTGGTAATTCCCCAGGTTTGGGTGCCCCTTGGTTAAACAAATGGAATGAAAACAAGCGGAAACCCTGCAGGAACACTGGGCACGAGTTCCTCTGGAGGAACGGCCCCTTCCCACCCCACCTCCACCAGCCCACGGAGAGGACGGGGACCGTCCAGCCGTGACACTGCAGTGCTAAGCCCAGTGCTCTGCCAAGAGCCTGGGGCTGAGCCATCTTCATCTCCTGCGCCATCAAAAAACACCCCAGAAAGAGAATTCAAAGAAAAAAACCTTCCCCAAACAAGTATCCTTGGCAAGGAGCAACCACAGAGGGTTGGAAGCCACCATCCCTCCCAGGAAAGAGCCTCTTTGGGCAGCCCAAAAATGTCCTTAAATAGCACCTTCTCACCCATGAGCTGGCCCTGGGGACGAGTGCCGGCCACCAGTCCCTAAGGCCTGCAAGAGTTTGGATGGGGTGGGTTTTTTTGTGCATGGGCTGGCATCTCCGTGCTTCAGAGCCGGCAACGGATGAGCGGCAGGTGGTGGGTTTGGTTTCAACGGGGCCTCTGGGCTCCGCCAGGCAGAGGAGGGAATGTGCTTTTTGTGGTTCCCTGAAGGTCTAACAGGCGCCTTCCACTTTGATGTGTAAGATCTTGGAGAAGCCGGGTCTCTTCCTCAGGGCCTGAAAGAGAAGCACAGAGCGTGGTGGGTGTGCGAGCTGGCAGACCTGGCCACTCCAGAGGTGGTGGATGCACCATCTCTGGAAACATCCAAGGTCTTGAAGCCCCGCAGATCAAGGAAGAGAGAGGACAGGAGGAAATTCTTCACTCTGAGGGTGGTGGGACACTGGCACAGGTTGCCCAGAGAAGCTGTGGATGCTCCATCACTGGATGTGTTCAAATCCAGGTTGGATGCGACCTTGAGCAACCTACCCTAGTGGGAGGTGTCCTGCCCATGGCAGCGGGGGTGGAACCAGATGATCTTTAAGGTCCCACCCAACCCAAATCATTCTGTGATTCTATGATTCTATGACATCTTGAATCCCCACCACAGGAAGGGCTCCATCCTGATCCCATCCCCACCACCGCATCCCACTGGGATTTGGCTTCCTTGTAGGGCTGGCTCAACACCTCTTAATCCCACACCCTTGAAGCTACCTCTGAATTTGATTTCTGCTTTGTTAAAACCACTGTTTCCAGAGGCACCAGCCCCTTCTCTGTCCCATGGGAAGAGACCCACAGAGAACGGTCCTGATTAAAACAGTGGGAAGGAGTCACAGTGTGTTAGATCTTGTTTCAGCCTTCTAGGCATGTGTTTGAAGGACAGTGAATGTTTAGGATGTCCCTAGTGACCCTCACATGTCCTCTACTGAGGAACTTCAGTGGTGGACAAGAATGGGTTTCATGGGGACACAATACTGGTGGCCAACGGGTGATCTGGGAATGGCATCTTTTACCTGGAGTTTGTTCACCATCTCTTCAAACATCTTCTTGGCTTCAGGGCTATGGGGCTCCTTGAAGTAGTCCACGATGCCCACCTGCACCACGATGGACTTCAGGTTTCGGCACACACCTGGAGACAGAGATACCACCAGACCTCGCTGTATGTGGTGGGGAGATAGCCAGGATGGACCCTTAATCCCACCCAGTGCTCCTTGAGGCCTTATGCATGAGGGGAAACCTCACCCTGAAGATGGAGGAGACCCACTCTTGGTGACTAAGACTCCTGTAGGGAGGTTGATGGTCTATGAGATGGTTCCCCGTCATCCCAGCCCAATTCAGCAGTCCTACTTCCTACTTGGGGAACCCTTACTCTTTCACCCAGAGGGATGGGTTCCCAACAACCCCAACCACAGTCAAATGTGCCATGACCACCAGGAACAGCACCTCAAACAGACCCTCCTTCCCCCAGGAGCTCCTGTCCTGGCAAATGGCTTCGAGAAATGGCTTGATTCCAAAGGTGGATACACCAAAGTGAACCTCAGGGTGCCAGACACTGAGGCCTCGCTCATGCTGAGCAGAGTATGGAGGGAGTGTCTCCATTCTCCCTGTGGCCCAAGGCAAGATCAGCTATACTTATCTTATCCTTGGCATGGGACTGTTCGATCCCCTCTTAGAAACCTTCCACTTGGGAGCTCCCAGTGTTGGCAGTAGGTTCCTGTGGTTGTGGCTGGAGGGCAGGGTCTGGTTCATGGCTCTAATATCTAATGGCCTTTGGGTCAATGGATGATCCCTCTTGGTGTTGCTACTCACTGTTGAAGTGCAGCAGGGCTTTGGGGGTGACGGGCGTGGAGGTCAGCACCAGCATCTCCAGCCCCTTCAGCCCTTCTCGACACACCTCTGCCGCAACCTCTTGGTTGATCTCTGCCACGTGGTCCAGCTCCAGGACCTGAAGCCTCATGCAGTTTCGGGCTGAAGGGACACAGCACCCACCATCAGCACCCAACGGGGAAGGGGTGAAGGCAGCCAATGGGAATAGGGTGGTGGGAGGGATGGGTGGCAGCAAGGAGGAGTAGAGTGCACCCATGGTCCTTAGTGTGGGCCTCTCCATCGAGAGCTCAATGGAGATCTCCATAATCTCTCAGGAGATCTCTCAGAGGTATACCCTGCATCCAGCAAGGTCCCCTTCTCATTGTCCCATCAGAGGAGAGCTGCCTACCTAAGGACGCCAGTCCCTGGACGCCACATCCTGCTCCTCCAATGCCCAGCGCCCGCAGGTGTGGCCAGCACCTCCCGATCATCTGAAGGCAACGGTTGCTGAAACGTGTTGGCTGCTGGCTGGGGAGATGAAGAAGAAAGAGCTGGGGAGGGCTGACAGAAAAGACCACACCCCCTCCATGAGTGCTCCTGCAAGTGACGTGGGATTGGGACCTCTCCCACCCCACCAACCTGGGGGTCACCACACTGTAAGGAGGTATCTCCAGAGTAGATGTCTCCACCTGAGCGACCACCATGGGCTGGGCTGCAACCAGGAGAGGGTGGGTCTGTGCACTCAATCAAGTCCCTCTGCACCAAACTTTCTGTCTTTGGTTGGATGGGACTTTGAGCAACCTGGTGTAGGGGAAGATGTCCCTGCCCATGGCAGGAGGATTGGAACGAGATGATCTTTAAGGTCCCACCCAACCCAAACCATTCTATGATATGAATCAGGGCCTGAACTCCATTGGTTGCAGCGATCAAACTAGTAGCAGGAGCCTGGACCTCTAGGTGGAGAAGCCTACATGCTCTGTGGTGTTTTCTCCAGGGAAGAAACAAGCCATCACGTACTTGACATCCAGCTTCTCCTGACAAGAGACAGCCCCCTCTGAACACCTTGATTCAGGCTGATGGGGAATGTGACATTGCAGCAAAACCTCCCAGGATAAGAAGAGGTTGTCCCATGGCATGGAGCAACCTACTTTGTGAGCCATGAACTCCTGAGCACCCAGATGTTGCAGGGCAGAGATCCACCAGCAGCTTCATGTCCCCGGAATGCTTTTCCAAAGTGAGAGTAACTGCAGCTGGGTCCCTAAAAAGTGACTTGATGCCCTTTCAAAAACATCCAGGCCCTTCAGCGTTGCTGTGACATGAGCAGTGAGGAGCTCAGACAAGTGTTTGATGGTCTGCGTCACCTACCAGACCCATCATGGGTCCCCTTTCATCTCTGGTGTCAGCAGCCTTCCCAGAAACATTCTCAGCTCGACAGGGAGATGCCTACACCTACCAGCTCCCAGCCTTTGCAGGGAGGGGTGGGGCCAAGCTCCCGGTTCCCCAAACTGGCCTCCAGGATTCCTGCTCATCCCACAAGGACCCCTCCACAAGCAAATCTGGATCTGGCACCCAGTTTCATAGAATCATGGAATGGTTTGGGTGGGAAGGGACCTTTCAAGGCCATCTAGTCCAACTGCCCTGCAGGGAGCAGGGACATCTGCAACTAGAGCAGGTTGCTCAGAGCCCCGGCCAACCTCCCCTGGAATGGTTCCAGGGATGGGGCAGTGACCACTTCTCGGGGCAACCTGGGCCAGGGTCTCACCACCCTCAGTGTCAAAAATTTCTTCTTTCTCTCCAATCTGAATCTCCCTCTTTTAGTTTCAAACCGTCACCCCTTGTCCTGTCCCAGCAGGTCCTGCTAAAAAAGACTTTCCCCATCAAGTTCTTTCCAGCCCGGTGATGCTCCTCATACTCAGCCTGGCCTCCTCTTAACGTAATTCTTACCATGGATGCAGAGGTGCGACCTGGAGGGAGATGATGTCCCTGCAACCTGCTCCAAGGGCCCAGATGACTTCATGACCCACGGGGTCCGTAGAGCTCCTGGAACAACACAGAGGACATGTGGTGGCCCCCAGTGACAGTGATGCCACCCCAGGGGCTGTCAGCAGCCTCCACACTGCTACATCTACCTGCACCTAGAGGTACAAAACTGGTCATTAGTTATGACTTGCCTGTGAACCAGCCAGTCCCACCACCAACCCATGCAGGAAGGCTGAAGAAATTCTAGTTGAAATTGTGCCTACGGATGTGCAATGTCGAGAAAAATGGAAGAAGGTGAGGTTGGAGGTGAGGCTGAAGGTGAGGCTGAAGATGAGTTTGGAGGTAAGACTGAAGGTAAAGGCCAAAGGTGAGGTTGGTGGTTGAAGGTGAGGTCAGTGGTTGAAGGTGAGGTTGCAGGTGAAGGCAGACATCTTCCAGATGCAAAGGTGGCAAGTGACTGAACCGAGACTACCAGGCCGAGTACCCTTGGAGAGCAACTAGAACGTCCTTGCAGAGCCCATGGGGTTGGTCTCACTTGCCACCTGCTCGACCTGGGGAAGGTGCCAGGAGGTGATAAAGATGTTTCAGACGATGGTCAGTATCTTCCAGCCAAGGGCAGCAGCTGCTCCATAGCCTCTATAGCAGCTCTGGGAGTGTTCCACCACCTCTGTAGGTGGCTGTTAGCCGAACGTCACTGCAGATGTTCACTGTGGGCTCCTGTTTGGTCGTTTTGGAGGTATTCAAACAGACCTCACGAGGCACTGCTGGATTCGTGCAGAGGCATGGTGGAGGTGGAGGTTTATCATGAGTCATGGCACTGATTGGATGCAGCCATGCTGCCTGCCACCCAACTTCTCAGAGAAGCTTCTACTGATGCTGTTGCCTCCCAGCACCAAATCAATAGAGGAGACATGTCAGAGAGTGTCACCCTGATGCCACCAGCCCGGACAGAAGCCCCAGGGCGTTTCACAACACCAGGCTGCCTCCCAAAGACCTCAGCTGCCCTTCCTAACTCTAAATGACCTACTTCAGAACTTCGAGCAAGCCTAAAAATAAGTGAGCGATGTTATCTCGAGCACTTCACACATCTCCACTGAAGGAACCTGCCAAGAGCCCCTTGTGAGCGGGACGGGTTGATTAGAGCATGAGTCAGAGTCACAGGTTATGAATGGGCCAGCAGCGCTTGGGCTTCTCATCAACGCTCTTGGAAGTGCCAATGGAGGAGTCTTTGGGTTAAAACCAGCAACACTGTGGCCTCATGGTGTGGGATCCCCAAATTGGAGGTGTGTCTGAGCCCAGTTGGTCCAAAGCAGAGTTGCTGTGGGGTGTGCTTTCCCACCTGAAGGACTCTTCACCCTGGGCTGGTCGAGGACACCCATAGGCTGCACATGAAATGGATACCAAACTGAAGTGGTTGTCTGCAGGGTGCAGAGGTGCAAGGATCATCCTCCTTGAGTGGGCAGGAAAGGTAAATCCTGTCTCCACAGGAAGCAGAGCCTCTTCAGAAGGTGACCAAGACCAGGGAGCCGTCAGTGATCTCCCCCAGGACCTGTGACTTTACCAGGACTTAAACTGTCATGGGCCTTGTGTCCTTGATCTTAGGCAAGGTCTCCAAGTTGAGTCTTGGTGATCCCATAGCAGAGCTGTTCCTCCCTCCCAGGACAGAGGGACCCCGAGGTCTCTTATCTCTGTTAGAA
The DNA here is from genome assembly GCA_013396935.1 of Baryphthengus martii. Classification (NCBI taxonomy): domain Eukaryota; kingdom Metazoa; phylum Chordata; class Aves; order Coraciiformes; family Momotidae; genus Baryphthengus; species Baryphthengus martii. The sequence continues at coordinate 90,830 of VWZK01011456.1, read as the reverse complement.
GCCTTCATCAGGGGGTGACAGTCAGGTGGGACTTCACTGGGCCCCCATGTTGGTGCACTTCTTCACCCTTCTCTAATATAAAGCATTGTCCCCACACCAAGACTCCAGCTTGGGGAACATTGGTAAAAGAATGGTGGGAATGGAGCTGAAAGAGAAACATCTGCAGCGGAACATGCCAGAAGAGGATGAGAGTTGCTTGGGGAGACACTGGGGCTGCCACTGGGCTGGGGACATTAGAAGGTGGGTCCTTTACACCTGGCCGGACAGGCTGCCTTCTGACAGGGCACGGGAATGGACATCAGAGAAGTCCCAGCTCATCCCATGGATATTCCCAGCCTTCTCAGCCAGGGAACCACCTGGTGGTCCCTGTGGGCAAGGTGGGATGTTGGTATCCATCCTTACCGGTACGTGACAGCCTGCAGGGCCCGGCAGTAGCAGCTGGCCAACCAGAGCGAGCGGTCCGTCAGCACATTGGGGCAGTGCGAGATGCGAAGGATGAGCAGGTTGCTGCCCGTCGCCTTCAGCAGGGACTCCAGCCCAGCTTCCAGGCAGCCCCTGCCAGAGATGGAGGCAAGTTCAGGCATGTGAGCCACCCCAGGGCCACCCACAGAGGGTGACATGTCCCATGGGGATCCATGGCTCCAGGACACCCAAACCCCGACATGGTCTTCAGTGGAAATAGGATGTTGGGGCTCATGAAGCATCATCGATGCCTGAGGACCAGATGCTCTGGCTGTGGGAGGCGAGTGCCCGGGATGTGGAGACTCACCTCGTGCTCTTCATGTAGTCCTCCTTGCTCTCCTTCTTCCCTCGCTGGCGTGGCTTGAGGTTTTGGAGGGTGAGGGAGTGCATCTGGGTGCACCACTGAGACAGCATGGCCAGGAACTGGAGGGACAGGGTGGCTGTCACTGAGGGGGATGCCCTCAGCATGCCCCATGCCACCCAATCTTGGCTTTCTTTGGGCAGATCTGTTCACACACACACACGCATTTCTGCATGCACACACATGCCATAAACACCTGAAAATGCACATACAAGGTCATGCAAGAGTGTGTGCAACAAAATTCCCTTGTGGGGGAGGAATTGTTCCTCAGTTCCAACCTAAACCTCTCCTGAAGCAACTTGAGGCCAATTCCTCTTGTCCTGTCGCTTGTTCCTTAGGAGCAGAGTCCGTCCGCCCCTGGCTCCAACCTCCTGCCAGGGAGTTGTGGAGAGCCAGAAGGTCTCCCCTGAGCCTCCTTTTCTCCAGGCTCAACAATCCCAGCTCCTTCAGCTGCTCCTCACCAGACTCCTGCTCCAGACTCTTCCCCAGCTCCCTTGACCTTCTCTGGCCACGCTCCAGCCCTTCAGTGTCCTTCTTGGAGGGAGGGGCCCCAAACTGCCCCCAGGATTCGAGAGGAAGTCTCCCCAGTGCCTAGTCCAGGGGGACAATCCCTGCCCTAGTCCTGCTGGCCACCCCAGTGCTGACACAGACAGGACTGGTGGCCAAAACATGTGCACATGTGAGGTCACGCCCATGTGAACATGCAACCAATGCATCCGTCGGCTGCTGCAAGCCCCCAACCGTATCAACCCCGCATTCCCATGACAGTAATGACCTGACAATCTACACACACGAGATGCTTGCACAGCTTCACCTTCCTGGAAGAAAGGTCTTGCCTTTGGCAGTGCCATCCCCATCCCCGGTACCTTGGAAGACACCCTGGCATTCTCCAGCAGCACCCGTGTCCACACGGCCGGGTGTCGGGCCACGAACTTCCAGTCCTTGCACACCTCGGCCGCTCGCAGCAGGGTCTTGGTGTCCAGGTAGGTGAAGATGCAGAAAAGAGCTGCCCGCATCTTGAGGATCTCGGGGCTGATCACCTCACTGGAGTGGCCAGGGCTGCCCCTCTCCAGCCGGCCCACCTTGCCCCCGGCCCCCTCGGTCCTGGCTGTGGGACACCCACCATCAGTTGCCACCAGTGGCCAAGGAGGATGGCGGGGAATGGACACCCCTCACAGAGCTGAGGAGCCATCTCCATCCTCCACCTTCCACCCCCCTCATCCTCCCACCCTACCAGAAGAGCCCGGCGCGGTCTCACCCGTCAGACGGCAGCTGCCAGCAGGTCGAGATGCCGCAGATCCAGGCGCCTCTGGTTCCCAGCCTTCAGCCTCCGACTCGGTGGTGCGGGAGCCCACGTCGGAGATGTCTCCCTCCTCGCCCTCAGTGCTGTTGCGGTAGGGCCGGCGGTGCCAGTTTTGGATGGCTTGCCGGCGCAGCCCCGAGCCTCGGGCGCCGTCCCGCCCTTGGTAGGGATGTCCATCAGCAGTGTCATCAGTGGGACATGGCTCCGCGCTGTCGCTGTCATAGCAGCCAGAGCTCTGCGACACGGCTTTTGCCCGGCTGGAGGCCCTGGAGCACACAGATGCCAAACTTCAGGACTCACCGGAGGTGTGTGCAGACTCTTCCCATCAGCCCCCAACAATGAACATCCCAATAAAATCCCATACGGGAGACTCACCCGGTGCTGGAGGAGGAGCGCTGGTTGGACACGCTGTAAGGACCATGCACAGCCACCCCCAGTCCCGGGTGCCGGTCTCTCTGTGGGGAGATCGGACAAGTATCGATGTTATGAAACCCAAAATGAAGGTTGTGCAGCCAAGGGAGATGACCCCAATAATCCACCCAGTGCCAGCTGCATCTTGGGGTGAGGCCTTACCCAAGTGAGATACAGAAGAACATCTCCACATCACCCTAGTTCCTTGCCCACACTCACCATGGAAACACAGACCCACCAAGAAGCGACTTCTCGTCAGGATCCCCCCTCCTAGGATTATCCATTTCCCCATGGGAATGAGATGAGGGTCCCTCTACCTCCCCGCTCAACCCTTCGCAGACATCAGAGAAGCCACATGGGTGCCTGCCCAAAGCCACCAGGATGACCGTGCCTGTGCCCGTGGAGGTACCGCTCGGCCGACGGCCTTGGCCCCTGGCGTGCCGCAGCGTCCCAGGCTGCCGTTGGGGGTGGTCCCACAGCTGCTGCTGATGATCTGAAGCTGCTTCTCAGCCCGGTCGGCCCGGTCCAGCAGCTCCTCGATGAAGTGCTGGAGGCGGACCTTGGCGTTGGCCTCGCGGGCGGCCGTCTCCTTCAGGAACTGGTCGATCTGCAGCACCTCCCTGTGTGGAGGGGGCAGATGGTGACACCTCAATCCTTCCCCACCTCCTCCATCCCTGTCTATGAGCTGGGGTGGAGTGCACACCTGACTGTGCGCACCTAACTGTGCACACCCGAACGTGTACACCTGACTGAGCGTATTTCACTGCTCACATGCAGCCGCACACACTCGATTGTGCACACCTGACCATGCACACCTGACTGCATGTTCTTGACCGTGCACACTTGATTGTGCACATCCAACCATGCACACTCAACCGTGCACATTCAGCTGTGCACACCCAACCATGCACACACCTGACCCTCTACACCCGTCCATGCACACCTGACCATGCACACCTGACTGTGCACACCCAGCTGTGCACACCCGACCACACACTACATGACCCATCTCACCCAGCTATGCACACCTGACTGTGCGCACCCAACCGTGCACACCTGACCGCACACAACCAAATAGGCATGCTTGACTGTGCACGTCCAACTGCGTGCACCCAACTGTGCACACCCGACCACACAAAACCGGACCCTGCACACCCGGCCATGCACGCCCGGCTGTGCACAACCAACCACGTACACCTGACTGTGCACAACCGACTAGGCACACTTGATTGTGCACACCCAACCGTGCACATCCAACCGTGCGCATTCAGCTGTGCACACCCAACCACACACACCCGTCTGTGCACACCCGACTGCACACACCTGACTAGGCACATCCAGCTGCGCACACCCGACTGCACACAACTGACTAGGCACACTTGCCTGTGCACACCCAACTGCACATAACCAGCTACACACACCCAACTGTGCCCACCCAACCACACACCTGGCCGTGCACACCCAACCGTGCACACTCACCCGCGCACATCCAGCTGCCCACACCCAAACACGCACATCCATCCGGACAGGAGCACGAAGCCAAAGGAGAGGACGCCCTTTAGCAACCTCACTCCCGTTGCCGGCTCCTAATTGCCATTTAATTATCAATTAATTGTTCCCCTCCACCTGCCATTTGTGGGGTAACCCTGGGAGCTCCCTGATCTCCTGGCGAGGGCCCCCCGGAGATTTGGAAGGCAAATGGGGCTCTCAGCGCGGCAGGTGTAAGATGATGCCAATGGTATCGCTGGCCTCTCCGGGTAGAAAAACACCTACAGCCAAGCCAACAGAACCCAGGAGCAAAACCAACTTCCTGCTGGGACAACGACCTTGTAGTGTTTTGGAGCTGGCGGGGCTGGGAAATGTCCCGGGAGATGTTTTTGGTCCTTGGGAAAGAGACAAAGAAAAGGGTTCCTGATAATTTCCCCACATCCAGGAAAAAAACTACCCTCTTTTAATGGGTTCTTCCCATGGTCTCTCTGGAACCTGGCTGGTGGTTTTGTCACCCTGGCTGGAGGAGTTTGGGGACTGATGGGGACAGCGGAGGGGCAGGAGGGCTTCTTTAAGGAAAGGGAGGTCCAAGATGTAGTTTTGGGCGTAAAATCAGATTATTAGGTGGTAAACATGTCCAGGCTCTACCATGGACCAAACAAGATGCATTTGACCCACCATCTGCCCTCTCTCACATCTTTCCAGGCCCTGCTCTAGACAAGTCCACTCTATTGACCCTCATCCTGCCACCATGTAGCCCCAGGATGCCCCTGGTAGCTCCAAACCTCCCCATTGCCTGCCCCATACACATGCATCCAAACCAAGAAGTCTTGTCCTTATCCAGCCCCAACATCAGCCTGCACCTCACCCCAGGACCATCCCTCCCACCTTTCTGACCCACAGTCATTATTTTGGAGTCAAAGTCATTAATGAATGTGCTGACGATAGTGGGGACCAAGACAAGTCCTCGAGGAATCCTGCCAGTGCTCCCAGCCCAGCACAACCATGGCTGTCCCTCACTAACCTGCTCCTCACTGTCTTTCTGGACCCCATGGTGGCCTCCAGCTTTGCTAAGGAAATCCTGAGGAGCAAGGCCTAGTTTGCTTGAGCAACACAGATGGTAAAACTGACTCAGTGCTTGACTGGAATGAAACTTAGGAGCAGTACTGGGGTGAGAAGAGGGTGTTGGGGAGAGAACATGGGATGAAAATGAGGATGACAGTGCCATGGTCCTAACAGCAAATGGAGGTCATATCGCTTGGGCATCTCACCCTCCTTCTGGGGAAAAAAATTGAATTAGGCATGGCCATGGTGGCCCCTCTCATATTCATGACCGTGGAACAGGTCAGTGGGGTTGTTCAAATTTTACAGAGCCAGATGATTCAGCTGTGGAGGCAAAGATGATCCAGTCCCAGTTTTGGGAGCACACCCTTTTGTAGTGGAGATGGGCTGCAGCAACATGGCCACCAGCACATTCCTTGGAGCACTGGTGATGATGCTGGGCTCTTCAGGGCTCACCATCAGGAACCGATTTTCCCCCACCCCGCAGCCAGGAAAGGAGGCAATGGACTCACTGTTGCTTGCGGGTGAGCTCCTGCTCTTTCTGCACCAGGTCCTGCTTGAGGGAGGCCAACATCTCCACACTGACGTCCACCTGGCGGGACAGTTCAGATGCCCGGTCCTCCAGCTCCTGCTTCTCCCGGCTGAGCCTCAGGCTCTCCTGCTTGGCCTTCTCTAGCTCTGAGCTCTTGCGATCTAGCTCCACCTGGAGCCGGCCCACTTGCGAGGCGATCTTCTGCTCCACCTCCTCTGTCAGCTTCTCCAGCCGCTTGTCCACCTCCAGCTTCTCAAAGGCACGGATCTTCAGGCGGGCCAAGCCTTCTTCATAGGCAGTGTCCATAGTGGCCGGTGGTGTGGGGGCCGGTGCCACGGCTTTGCTCCGGCTGAAGATCTCTGTCAGTGGGATCTCAATCTCGTGGACATAGCGAGGCGAGGGGGAGGAGGATGGGGCCGGCTCCAGCTCTTCGGCGGGGACCAGGTCGCAGGAGAAACGCTGGTCCTTGCCTTGGAAGGAGGTGCTCTCGAAGTAGTCCCGCCGGGCGGCTGGTGTCAGCAGGGCCCCATCTGGGGCCAAGGGGAAGACGGCAGCATCACAGATGCTGTTGGTCTTGGAGAGGACGTAGAGGGTCTCATAGGTGTGGTTGTACTCCAGGTGCGCCCGCAGCGAGGAGAGGCTGCGGAAGCGCTTGTGCTCCCCGCACCGCGGACACCGATAGGGCAGGTCCAGCGAGGCCATCCCTCAGCTACGTGCCCCGACGCAGGGGAACCGCACAGCCTCGCTCATGGCTTGGGATGCATGGACCAGTGGCACCGGGGATGAGTCGGGGAAGCCCGGGTGATGGGGCTGCAGGTCTGCTGGGGCATGGTGCGGTGAGAGCCCTGGGATGGAAGTAGAAGGTCTGGAAGTCCTGGGTGGGGTGTCAGAATTGGCCGGTGGCAGGCACTGGAAAAGATAGGGGGGGTTAGTGATACAAGGATGGTAGGTCCCCAAAAGTCCCTTATTGGTCCCTTCTCTCTTCCATCCTACTCTCCTGTGTTCCTTTCCCTCATGCAAAACCCTTGGGAGGGTGCACAGTGCTCAAGAAGGTGCACAACCCTTGGGAAGATCCCCAACCCTTGGAAAACTCCACAACCCTCTGGAAGATCCATAACCACTGAGAAGGTTCCACAACCCTTGGGAAGATCCACAACCCTTGGAAAGGTGTGCAACTATTGGGAAGATGCATAACCATTGGGATGTTTCCACAACCCTTGGGAAGATCCACAACCTTTGGGAAGGTGTACAACCATTGAGGAGATCCATAACTGTTGGAAAGGTCCTCTGCCCCTTGGGAAGAAGCACAGCCATTGGGAAGGTTCACAACCATTTGGGAAGAGTATGGCCATCAGGAAGGTGGACAACCTGTGGGAAATCTCTCTTCATCCACCTGGAACTTGCCACAGAGGGGCGACCCATGTTCTTTCTTGCCCAACTACCATGCAATGAGCCCCTGCAGTGTCAGGAGTCTCCAGGCCCCAGGAGCGTCCCTGTGCCTGACGCTGGGGCTGAGGTGCTGGGAGCCACCTCCTCCAAGTAGAGGATGACCCTTGCAGAAAGAGGATTCATCTCCAAGAGTTACTTCTCTTCGATGACCCCTTCCAGGGCCATGGGACCCCTCTACTGTCCAGCACAGAGGACGTAGTGGCTTCCTGTGCCCAGGCAAGTGAGGGTCCCCATGGGGACCTGGTTTATCCTCCACTCACAAAACCCTCTAAGACATTGCGGGGGAGGGGAAACTCCACCCTCATGAAGCAGGTTAAGGCAACAAAAATCCAGTCTAGGAGGTCACTGTGATCTCCTCCAGCCTGGGAGGCACAAGCACCCATCAGGGTACATTTTTGTGGTGCTTTCTCTCCAAAAGATCGAGGGCACCCATCGGTGGGAGCATCCCTTGCTCCTTCTTCTGCAATATCCCACAAAGGGCTCTTCCTACCACCCAAAAATCTCTCTGAGCCCCCCTGCACTCCACAACCACCAAGCTTGGTGAGCACCAAACCACCACCGAACCCTCTCCCTGTGCTCCTTCCCAGGGTGACATGCCCCGCGGCCACGAGGTTCAGGAAACCATGATTTAAAGAAAAAATCAGCAAGGGCAAGAAATCCATCCCTCGGAAAAAAAAAAAAAAAAAAAAAAAAAAAAAAAAAAAAGGCGGGGGGGTTTTTGA
>VWZK01011456.1:42512-75372 GCA_013396935.1 Baryphthengus martii | reverse complement strand
ATGGCTTGGGGAAGGAGGGGGGAGAGAGGACGCTGGCCACCTCTCCGGATGCATTCCTTGAGCCGCAGCAATGCACTGGGGCTTTGGTTCCCCTACCAACCGTGGGCTGGTTTTCTTCCAGATTTACATCTCCCCAGGCTTTTATTCACCTTACGCTATTTCCATCCCCCCCCACCCTGTCGAATGCATTTTGTTGCTCTTGTTCCTTCCAGAAGCGTGAAAGGTTCTGCTCTGTTTTCTATTCCCACCCCCTCCCCTCCTCTCCTCTCCGTCTCCCTTCCCTCCTTTCTGTGCCTGGTTTTGCAAGACTTTCTGCTGGCATTTCGTTATTTGCTTTGTTTTGGAGCTGTGAAGTGGATGCCGGCTCCTCCTGTGAGCGAGCGAGCAGCCAGAAAGAGAAGGCGAAACACTGCGGCCAGCTCCAGTCATCCAAGTTCATGGCTCCCACCCAGGCCAGTATGCGAGAAGCACGGATTTGGGCTGGGAAAAGGCGAATCCATATTGCAAATCCCACCGGAGGATGTTTTAAGAGCAGACTCAACACAAGAGGTGGTTCAGAGGGATCCTGGCAGTGCTTTCACCCCCAGAGCAGTGCCCCGAGCATCCTCCTGACCCCTCCAGGCTCTACAGTGGGATAAAACATCCAGGAAAGCAAAGCTGGAGGCTGTTGCTTTCCCTGCTTGGTTGTTTGGAGATTCCCAAATTTCCAACTGGGATTCGGAGCTAGTGGTGGACGAGCAGCGACGCTTTGGGGAATGGCTCGTCATCAGCACCCAGCACAGGCAGTTTGGTTGGGGAGGGCAAGGTTTTTCTCTGGCCAATCTCACTGTTGGGTTCAGAGCTCACTCTAAAACTCCTCTATAAAAGTATTCCCAGGTACAAACCCAATGTTCCTCAGCACCAAAGAGAAGCTCAGCCTCTTATAACAGGGTCTGCAGGAGAAATCTGTGGGGTGCAAAGGAGCTAGAAAAGGAGGAGAAGACCTTTCCCAGTTCCCTGCCCCTTGTGTTTGCCCCATCTCCACATTCTTACAGCCCTTGCTGAAGGCCAGATCCATCCGGGAGGTGTAGCAGCACCTACACCACCATCCCCAGCTCCTAGGGATGCTTGAGCCGGAGCACAGTGGCTGAAGTGGGTCCCGGCTCTGGTGCTATTCCTGGCTCCGGCGATGACTCACCGCCTTACTTTGGGCAAATCACTTGGTGTCTAGCAGCGCTTCCCCACCTTTGGGGGGAGGGGGTGGGGTTGGGAGGTAGGCTCTTTATCGTTGCCTCTGCAAAAATGCACCGAGATCGCTGGTGAGGAAGTGCAAAGAAGCATTAAGGTCGGCTAGTGATTCAGGGAGTGTAAAGGAATGACCTGTGAGGTTGAGGTTGGAAATAAAAGAGGGGATGGTAGAGAGAGACAGAGAGATTTGGAAATTTATCAGAGTGTGGAAATGGTGAGTGAGATCCAATTATTCACCATTTCTCATCTCACAGGAGCTTAGGGAGAGATCAGTGCAATGGCCAGAAAGTAGATGTTGGGTAAACCAAAGGCAATACTTAGCCCTGCACTGCTTGATGGAACTGCGACTCAGCTTCAGGACATCATGGAGACCAGGATGATAAATAGGTTCAAAACAGTCCATCTGTGGCTACTAAACACAAACCCAACCTGCTAGTTGGGGGATCTGCTGGATGCTGGTGGGTTTTTTGATGCTGAGGGTGGTGAGACCCTGGCCCAGGTTGCCCTGAGAGCTGATTGCTGCCCCATCCCTGGAACCATTCCAGGGGAGGTTGGATGGGGCTCTGAGCAACCTGCTCTAGTTGCAGATGTCCCTGCTGCCTGCAGGGCGGTTGGACTTGATGACCTTGAATGGTCCTTTCCCACCCAAACCAGTCTATGATTCCATGATTCTATTCTACGCTATTATTCTATTTTATTCTATAACCATGGGATGGACCTCAAGGTCATTTGTGTCTCCTGTACCTCTCCTTGGCTGCATTAGATGGACCCATTAGACCTTGGTCACTCTTATTTTCTACGACTGTCCCATATTTAAACTGGGATGCCAGGCTTTAGGATGTGTAGGACCTCCAGCCTCCGAGCTGGAGTACAGATCCTCCCTTTCAACTGCTGCCATGCACATCCCTGGGACAACTGCTGCCAGGACAGGAGATAGGTAAAACCATCTCACCTTTGATATGACAGCAGCTTAACGTCCCATGGGAAGGCCCCCTTGGTACCGCCCTGAAGTGGAGGAGGCAGCTCTCGCAAACCTCTCTTCATCCTCAGAGATGATCCTAAAATAGAGGTGACATTTCAGCTCCCTAGACAAGAAATTAAATGATTATCACATGGTTTATATATGTCTCATTGGCCTAGGAGAGCTCTGCTGACCTCAGAAGGGTTACTATCTAGGTCCTGTGTGGTGCTGTCTATAGGTGCCCTATTCCTCCAGATGAGTATTTTTATCTTTTATGCCTGAGCTAAACAGGGACCCATTTATGTGAAAAAAACCCCAGTCTCAATTGACCCTCTTGGACGGTGGTTTCCATGGGAGAAGAGCGGCTGTGGTAGCTCCCATCGCGGAGGTGACACTATCATGCATGAGGTAATGGGAAAACGTGACAACGACCAAAGCCAAGCTCCGGGACCAGGTGCTGGCAAAGTCTTTCCCTTCCCAGCTGGGGCACTTGGCCGGTGAGGAGGTGGGATAGCCTTCCTGGGGTGGAATGTGCCGTCATAAAAACCCAAGGAGGAAATCCGTGCAGCTGTCAGGTCCTCCCACCCTGCTGCACACAGGCACCCCGGGGAGGTACCACAGCTCGGGTTCTGCCCTGGCTTTTGAGTCCTCTCTCTTTCTCTGTTCTCTGAGATGTTGTGAGACGCTTTGCTTGAAGGTCTTGGAAGAGTTGAAGCGGTTTGCAAGGTGCCGTGGCAGCCTTGCGTGTGTCTGCGGGACAGCTCGCCACAAAGGTTTGCCCAAGCAGAAGAGCTTTGGACTCCTGTTCCCTCCACGCATGCTCCATGTGGTGAGACAATCCTTGGAGCAGCAAACAATGACTCCAAAGGAAGGAGAGGTTTGGCTCCAGTGACGCTGGAACCCCAAAAGATGTCTCTGAGTTTTCTGGCAGGGCACAGATTGCTCAGCCCCGAGCTCGCCCCCCCAAGCTCACCCAGGACCGCAGCCCTCCAAGCATGCCACAGTGCGCCGGCTGCCAGCCTCAGACTCCTCCAGTCACCTGCCATCTGGAACCAGTTGGCACAAGCCACTGTCCCCGGGCGTTTGCCCACCTCCGCCAGCCAGGGTGAGCACTTGCTTGGCGAGCTCCTCGCTGGCTCCTGCTGATCCACCCAGGTCTTTCCCACAAAGAGTCGGGGGCCAGCTTGGCCCCAGGGGTCTCCTTTCTCCTGAGAACCCCAAAGACACTCCATGCAATCTACTGCCTTGGCACATCAGCTTCCCAGTTTGTGCTCCTAGTTGGGGTTATAGCGTGGAAAGCAAGTCTTAATTCTTGGCTTTGTTCCCTGTTTCTCCTCTAGTTTTCATCTTTGGTGTCCTGCAATATATACATAATATAATCTGGGGATATTTTGGCACAGCTTTGGATGCTCCTGGGACACCCAGTCTTATTTAAGGGAGAACCTGCCATGGAAAAGAGGCAAATCGTAGGATTATAGAATTATTTAAGTTGCAAGAGATCTTTAAACTCATCAAGTCCAACCATTTCCCCAGCACTGCCAGGGCACCACTAACCCACAGCCCTCAGCACCACGTGTCCACAGCTTGGAAACCCCTCCAGGAATCATGGGGACTCCACCCCTGCCCTGGGCAGACTGGGCCAGGCCTGGACAACCTTGAAGGGGAAGAAATTGTTCCTCAGCTCCCACCTAAACCTCCCCTGGGGCAACTTGAAGTGGGTTCCTCTTATCCTGCCTCTTATTCCTTGGGAGCAGAGCCCAACACTCTCTGGCTCCACCCTCCTGTCAGGGAGTTGTGGAGAGCCAGAAGGTCTCCCCTGAGCCTCTTTTCTCCAGGCTCAACAAGCCACTTCTCACCAGACTTGTGCTCTACTCTTTTCCTCCTGCCTTCCCTTGCCAGGAGCCTGCAGGTTGCTGGGAGAAGGTCTGGGGAGCACCTTTTTCACTTTAGCACACAGGCTGGGCAAGACGAGGCAGCTCCAGAGCTGCTGGCAAGGGCAGAGATGGGGAGCACTGATCTGAGGCTGGAATTCATTTTTCCGAAGGGATGGGCCGAGTATTGGTTCATGGCAACACTACCTTGGCAGACAATCTTGGGCCCGTGTGCCCAGAGCCGACAGATATCTAGGGAAAAGTGTACTTTCCACGTGTCTTCTCCAAGTTCCAAGTATTCATAGCTCATGTACCTTCTACATTCAACCCAATGCCTTATGTTTAATAGTCCTCCATGGATTTTTTCCCTCTGCCTGATTCCTTTTTGAACCCTTAGCATCCCCTGCACTGTGAGACGCTCTAAGTTTTAGATAAAGAAATCTCTCTTTCTGACCATTGGGAAAGTGCCCATAACCTCTCCATGCTTCCAGCTTCAGAAAAGCCTCGGAGCAATGGGGCATGCATGTGAGAAATCTGCTGGCTGCTCACGCCGGGCCATGAATTCCCTCCTCCTGGTGATCAAAATCTCTCTGTGGTGATGGGTATCGGCGGGAAATTCCCTGCTGGTAATGCCAGCCTCTTCCAAGGACTTCTTGGAAGCGTCCCTTGGATTTTCTGCTTGTTGTTCAGGTTTGCTCTGCAGATGGGACTGAGCAGCAGGGGGAACTTCTCTAGAGATTTTCAAAACCCACCTGCACACGTTCCTGTGTGGCCTGCCCTGGGTGATCCTGCTCTGGCAGGGGAGTTGGACTCGATGATCTCCAGAGGTCCCTTCCAACCCATTCTATGATTCTATGATTCTATGATATTAAAGTCATGCCCCTCGGAGGCGCTGCTTCTTCCCCGCCATGGTTTTAGGGGCAGGGACAGAGGTGGGGACCCAAAGGGGCAGCTGTCCTGCCAGTACCCGTGGCTCCTAAGCTGCTCTTTGGGTGTTCAGGAGCTGTGCTCCACACAGACCCCCTGAATTGCCTTTCATGACTCTCATCTTCCGGATACGGAGCATCTCCTTGAAACCACCCCCACTAAAAACCACATCAAAAAACAACTGCAAAGCTCAGATTCTTTTATAAACCACCCCAAACCTCCCTCCCCTGGGCCTCTGTGGTGGAGGTGGAAGTGGCATCCCAAAATCTTGAAGCTGGCAATGGACTTTGTGGTGGGGAGGATGGTACGATGGGACTCAGCAGTGATTCCTCCTGGGATGGCCACCGGAGATGGCACGTCGATGGGTCACAGCCCAGACGTCGGATCTCATCTCTTCACCCTCCATTTCCTCCTCCGATTGCTCCAACCATCTCCCCTTCTAGGAAAACTTCTAGAATGCAGCGCTCCGCATTTCCATGGCAACTGGCATGCGACCAGCGGTGCCGTCTCCACTCAGTACCTATTACTGGTGCCGTGGTGGAGAGGATGCTCTGTGTTGTTTCTGTGTTGACAGAAACAACCCAGAGAGGTCGAGGAGATCACCACCACCTCCTGGCCATGCCACCAGCAGCAAAGGGAGGCTCTTTACTGAGGAACATCTTTCCTCAGATGCTCAGGTGGCCTCAGCAGATTTAAGCAGCACGTGAGGCTCTATGAAATGTCAGCCAAGAGGCTCGTTTTCTGTTTTTAATTTTTTTTTTTGTTGTTTGTTTTTTTTTTGTTTTTTTTTTTTTGTTTTTGTTTTTTTTAAATTACTGGGCAGGAGGGAGGAATTGCTGGCTGGAATTTCAGAGCCCGGGCTCAACAGGAGGTCGGGGCGGAAGGTTATCTCACCCCAGGTTTTATGTTGCTGCACATCACCATATTCTCCAGGTGTTTAGCTCCTGATAACAGCCCTTCCTGCCCTTAAAATGGACCTGCAACCTGTATTGTTTGTTTTTTTTTTCTTTTTTTTATCTCAACAAAGTGAGCTTTGGGGAGGGTAAAATCACTCAAATTTGGCTGCTACCTGAGGGCTTGACAGAGGGGAATTTCAGCCTTGGAGTGAGTGCATAGAGGGACGGCGGAGCAGACGCCAAAGAGGAGAGGTGGCTGCAGCGCCTGCAATCATGTCGTCACCTAAAAATAGGCTTCTAGTCAGAAATAATCTCATCTCCTGCTTTCCCCCCCACCCTGCCCTCTAAATAATAAAATCAAACCCAATAGGAAAGGCGAAGCGCTAACGCTGTGAGCTCTTGGAGAAGCCGGCGGGGAGCAGAAGTGGAATTTCTATTCTCTCCTTCACCACGCGTCCTAATCACAATATATTTAGCATGTGCTTTTGCACGTGTTGGTCAGAGGCAGGAGGATGAATTTGGCTTAGTAGAAGCACAGGGCTGTCAGGAACATGAGGATTTGGCTGTAATAAAGTAACAAAGTGAGAAAGGGACAATTTTTCTCCCCTCCTTTCCAAATTCACATTTATTTTAAAGAGTCTGTCTGCCTTGATGTATTGACTGGGAAGCTGCAAACATTTCCAAGCACACTTCCCTTCTAGTTTGAATGAAATGATTCCCTGAGCCCCAAATAAGATTTTTCTCCACTCATTCTCACACTGGTTTTAAACACCTTGAAAAAAATGATGTATGTTTTCAAATACATCATTCTTTAAATGAAATTACTGGACTGTTTTATTTACAAAAAGCCTGGAGCTAAGCATTTGGACTTGGTCTTTATTTCAGTTTCCACGGGGCTTTGTACAGGAGTTTGAGCTTCAAAATGAGCTCTGAGCATCATTAGGCTCTACCCGCACTAGGCTGTAGGACATAAAATAATAGAATCACAGCCTGGTTTGAGTGGGAAGGGACCTTTCAAGGTCATCAAGTCCAACCCCACTGCAGGGAGCCGGGACATCTGCAACTAGAGCAGGTTGCTCAGAGCCCCAGCCAACCTCCCCTGGAATGGTTCCAGGGATGGGGCAGTGATTACCTCGCTGGGCAACCTGGGCCAGGGTCTCACCACTCTCAGCATAAAAAAATTCTTCCTTCTCTCTGGTCTAAATCTCTTTCTTTTAGTTTCAAACCATCCCCGCTTGTCCTGTTCCAACAGGCCCTGCTCAAAAGTCTGTCCCCATCTTTCTACCAGGCTCCTGGAAGTCCTGGAAGGCCCCCAGAAGGTCTCCCAAGACTCTTCTCTTCTCCAAGCTGAACAAGCCCGACTCTCCCAGCCTGGCCTCCCAGCAGAGGGTTCCAGCCCTCCCAGCATTGCTGGGGCTCCTCTGGCCCCACTCCAACCCTGTCTCTTCTGTGCTGAGAATGAAACCCCATCTGAGATGAAAACCAAGAGGGTTGTTTATCTTCTCTAGGTCCCCTCTGCTCAGCTTGCCATGGTCCTGCAGCCCGGGCAGGTTTTGTTCAGACAGGCAGAGGCTCGCACGGCACTCAGCAGCCTGCAGGCTCCGGCTCCGAAAGCAAGAGGTGTGCCAGGGACACTTGCCCCAGTGAGAGGCAAACAAGTGTCGGCCTCTTTACAGTCAGTGCTGAAAGAGAGCTGCCTTTCGATCAGATAAAGGGTTCATTAACAAACCATTAGAATAGAATCCCTTTGGTGAAGGACAGGTAAGAAATGTTAAGGTGGCTGGAGAGGGAGGAGCACATTTCCTTGCCTCAGGAAAGGAACCATAGAATGGAAAATTTGAATCATATTGGTTGGAAGAAACTTTTAAGATCATCAGGTCCCAGCGTTGCCCCAGCACTGCCAGGGCACCACTAACCCCTGTCCCTCAGCACCACATCTCCACTGCTTGGAAATCCCTTCAGGGATTATGGGGACTCCACCCCTGCCCTGGGCAGACTGCGCCAGGCCTGGAAAACCCTGGAGGGCAAGAAATTGCTCCTCAGCTCCAACCTAAACCACCCATGGGGCAACTTGAAGTGGGTTCCTCTTGTCCTGTCTCTTATTCCTTGGGAGCAGAGCCTGACCCCCCTGGTCCCAACCTCCCGTCAGGGAGCTGTGGAGAGCCAGAAGGTCTCCCCTGAGCCTCCTTTTCTCCAGGCTGAACAAGCCCAGCTCCCTCGCCGCTCCTCAGCAGACTTGTACTCTAGACCCCAAAGAACACAGCCTCGAGGTTGCTTCATCTCCACTTGTCCTGCCCACCTCAGGCTAGTTTTGTGACCACGTTCTCACTGACCACAGGGATTACTGGAACTGGGGTCATCCCTGGGAAGAGGCAGGGGGGGTTCTTGAGAGCCTCGGAGTGAAAAGGGTTGGGTTTGTATCCACCAAGTGCAAACTAAGTGAACTGCCAAAGATATCACAGAGACTGGAGCTAAATCCATGGTTCCCTGTGTTACTTTTCTCACCCTCTCCTACAAATCGTGCCATGAACGATGCTCAATTATCTACCCCTTTGACTGCAAAGAGCTAGGGGACACAGGCCTGGCCTGGTGCCTGCTCAGAGATGAATTTATTCAACAGCTTTTCATTTGTGAGTGCTATTTTCTTCCTTGACCAGCTCACTGCTCCTTTTCAGGAAAGTTTCCAAGAAGCTGGAGAGGTGCTCTACAGAATCATTAATCAGAGCAGCATGAAGATTTATTAACTCTCCTTTCCTCAAAATACAGCTAACAGCCTCCGAAGTCAGTTTTTGGTGCCATCAATTCTTCCTCCCAAGTAAATTCAAAGGCTGTCAGCGTCAGCTGCTAAAGAAGGCAAATCCATCTAGCACCTTCTGATTTGTTGCTTGTGGTCACACTACTGTGAGCTCAACACATGCCCAAAATACAGGAGTGAAACAATAGCAGACCTCTTGTTGTCATTAATACTAATTATGTTAATAAAGCCTAACGATATTCATGCCAAAGGTTGTAAGGGCATGGAAATTCATGGAAGTCTTTGAATTTACTGCTCTTTTCCCATGCGACAAGTGACAGGACAAGAGGACATGACCTTAAGTTGCACCAANTTTTTTGTTTTTTTTAAATTACTGGGCAGGAGGGAGGAATTGCTGGCTGGAATTTCAGAGCCCGGGCTCAACAGGAGGTCGGGGCGGAAGGTTATCTCACCCCAGGTTTTATGTTGCTGCACATCACCATATTCTCCAGGTGTTTAGCTCCTGATAACAGCCCTTCCTGCCCTTAAAATGGACCTGCAACCTGTTTTGTTTGTTTTTTTTTTCTTTTTTTTATCTCAACAAAGTGAGCTTTGGGGAGGGTAAAATCACTCAAATTTGGCTGCTACCTGAGGGCTTGACAGAGGGGAATTTCAGCCTTGGAGTGAGTGCATAGAGGGACGGCGGAGCAGACGCCAAAGAGGAGAGGTGGCTGCAGCGCCTGCAATCATGTCGTCACCTAAAAATAGGCTTCTAGTCAGAAATAATCTCATCTCCTGCTTTCCCCCCCACCCTGCCCTCTAAATAATAAAATCAAACCCAATAGGAAAGGCGAAGCGCTAACGCTGTGAGCTCTTGGAGAAGCCGGCGGGGAGCAGAAGTGGAATTTCTATTCTCTCCTTCACCACGCGTCCTAATCACAATATATTTAGCATGTGCTTTTGCACGTGTTGGTCAGAGGCAGGAGGATGAATTTGGCTTAGTAGAAGCACAGGGCTGTCAGGAACATGAGGATTTGGCTGTAATAAAGTAACAAAGTGAGAAAGGGACAATTTTTCTCCCCTCCTTTCCAAATTCACATTTATTTTAAAGAGTCTGTCTGCCTTGATGTATTGACTGGGAAGCTGCAAACATTTCCAAGCACACTTCCCTTCTAGTTTGAATGAAATGATTCCCTGAGCCCCAAATAAGATTTTTCTCCACTCATTCTCACACTGGTTTTAAACACCTTGAAAAAAATGATGTATGTTTTCAAATACATCATTCTTTAAATGAAATTACTGGACTGTTTTATTTACAAAAAGCCTGGAGCTAAGCATTTGGACTTGGTCTTTATTTCAGTTTCCACGGGGCTTTGTACAGGAGTTTGAGCTTCAAAATGAGCTCTGAGCATCATTAGGCTCTACCCGCACTAGGCTGTAGGACATAAAATAATAGAATCACAGCCTGGTTTGAGTGGGAAGGGACCTTTCAAGGTCATCAAGTCCAACCCCACTGCAGGGAGCCGGGACATCTGCAACTAGAGCAGGTTGCTCAGAGCCCCAGCCAACCTCCCCTGGAATGGTTCCAGGGATGGGGCAGTGATTACCTCGCTGGGCAACCTGGGCCAGGGTCTCACCACTCTCAGCATAAAAAAATTCTTCCTTCTCTCTGGTCTAAATCTCTTTCTTTTAGTTTCAAACCATCCCCGCTTGTCCTGTTCCAACAGGCCCTGCTCAAAAGTCTGTCCCCATCTTTCTACCAGGCTCCTGGAAGTCCTGGAAGGCCCCCAGAAGGTCTCCCAAGACTCTTCTCTTCTCCAAGCTGAACAAGCCCGACTCTCCCAGCCTGGCCTCCCAGCAGAGGGTTCCAGCCCTCCCAGCATTGCTGGGGCTCCTCTGGCCCCACTCCAACCCTGTCTCTTCTGTGCTGAGAATGAAACCCCATCTGAGATGAAAACCAAGAGGGTTGTTTATCTTCTCTAGGTCCCCTCTGCTCAGCTTGCCATGGTCCTGCAGCCCGGGCAGGTTTTGTTCAGACAGGCAGAGGCTCGCACGGCACTCAGCAGCCTGCAGGCTCCGGCTCCGAAAGCAAGAGGTGTGCCAGGGACACTTGCCCCAGTGAGAGGCAAACAAGTGTCGGCCTCTTTACAGTCAGTGCTGAAAGAGAGCTGCCTTTCGATCAGATAAAGGGTTCATTAACAAACCATTAGAATAGAATCCCTTTGGTGAAGGACAGGTAAGAAATGTTAAGGTGGCTGGAGAGGGAGGAGCACATTTCCTTGCCTCAGGAAAGGAACCATAGAATGGAAAATTTGAATCATATTGGTTGGAAGAAACTTTTAAGATCATCAGGTCCCAGCGTTGCCCCAGCACTGCCAGGGCACCACTAACCCCTGTCCCTCAGCACCACATCTCCACTGCTTGGAAATCCCTTCAGGGATTATGGGGACTCCACCCCTGCCCTGGGCAGACTGCGCCAGGCCTGGAAAACCCTGGAGGGCAAGAAATTGCTCCTCAGCTCCAACCTAAACCACCCATGGGGCAACTTGAAGTGGGTTCCTCTTGTCCTGTCTCTTATTCCTTGGGAGCAGAGCCTGACCCCCCTGGTCCCAACCTCCCGTCAGGGAGCTGTGGAGAGCCAGAAGGTCTCCCCTGAGCCTCCTTTTCTCCAGGCTGAACAAGCCCAGCTCCCTTGGCCGCTCCTCAGCAGACTTGTACTCTAGACCCCAAAGAACACAGCCTCGAGGTTGCTTCATCTCCACTTGTCCTGCCCACCTCAGGCTAGTTTTGTGACCACGTTCTCACTGATCACAGGGATTACTGGAACTGGGGTCATCCCTGGGAAGAGGCAGGGGGGGTTCTTGAGAGCCTCGGAGTGAAAAGGGTTGGGTTTGTATCCACCAAGTGCAAACTAAGTGAACTGCCAAAGATATCACAGAGACTGGAGCTAAATCCATGGTTCCCTGTGTTACTTTTCTCACCCTCTCCTACAAATCGTGCCATGAACGATGCTCAATTATCTACCCCTTTGACTGCAAAGAGCTAGGGGACACAGGCCTGGCCTGGTGCCTGCTCAGAGATGAATTTATTCAACAGCTTTTCATTTGTGAGTGCTATTTTCTTCCTTGACCAGCTCACTGCTCCTTTTCAGGAAAGTTTCCAAGAAGCTGGAGAGGTGCTCTACAGAATCATTAATCAGAGCAGCATGAAGATTTATTAACTCTCCTTTCCTCAAAATACAGCTAACAGCCTCCGAAGTCAGTTTTTGGTGCCATCAATTCTTCCTCCCAAGTAAATTCAAAGGCTGTCAGCGTCAGCTGCTAAAGAAGGCAAATCCATCTAGCACCTTCTGATTTGTTGCTTGTGGTCACAGTACTGTGAGCTCAACACATGCCCAAAATACAGGAGTGAAACAATAGCAGACCTCTTGTTGTCATTAATACTAATTATGTTAATAAAGCCTAACGATATTCATGCCAAAGGTTGTAAGGGCATGGAAATTCATGGAAGTCTTTGAATTTACTGCTCTTTTCCCATGCGACAAGTGACAGGACAAGAGGACATGACCTTAAGTTGCACCAAAGGAAGTTTAGGTTGGAGCTGAGGAACAATTTCTCCCCCTCCAGGGTTGTCCAGGCCTGGCCCAGACTGCCAGGGCAGGGCTGGAGTCACCATGATCCCTGGAGGGGTTTCCAAACTGTGCAGATGTGGTGCTGAGGGACATGGGTTAGTGGTGCCCTGGCAGTGCTGGGGGAACACTGGGACTCCATGATCTTAAGACTCTCCCCACTTAAATGGTTCTATGATTCTCTACCTCCTTGGGATGTTTTGTGAGAGTCCAACATCTCCTGCTGAGGTCACACACCCAACAGCATCTGGACTTTGGTGCATCATCCATCTTGGCAATGTGTTTGAGACCAAAGACGATAATCCTCTAATCCAAGGTTTGCTCTTCAGGGAACAACGTGGACTACTGTGGCTAAGGTGTACCAGACCGGTTTTGAGGGGAATAAACTGGCTGCATAATATCTGGTCATATTTGCACTCAAACACACAGCTGGGTCCACACCTTCTGCATGAGCCCCATGTGGGAAAGAGTTGATGCATCTCAAAAGGTTGGACTAGATGATCCTTGAGGTCTTTTCAAACCTGGTATTTGGTGGTTCAATTGACTGTTTGACTGGGAGCTCGAATCTCACAATTCTGCTGTTAGGAGAAGCTGCCAATTCCAGGTGGCAATTCAAAGCACCAGGTTTTGTTATCGTGGGATCGTGATTCCCCCAACACCCAAACTGAGCACTCAGAACTCACTGTAGCTCAGACTCCTTTCTGGTGTAGCCAGGCTGAGGGGACAAAGAGGAGAAGGTTAGGTGAGTGTATGCCCAAGGGTTTACCTTGATATGGAGCTGGGATGGATCCAGATAGTGGGAGAGACCAGACTCAGGACTTCCAGAGGATTTCCCAGTTAAAATATAACCTTGGTGAGTTACGGAGGTACTGCCTAACCTGGATTCTTGCCATCACGGCCATCAGAGACAAGTGTAAGCGGTGCCTCGAGACCCAAAAGTAGAAAGCAAATTAAAAAAAAAAAAAGAGAAGAAATCAAACCTATTTCTCTCTGTACAGATCTGGGAATCTGGGGAGTGAACTTTGTGCTTCTGGAACCCTTTGGTTCCCCAGTTCTGACTGCGCTCTCCTCTGTGGGTATTTTTTCCTGGTTGTATGGGAAAGGAATGTTTGTTCCTGGGCTGCATCCCCAGCAGCGTGAGCAGCAGGCTCAGGGGGTGGACCCTGTCCCTCTGCTCCCAGGGCTCTGGGGACACCATTCCTGCAGTGCTGGGTCCAGCTCTGGAGTCCTCAGCACAGGAGAGACAGGGACCTGCTGGAGCGGGGCTAGAGGAGCCCCAGCAATGCTGGGAGGGCTGGAAGCCTCTGTTGGGAAGCCAGGCTGCGGGAGCTGAGCTTGTTCATTCTGGAGAGGAAAAGGCTCTGAGGAGACCTTCTGGGGGCCTTTCAGGACTTCAATGGGCCTGTCAGAAAGATGGGGACAGATTTTGAGCAGGACTTGTTATGATAGGATGAGAAGTAAGGACTTCAGACTGGAAGAGGGGAGATTTAGATTAGAAATTAGGAAGAAATTCCTCACTGTGAGTGTGGTGAGACACTGGAACAGGTTACCCAGAGAAACTGTGGATGCTCCATCCCTGGAAGTGTTCAAGACCAGGTTAGATGAGGCTCTGGGCAACCTGCTCTAGTGGGAGATGTCCCTGTTCAATGCAGGGGGGTTAGAACAAGATGATCTTTAAGGTCCCTTCCAATCCAAACCATTCTATAACTCTGTGATTCTAAGGATTTTTGCAGGAACTCACTGATTTGGTGATTGTTCCTGGGCAGAGATTTAAAGGCTCAGCACTGAAGGAGATGATCTAGCTTTAGAAATTTCTCCACTCAGGATCAATGCTTCTTATCTTTATCTAGTGCCCCACAATTTCTTTAGGCAGAACCGGCTTCTTCTTCTGCTTATTTTTAGTTGTGACCTGGAACAGAGAAGGAGAAATCAGTGCGAGCTGAGCATCCATCTGTCATCATTTGCTGTCACCACACCAGAGACGCCGTGTCTATCCCCTGCTTTGCATTCGGCAGAGTCTCCAGTGATTACAGTCCACTTTCCTTCAAAAAAAGCCCCAAACAACGAACCACGAAAGAGAGCTCAAACGAGGAAGTTTACACCATCAGCAGGCTACATCGTTGTTTCTGCCGCCATTCAGTAAGTGTCAGGTTCTCTTGTCAGGGGTTTCTATGGAGACATCGCATTGTCCTGGCAGTGAGTTTATGTTCACACCAGTGATAGTTATTGGTGTTGGTCACTGAGTGTTTGGACAAGCCCTGCTCTGTCCAGACGCAGGATTTGCCCTGGCTCTGTCCGGCAGAGCTCTGGGCACCAAGCAAGGAGTCACAATGTTGGTTTATCGTAGAATTGGAGGGTGCTTTGTGTTGGAAGGAACCCATCCCTGGAGTGGTTTCCAAGCCGTGGAGATGTGGTGCTGAAGGACAGGGGTTAGTGGTGCCCTGGCAGTGCTGGGGGAACGGTTGGACTCAATGATCTTCAAGGTCTTTCCCAACCAAAGCGAGTCTATGTTTCTATGATCCTACAGAATCCTGTTGAGACCAGGCTGGGAAATATTTCTGTGACACAGAGAGGATGAAGCAATTGCTAGGCGGCCCCAGAGGCTTGGGGCGGATTTGCCATCAGAAAAATAATGATCTGAAGCAGAGGAACACTGTGAGGTTTAATCCATTAATGCTTGAGAAGTGTTTCAGAAGGGACTATGAGGTGAAAATGCTCTGCCCAAGGCCTTGCACACTGCTAACGACCTGCAGAGCTGTAGCTAAAGCCACATGAGGAGTGAGACCTGGCTTCCATAGGAAGCTGCCGCTGGGAATTTTGCCCTTCACTTCAATGGTATCAACGTTTCTTGTTGGTTTCCACCATGCCTCGGGCTTTATGCACACAGGGACATTTCATACTACGCACAGTTGTGTTTGTTTCATGGCTGTTTGGTCTGAATTCTCCTTTCCTCCTCTCCCGACAAAAGAAATAAAGCCGATTTCTCAGGAAATATCCGTATTTTGTTTGTTGTACACACAATCCAGTTGTCCTCAGAGGCTGAATATCATCAAAGCATTTACTCTTAGCTCTGAAACGCAATCAGTTTTGGCACAAAGCATGTTAATATTTTCTATTTTAACTTCCACATGGCATTTTCTTCTTATTCCCCCCCTCTTTTTAGACTTCAGAATCAAATAGTGATAGTAAAAAGTCTAAAAATCCCCAAGCAAGGGAAGCTCAAAGGTTTCAGAGGAAGAAGCAGCATGTCTGTCATTTCCAGGAGGCGAACCAAGACCATGTTTCGTTGGCACTGCTGTGACTTTCCCGTGGTGAAATGCTTTGAAGGCGGGTATTACATCAGAGATGGTGGGTTCGGCGCTTTCTCCTCATTCTCCTCAGTGATTACAACCTCTCATTGCTCCAGCTGCCTCTGCAGTCATGGAATGAGGTGATTAATAATATCTGATACTTCTCTGAGGCGTTAATATAAAATACCGTGCTGTTTGGCAAATGTCAGGCTCTTGCCTGAACTGAATCTGGAATGTTTGTTTCCGACTGTCAGGTTTCACTTCCCCTTTGTCATGTTTAAGTTCATGAATAACAGGCGTTGTATTTCAATTTCCATTGAATCACTGGATCCAACCAATTGACATTCACCAGGGAGCTGACTCATGGAATTGGCTGGTGTTGGATTGCATCACCAAGGGCATCATCAACAGAGATAAAGAATCATTATCCCTCTTTACTCAGCACTGGTCAGGCCACACCTAGAATTCTGTGTTCGGTTTTGGTCCCTGCTATGCAAATAAGGTGTCCAGTTCTGGGCTTCCCAGTCAAGTGAGACCAGAAACTACTGGAGAGAGTCCAGTAGAGGCTGGGAAGCTGCTGAGAGGCCTGGAGCATCTCTGTGTCCCGGAAGGGCTGAGAGACCTGGGGCTGTTCAGCTGGAGAAGAGCAGCCTGAGAGGGGATCTGATCAATGCTGAGCAAGAGATCAAGGGCCCCCAGGGGGCAAGAGGATGGGACCAGACTCTGCTCAGTGGTGCCCAATGCCAGGACAAGGGGCACCAGGCACCAACTGGAACCCAGGAGGTTCCCTCTGAACTTCCAGGAGGAGAAACTTCTTTGTTGGGAGGGTGTTGGAGCCTGGCCCAGGCTGCTCAGAGAGCTTGTGGAGTCTCCTTCTCTGGAGAAATTCCAAACCTACCTGGACAATGCAATGCTGGCCCCCCTGCTCTGGGTGACCCTGCTGGAGCTATGGGGGGGTAAGTTTGGGACGGTGCCAGCAGATGATCTCCAGAGGGCCCTTCCAACCCCATCGTGCTGGGATTCTGTGATGTTGACAAGCTGGAGAGGGTCCAGAGAAGGTCCACAACGATGATCTAAGGACTGGGAACTGGCCATATCAGAAAGGCTGAGAGAACTGACTTTGTTCAGCCTTGAGAAAAGAAGGTTCAGGGGAGACCTTATCACCACATTCCAATATTTAAAAGGTGGCTACAAGGAAGATGAAGACTCCTCTTTTACAAGGAGTCACATGGAAAAGATGAGGGGTGATAGGTACATGTTACTCCTGGGGAGATTTCAACTGGACACAAGAGGAAAATTTTTCACAAGGACAATCAGCCATTGGAATAATCTTCCCAGGGAAGTCATGGACTCCCCAATGAAATTTGGCTGGACAGGGTGTTGGGGCATCTTGTCTAGACCAGGCTTTTGCCAATAAAGTTTGGACCAGATGGTTCTGAAGGTCCCTTCCAACATGATATTCTATGATTTGATAGTACTCTTCCAGAGAAGACTGAAGGTTGAGGCTTTAACTCCTCAACAACATTCAAAATCCTATCGTGTTCTGCGCCAGAATGTCTGTATTCGCTTTTCATTTTTCCCCCAGCACTTGCAATATCAGGATAATTTGGAAGAAAAATTTGGCAACATGCACACAAAGTGCTTCCAATTCTGTTATTCCACCATTCACAGAGATATCTCCTCCGGTGATGGAAACACCATCATGCATAGCACACAGCCTTGGAGAACAGATGATCCCAAACTGGGAATGCCAGAACTAAGGTAGTCTGTGAGGTCCTTTGAAGAACTAAATCAGATTATGTCAAAACCAGTAGAGCACACCTTGAGGTCCCCATCCCAAAATGATCTCCCTCAAGGGCAAGGATACAGTGAAGTGTCCCTCCTCTCTACCTCATCTACTGGAGCTGTTTGCTCCTGGAGGACTGATCTGCCCAAACATCAGCATCCAGCGTCGTTTGAGGTGTCCGCTGACATCTCCACAAATGATAGTCTACAGAAGACCTGTGCCTTCCTGCAGTGGTAGGTGGAGCTCAAGCAGGACATCCTGTCATGACACCAAATGCCAAGGTTTAAGCCCCAGATTCCTGCCTCAGTCTCTTTTGTTACTTACTCTTTCAGGCCCCTCACTCCAAGAAGGACATGGAGGTGCTGGAGACTGGCCAGAGAAGGGCAACGAAGCAACATCAGAGGATCTACCAACTGAGCTGGCCCTGCCCACTCAAAACCACCACATGCTGTGGAAGGAGATAAAATCCCTGTAGTGAATGTGAAGAATATATTAGTGAAGATGGTTGGGCTGAGTCCTGCTTCAGGCCAAGACAAACCCATCCATGGGACTGCTTTCACTCAAGCACCTGGGAGCATCTGGTGGGCAATGAGACAGGGTGGAGAAGTCCGATGCATACCAGAAGGGGATTTGATTTTGGGAGAGAATGGACAGTTAATGGAATTTCATGAATATTAATTGTTAAACTAACACTGCTGGGCATGATGTAGATGGTAGAGAATAAGGAGTGGATGTGTCCTGGGTTTGATTTGGGTTAATTATCCCCAGCAGCTGCTGGCCTGAGCAGTTGGGAGGGGCTGCAAGTAGGAGGGGTCACGGCTGAGATAAACAACCCAACCAGCCAATGGGATAGTTGATAACACACTGAATCATCCCTTATATAAGGGGATGGATCTGTCAAGGTTGGGGTTGTTGTTTTTGACTTGTTTTAGTGTGGCTGGAGCAGAGAAGGTAGCATCCTGGGTACAAGTAGAGGCTTGAGATTTTTATCATTTGCTTTGTCTGTCATTTTCTTAGNTTTCCCCCCCCCCCCCCCCCCCCCCCCCCCCCCCCCCCCCCCCCCCCCGCTTTGTGATGGTTTAGTAAACTGTCCTTATCTCAGCCCATGGGATCTCACCTTTTCCTTCCATGTGATTCTCCTTCCCATCCTACTAGAGGAGGTGGTGGTGGGAGGAAGCTGTGGGTAAGTGACTATGTGGTGTTTAGCTCCTGGTAGAGGCTGAACCGGGACAGTAGGGGCCGGGAGCATCTTGGTGTCCAGGAAAGGCTGAGAGCTCTAGGGCTGTTCAGCTGGAGAAGAGCAGCCTGAGAGGGCAGCTGGTCAATGCTGAGCAAGAGCTCAAGGGCCCCCTGGGGGACAAGAGCATGGGGCCNTAAGCCCCAGATTCCTGCCTCAGTCTCTTTTGTTACTTACTCTTTCAGGCCCCTCACTCCAAGAAGGACATGGAGGTGCTGGAGACTGGCCAGAGAAGGGCAACGAAGCAACATCAGAGGATCTACCAACTGAGCTGGCCCTGCCCACTCAAAACCACCACATGCTGTGGAAGGAGATAAAATCCCTGTAGTGAATGTGAAGAATATATTAGTGAAGATGGTTGGGCTGAGTCCTGCTTCAGGCCAAGACAAACCCATCCATGGGACTGCTTTCACTCAAGCACCTGGGAGCATCTGGTGGGCAATGAGACAGGGTGGAGAAGTCCGATGCATACCAGAAGGGGATTTGATTTTGGGAGAGAATGGACAGTTAATGGAATTTCATGAATATTAATTGTTAAACTAACACTGCTGGGCATGATGTAGATGGTAGAGAATAAGGAGTGGATGTGTCCTGGGTTTGATTTGGGTTAATTATCCCCAGCAGCTGCTGGCCTGAGCAGTTGGGAGGGGCTGCAAGTAGGAGGGGTCACGGCTGAGATAAACAACCCAACCAGCCAATGGGATAGTTGATAACACACTGAATCATCCCTTATATAAGGGGATGGATCTGTCAAGGTTGGGGTTGTTGTTTTTGACTTGTTTTAGTGTGGCTGGAGCAGAGAAGGTAGCATCCTGGGTACAAGTAGAGGCTTGAGATTNGCCCAGTGCCAGGACAAGGGGCAATGGGCACCAGCTGGAACCCAGGAGGTTCCCTCTGAACTTCCAGGAGGAGAAACTTCTTTGTTGGGAGGGTGTTGGAGCCTGGCCCAGGCTGCTCAGAGAGCTTGTGGAGTCTCCTTCTCTGGAGAGATTCCAAACCTGCCTGGACAATGCAATGCTGGGCCTCCTGCTCTGGGTGACCCTGCTGGAGCAGAGTATCCCTTCCAGCTCCTTGCACTGTGATTTTTGTGATTTTTATGATTTTGTGATTCCATCCCAAGGTTCAAAACACAGACATTGTGGCCTTTATGATTGCGCTCTGAGCAGTGAATTAACTCAAAATGTAGGTGCCTTCTTTTTCCGAGGAGGTGGGATTCCAGGATCTTCTGGGGTTATCCATGGCAGGCTTTGTTTTGCCACAGAAAATCATGAACTGGGGTTGTACAGATTTTCAAAGGGGTTTCTAAAATCTTAGAGTAGATTACTAATAAGCCAAGGGCATCTTGCTTCATAGATGAAAAGATGCTGAAATCACACTGATAAAATTACTGCAAACTGTAACACTCCCACAACACAGAGGCTACCATCTTTTTTTTTTTTCATACAAATTTTGGGTGATCTTGTAGCCAAAAATGGCAACTAGAAAAGCAACCTCAGAGAATGCAATTCCTTCATCTAACTTTGCGTCCAAGAATAATGATGTGTGTCAGTTCAGTGGATTATGTGCTGAACCAGCCAGAATGATTCAGAGCAGTTGGAAAAATGGAAGAATTAGTCACCATTGAAAGATCAAGAAGTTAGTGTGGCACATGGTGGGCATGTCAAAGAGAAATGAAAACCAAATAGGGAAATGGGTAATGTAATGGGAGAGAAGCTGGGGTGGAGATGGAGCTGGAGAAGGGTAACTTCTCCCACCAAGAGTGCTCTGGAAGGTGAGTAGTGCCAGTCCAGGTCATAGATAGGACAGGGTGGTAGCCTATGTTTGAGCTCAAGAGGAAGGATATCTCTAACAGAGGCAAGGTGGCCTTCCCAAAGGTACAGAGGCTCTTTCTGGAAAGGGCTTCCCCTAATGTTTGACGCTAAGCATAGGCAAATGTGGGCTGGCTGCAGATGGGAGAGAGTGAATGAGTTACAGTGGGGCAGAGAGTATTGCTCAACTTCTTTGCCTGCTTTTAAACCAGTTAGCTCTGGGTTAACTTGAGTAGAATGTTGGGAAAGCGAGGCCTCCACACACGGTGAGCTTTGCCCACCAAGTGTGATGAATGATGTAAGTCAACAAGCTGGGACACTGGTAAGTAGAACTAGTAGAACTAGTGAAGCTAGTCCTGCTGAGCTGCAGCTCTTAATTGGGTCCCCTGGTGTCTCATAAGACTCTAATTAACAGACTCTGTAAAAATCCTTCCATGCTTGGGACATTCACAACACGTGGTTAAAACTGCCCAATGAATATCAGCCAATTATGACCTTATTCCTTTAAAATGAGAACGATGAACAGACAGACGATATGTGCAAAGTCACCTAAGTCTCGTTTCCAAGGAAGCCAGGCTGAGAGATGTCTGAGATAGCTCAAGGAACAAAGATGGACATCTTGCACCTCTTTAGTGTTGATTCACAAACCCTCATGCTAAGAGTGACCTGCCAGGCAGGAGTCACCATTGTGCTCTCTCGGTAACAGGCTCTGACAACGCGTGCGAGTGTGTGAAATACCAGCCTGGCAACGTCTGAAAGGGAACCAAATGCACTTTTGAAATCAATGACCATTTGAGATTTGCTTCTATATTGAAAGGAGCGGGGGAGAATGTGAAAATGTTGAGGCAGCAGAGACCAAGTGATTCACCAGGACAGTGAAGGTCAATAGGTGGGGATGGGCTATACATTTAACCTGTGTCCTGGGCTTTCAGGGATATAAATGAGGAGCTGATGAACTCTCTGCAACATCAGTGGATGTGTGACCCCTTCTGGGGCTGTATTGTGGATTTGCATTTTGTCTGTCAACTAAAAATAACAGCTGAAAACCTGAGAAAGGACACACTGTCAATACTTGGTTCAGCAAACAGAATCTCTACAGGACAAGTACAAATCTGTGGGGTTTTTTTTTATAAGTGGATGAAGTTCTATGTGGTCTCACATGCACTCAGGCAGCTCAGGTGGCATAAAGAAGAGCAGAGCAAAGATAAATACCCATTTTAGGGCCTGTGAATTACTCTCTAGGCTCCATTGCCTGATCCTCATTGATTCCATGGGAGCCTGTATCTCTGCACCCATCAGTGGACAAGTAAAACAGAGTCACTTTGTGTGCCTGTTTTCTCTCAGCCTGGAGCAAACGACTTGGAGTTGTACTCAGAGAGGTTGTGGAGTCTCCTTCTCTGGAGAGATTCCAAACCCCCCTGGACAATGTGATCGCGGGCAATCTGCTCTGGGTGGCCCTGCTGGAGCAGGGGGGTTGGATGAAATGATCTCCAGGGTGGTCCCCTTCAACCCTCACCAGTCTGTAATTCTGTGTTTCTGTATCTTGCCTGTAGGGCTGCAAATGAAGCCTGGAGCCGACACTGCCAACTCCTCTGCCTGTGGAAGGAGGGAGTGATGACAGCGGTAGTCCATGGGAATTCCCACCTGCCTCACACGGCTGGTTTGCACTTTAAATAATACTTTGCAAACAGCTTAAAGCCACATACAGCAGTTGTTATGCAAGTAGAGATTATTATTAAAAAAACCCATTCTGAGCAAGTTATTAGACTGGCAGATGGAATTATCAGCAGAATTATATTTTTATCTTTCCTCTCTCATTTTGTTTCATCTCATCTTTCTTTTATCACCCTTCAGCTCTAAGCTGGCAGTCCTCACACTGTCGAAGAGGACAGTGGGTTGAATGTGGCATCACCGGGTGGCTCCCAACGGCCCGGATGAGTAAGCGAGATCTTCCCAGGCAGCCAAGAGACTGTCTTGTAAAACCAATCACAATCCAGCTGTGGGTTGAAATGGGCACAAATGATTTAGAACCAGCAATAGCCTGAGACCTGAATATCATTTCCCTCACCAAGGCTGGCTCCCAGCATAGGCAGAAGAAGTGGCTGCCACCCTCCTGGAGAGCTGTGGGTTGTGAGAAGGAAACCTGTCAATGGGAAACATTTACTGTTCTCCAGCAGTAATTGTTCTTCATTAGAAGGGGCAAACTGTTGTGATGGCAAAGGCTTGTTTTCTCTCTCTCCATGTTCAGCTCTGGGATTCTCAGTTTAAGAAAGATGTGGACCTGCTCAAGAGGGTCCAAAGGAAGCCACAAAAATGCTGGGAGGGCTGGAACCCTCTGCTGGGAGGTCAGGCTGGGAGAGTTGGGCTTGTTCAACCTGGAGAAGAGAAGGCTCCATGGAGACCTTCTGGGGGCCTTTCGGGGCTTCAAGGGGCCTGTCAGAGAGATGGGGAGGGACTTTTGAGCAGGGCCTGTTGGGACAGGACAAGGGGGGATGGTGTGAAACTAAAAGAGGGAGATTTAGACCAGAAAGAAGGAAGAATCTTTTGATGCTGAGGGTGGTGAGACCCTGGCCCAGGTTGCCCCGAGAGGTGGTGGCTGCCCCATCCCTGGAACCATTCCAGGGGAGGTTGGCTGGGGCTCGGATCAACCTGCTCTAGTTGCAGATGTCCCTGCTGCCTGCAGGGCGGTTGGACTTGATGACCTTGAATGGTCCCTTTCAACTCAAATCATTCTGTGATTCTGGAGATGCTGGGAAGTTAATAGTACTATGACATAAACTTTCCTTTCAGAGAGCTACCAGAGGGTGTATGCCTTTAAGGCAGGCTTACAAACAATGGGGGAGCAGCACAGATGAGGCTCCAAGTCCTTGTCCTCTGCTCTGTCCTCCATGAGAATCTGTTGTCTCCAACACATGAGTGACTTGGCACAAAGAGTTGCTGAGGGCAGGATTTGTGAAGATGACTGGGAAGAGCTCACAACTGCTCTCATGATGGGAACTGCAGAGGAAGCTCCTTCCAGTAGGTTGTTGGTGAAGCAAAAGTTCACGGGACTTGTCAACCGCCAAAGCCCTCAATGAGATGACCGTCTCCACCATGGTAATTTCGGTAATTACTTCTTGTCTCAGGCTTTGGTGGGTAACTGGGTAGATCAAAGATCTTCTTCCTCCCCTGGGACAGTGCCTAGTGCACTTTGTTTCTGGCCGGGGCTTTTCCAAGGACAAGACACAAATATTTCTCTTTATTGTTAGATTTCCTCAGAGTGACTCTGTATCTATAAACTGAAGTTTCTGGGGTATATATCAAGACTTAAAAAAGCCAAGGGCCCACATAGAAAACATTTGCTGATAACAAAATCCTAATTTCTGCTCAAGGAAACTCTGTTTCCTTCTTGACTGAAATGGGAATGACCAACTGGGACAACTGGATTCTATAAAACACCCTGCTGCCCAACCATGTGAAAACTTTCATGTGTTATTTGCTACATGTTTTCTTTTAATTGCTATGTGTAATTTCTGATGGGATTGCATTCTAAAATAGATAACCTGCTTGGCAGCACGTATGCCTGAAATAAAGTTAATATGATTAAGAGTAAAATCTTTTGCAGCTTCTGGTGCTCAGTATTAAACTGAAGAATGAGCACATTTTAAACAGTTTCTCATGTAGGTCTCATTTTTTTCAAAGAATAATTTTAAAGGTTCCTATCCAAAAATATCACTGTACTGTACGTTAATAGTAAAGTAATATAAAAACCCTTTCATGAAGGAAAAAAGAAACATAATGTTAAGCATTATAAGTTCACAGACATTTATTGCATGACTAAGAGAGTTAACGATGATTTTTAACCAGTCAGAAACCAAGAAATAAGGTTCTGCAACATCAAGCGATGAGAAGATAATCACGGAGTTAACATGGGGTGATGGTTTACGGTTTGCAAGATTTTAGTTACTGTGCTAAATTTAAATCCTTGATTTGCTTAAATTAAGATTGCTCAGTCTGGTTACAGCCTTTTCTTAGCCAAGTCTGAAAATGAACTCCAGTTGCACGTTATTAGTCTTAATTTGGAGGTTTGTAATTATAAGTAATTTAAGGATGATCAGATGGTTAAAATTGAGGTTGTCTCCTGTTACCCCTGGAAAAGATTTGGAGAGGTCAAGTCTTGGACAAACTCAGGGCTTCTCTTATGTCTTATGAGATCTGAAGGCTCAGCACCCATCGCTGTGGGTTCATAAAAATAAACTATTTTTTATTGAAGGTTTATCATTAAAGTGTCTTTTAGCCCTCCTGACAGACAAGAGCCACGCTGCACAGACACAGAAATAAAAAGGACAGTCTCTGTCTTGCAAAGGCTCTGGTCAGAGGCAGGCAAGATAGAACAGATGGAACCAGACAGATGGAGGAAAGCAAGAAAACAATGATACAATGTCAGCCAGCGTGACGGGAAGTCAGCTCAGCACCCCAGGAGTCTGTTAGGCAGCTTTTTGCAGGAATTGCAGCAAAATACAGGGAGCGGCACGGGAAAGAGCATGAAGGTGTTTGTACGGAGGCTGGCACCGCTGGTAGAGACAGGCAGCTTCACAGAATCACAGCATGGTAGGGGTTGGAAGAGACCTCTGGAGATCATCTGGTCTAATACTCCTGCCAAAGCAGGGTCACCTAGGACAGATTACCCAGGAATGTGTCCAGGTGGGTTTGGAATCTCTCCAGAGAAGGAGACTCCACAAGCTCTCTGGGCAGCCTGGGCCAGGCTCCAACACCCTCCCAACAAAGAAGTTTCTCCTCCTGGAAGTTCAGAGGGAACCTCCTGGGTTCCAGCTGGTCCCTGTTGCCCCTTGTCCTGTTGCTGGGCACCACCGAGCAGAGTCTGGTCCCATCCTCTTGCCCACCAGGGACTCTTGAGCTCTTGCTCAGCATTATCAGATCCCCTCTGTGTTTTCTTCCCCAGGCTAAGCATCCCTGATGCTGCTGCTGAAAGATGAAGGATGTGCTGAGAGTAACGAAAAAACACCTTACAAATGCAGAGCAAATCTTTTGAGTTGAAATTAATGGAGAGGAGGGAGCCAGAGAATACAGGGAATCTGAAGCAAAATATCAGGTTTTGCAGACACCTCTGGGGTAAGTACAGGTGGGGTTAGGCTGTGAAGTTCAGAAAAAGGGATGTCACATCATTTGGGGTGGGAGATGGCCGGATGTGGGCAACCGCATCTCAAAGCCTTTAGGTTTGATAGTCAGAGACATTCAGATAGCTTGAGTGAAGGGACCAAGAGAAAGACCCAAGTCAAAGGTGGGGGCCAAATGAAGATTCTGAGTGATAATTTGTTAGAAGTAGAGGAGGGATGTCAGAAACCATTCAGAGCTTGAATTGACATCTACAATATGAGGATAGCAAGAGCAAGCTGGTCTTCTGTGGAGTAAAGGGGGACCTGCAAGTCAGTATCACAGAGACAATACCTGGGTTTGTGTCTAAGATTCTCCCAGAGATGTAACAAAGAAACCATAGAGCACATACCCTACAGAGCCCTGTGAGACCTCCATAGCATGCCTGGAGCATCCCTGTGCCCAGGAAAGGCTGAGAGCCCTGGGGCTGTTCAGCTGGAGAAGAGCAGCCTGAGAGGGGAGCTGAGCAATGCTGAGCAAGAGCTCAAGGGCCCCCAGGGGGCAAGAGGATGGGACCAGACTCTGCTCAGTGGTGCCCAGAGACAGCACAAGGGGCACCGGGTACCAGCTGGAACCCAGGAGGTTCCCTCTGAACTTCCAGGAGGAGAAACTTCTTTGTTGGGATGTTGTTGGAGCCTGGCCCAGGCTGCTCAGAGAGGTTGTGGAGTCTCCTCTTTGAAAATCCTCCTAGATGGGATCCTGGTCAACCTGACCTAGGTGAACCACTCTGTGATCCTGTGAGCAGTGCAAGAACCTAGTGGTGCATTAGCCAGGTAGCAAAACTTGATTGAGTAAATCCCCTGAAAAGAATGACTATGTAATGGGTGAAGTCACCCTTGCTCTTCATTGTTGAGATTCACCAGACCAAAGATAGACTTTCATAGCATGGATACCTGTATTTGAACAAGTCAAAGCCAACACAAAAGAACAGAATCTTCAAGGGCATGCTCCATCTCATACTAAAATAGAGATCTAAAACAGATCAGCTGACTCATACCCTAGAAGAATATTTTTTTTTCCGCACAGATTATAAAGGGAGCTTACACACCTGAGTTCCGATTAAATGTCTGTACCGAAGGAACATAACTTTAGGTAACTGCCGTGCTGCCTGTTCATAGAATCATAGTATTGTTTGGTTAGAAGAGACTTGCAAGGTCATCAAGTCCAACCATTAACCCAGCATTGCCAGGACACCACTAACCCATGTCCCTCAGCACCACATATCCGTGGCTTTGAAACCCCTCCAGGATGGGGACTTCATCCCTGTCCTGGGCAGCCTGTTCACCCTGAATACTCTGCAGTCTGGAAACAGGAGAAGAGATCTGGTATCAAGGACGAGCTAAGAGTGGACAACCTTGCAGCAGGAAAGAAGGGCAGAGGAGTCAAAGGTAGAAAAGCCTGGAGACAAGATAGAGGTGAGATGGCTGAGCACCAGCGACAGTTTATTATTTTGGTTATCTGGAGGTCACAGAAAAAGTGACTGTGGGCTTATGGTCAACACTGAAAGAAAGCAGGCTGCTTTAGAAATTGCCATCAGAAAAAAACATATCTTGAGAGTATTCGATGTGTGGCTCCTCTTGAGAGCGCGTAAGTTGACTAAGAGTTGCAAATACAAGATGGGAACTCCTGAAACAAGAGTATGTGAATATGTCAACAACTGCATCTGAATGAGCTATCTAAGCTCTCATCATGGTCAATTAAAATCTGAGGATCAATTCTGTTGCCCAAACATAGCCATCGGGTGCTACTTGAGATTCCCAGCGGTATCACATCTCTACTTCCATAAGGGCACAGATCTTCCATAAGTCTGGTGCTGGATTTACCAGCTCTGCATGAAAGTCTTGGGCACTCAGCTACATCTCAGGTAGCGCTAGATGTCTCTGGGTGGGTAACAAGAGTTGAGCTCAGTGAAGTGTAGAAGTGATTCAACTAGAGCAGATACCCTCATTTGGGTAGTTGAATGCCTCAGGAATCACTGAAAGCTGCCTTTGCAGAAGAGTGAGGGACTTCCTTCCATCAGCTTCAGGCAGATGTGGAAGTACCTTGGGCTGAACTAGGTGCTAATTTTAGGTAACTGGATCCCATCCTGCATTGCCACCAATTGCAGAGGGGTTGAAATGCACAACCTCTGTGTAAAGAACTCAGCTTGAAGTCATCTGTTGGTTGAACTTCACCCTTGGTCTGTAATTCAGGTATGCTGAATGTCAAGGCATGAAGGGGTTGGTTTGGTGGATGGATGTGGGAGTCTGCTACTGGGGAAGATTGAAAATTTAAATAGACTCTTCAACATTTCAAGCACAAAACAGCTGTTTTGGCTTCCAAAGTCCCAACTTCAGAGCCTTGATGCTGCTGCAGGTTTTATCAGTCTGAAGAACTAGGTAGCCTTGGCCCATCCAGGTCCAAAATGCCTAGAAGCCACCAGCACAATTAGAAGAGATGAATGTATTTCTGGCAGCCTTGTGGAGCACAGAAAGCAAGGTCTAGATGGGTGATGAAGTGTAAACAATTCTGCTGCCAGAGCAGAAAGATGCTGATGGAATGGCCCAGATAAACTTTAGGAGCTACTCTGAACCTGTTGGTAAAAGAGACTCCAGTTTCCACCACTGCTAACTGGTCATTTTCCATCCCTGCTAAATTCACGTATTTATTTTCTTGTTTAAATTTAGCAAATAACTCAAAGAACATAATGTTTTGGCTCGACAAGTGGTTTATCCACGCAGCCCATTTCCCAATTCAAAGGCTACTCCCTACAGACTCCTACCAGAACTTTAATCGTTCAGTTATAAACCTCCAGTTTTAATTCGAGACTCAGACCTCCAAACACTAAAAAAAAACCCAGCATAATTAGTTGTTCATTTTTCTGAAGGAACTTTCCCCTGATTTGCCTGAAAGCTGAAGAAGGGCACCGTACACCTCTCATCATTTCCCACCACTTTCTGTACAGGCATTAGAGACGTTGTGTGGGAAGATTTAATCGGTTCTTTCTCGCTTCCTGGTGAGGAGAAGGATTGCATAAGATGTGAGTCAAGACACCAGCCCTGAAGCTGTGACTGCAATACTTGCAGGAGCTGCATCAGCTGCTGGGCACTGGTTAGGTGACACCTTGAATCCTGGGTTCAGTTTTGGGCTTCTCACTCCCAGAAGGATCTTGAGGGGCTGGAGCATGGCCAGAGAAGGGCAACGGAGCTGGAGAAGGGTCTGGAGCAGGAGTCTGGGGAAGAGCAGCTGAGGAACCTGGGCTTGTTCAACCTGCTCTAGTTGCAGGTGTCCCCGCTTACTGCAGGGGGGTTGGACTAGATGACCTTGAAAGGTCCCCTCCAACCCAAATCAGTCTATGGTTTCGTGATTCCATGGTTTCATGATTCCATGCTGGGCCTGAGTTCCTCAAATCATTTTATCTCATTAAGCAGTTTTCTCGGTTTAATCCTGATCTGCTCGTTTGCGACGGGAAATGCCAGTTAAGCCCAGATTCTGCTTATCCCTCAATCTGATTTAGGTGGGATACGCTAATAAAGCCTCCCGCTTCCTCTGACAGTATTTCAGTTGGCCCGGCAGGCTCTTAGTGCTACCGCAGACAGCGGTAAAAAAAGTCATTGCTGGGTTATTCACATGAGGTTCTGGGAGCTAATATTTAAGAGAATCATCGAATTCTGTAATTCTATCCTCTGTTAGAAAGGGTTAATTTAGATCAGAAATTAGGAAGAAGTTCTTCACTCTGAGGGTGGTGAGACACTGGACCAGGTTGCCTAGAAATGTTGTAGATGCTCCAACCCTGGAAGCGTTCACGTCCAAGTTGGACGAGGCTTGGAGCAAGCTGGTCTAGTGGGAGGTATCGCTGCCCATGGCAGGGGGCTTGGAACCAGATGATCTTTAAGGTCCCTTCCAACCCAAAACATTCTGTGATGTTATGATTATCTAGTCCAACCACTAACCCAGCACTGCCAGGGCACCACTAACCCCTGTCCCTCAACACCACATCTCCACAGCTTGGAAACCCCTCCAGGGATGGAGACTCCACCCCTGCCCTGAGCAGCCTGGGCCAGGCCTGGACAAACCTTGTGAGTTGAAAACCCTAATAATTTCCAATTATTAGGTCCAGATCCCCGTAATTATGAATTTCCAACTACCTCAGTACACCCAAATCCAACAGTTTGAAAATCCTTTAGATTAGTAGAATACTTATAAAATCCTTTTGTGTTTCGTGAAGAGGTCAGTGAAGAAGTGCAGCACCCGAGGATTCCACCACTGCTCCTAGATCGCTTTTTAGCCTTCCAGGCTGCCTAATGCCATCAGTTGTGGCAAGAGACTCTTAATCAACTGCTCCCAGTATTCATGGTACCATATATATCGTTTTATTAAACACTTCCACTTCCACAACCAGTCCAGGTGCTTTTGTGCTAAACGAATCTCCACGTCAAAAGCTTCATGATTAATGTGTCATTGGCAAAAGCCAGGAGCTGATTTTTTTAAATAGTCCATTTTTTCCCTTCCCCCTCCACCCCCCGATATTTTCAGTCATGAGGGACACCTGGATTTTACGTTCTCCGCTGGAATTAGCACATTAATCAGTAGTTGTGTTTTAACCATTATATTTCACCTTGAAAAGCCCTCAGGGGGAAGCTGGGTAGGGCTGGTCAGGCCCTGCTCACTCTGAAAATCTGCCAGTGCCACAGCCTTTGATAAAATTCCTCTCCAATTTTGATTTGGAGTGATATTTGATTAGAAAGGGTTTCAGCACGTTGCATCTCAGACTGAATATATCACAGGGTATTGTTAGAAATTTAATCAGGAATGCGCACGGCTTCCGGTACAACACGTGAGCAATAAACATGCAGAAAAGCCGTCCTCCTCCCTTCTCCGCCTGTGAGTTGCTCAGCTAAAAATAAAAGGAATGACAGAATTTCTGTATTGAATGACAAGAGGAGCCCTTCGGAGAGAAGCATGTGGCAAAGCTTTCTCCCCGATGACATTCGGAACTGCTACGACGTAGGGGCTCCATCCTGCGCTCCCTGGCACCACTGCTACGAGGGGGAAGGTGGCACTGAAATCAAGCAGGTTATTCCTCATGCTTCCCGGGGAAAATAAGCACAGAGTCGCTGCTTCTCACAGGGGTGTTTACTTTTTTTTTTTTTTTTTTTTTTAATTGCTGCCTCTTCTCTTCCTTACCCAGTTGTCCTGAGAAGTGAATTTTTGTAAATTATTAGGTGATGATTTTGGGGAACATGCCCAAACAAGGACTAGGGTAGGCTGGGATCAGTGGATTGAATTACATCCGTGACAAGAGATGGGTTTTTGATATAAAGCTGCATTTTCTTGTCAGCCTTTTAACTATTTTCAGGAATGTTTTGCCTCTGACGTACCCTGAGCGTTGCGATTTATCTGGCACTGCAAAGCAACACTCAATTCACCGCAGAATCAATGCAGCCCTCAAATGAACACAGAGCTGCCTTTTGGGAGACGTCACGTTGGAAACATGGCAGAGAACTGCTAGGAGGGGAATAAATAAATTGGGAGAGAGAAAATGAGATGGAGGAGCCTTTATTTTTCAGCCTACTTCAGCTTCCCTCTGAAAACTGGTGCAGCTATTTATTGTCTTACACGCTGAGAGGTGGACAGTCTGGAGCTATATTCATACGGACAGCTGGATAGATTGCTCATGCCAAGAGCAGAGAAGCTTAATTGCTTTGGAGAAGGAGCTCAATAAACTTGATGAAAGATTAAACGATGTTCTGCCTGTGAAATGCGGATAGAGAAGCTGCAGTCAATGACCCCGGAGACTTGCTCCTCCGTACCTCTTGATCCATGGGGGAAGGATTGTCAGTGCTGTGGCAGATCAACGATCCGCATCTTCTGCTGTCCCAGGCTTCAACTGTCACCTGCTCTCGGTGGTTTGGAGGAAGAGTAAGCAAATAAAATACAACTGGATGACAGTGATTTTAAGGGGAAATTCCCTCCTTGACCTTGCTGACAACCTGCTGAAATATGAAATGTTAAGTCACTAATTGTGCTGGATAGTTCAGGGAGAGTATTATGGCTGTGTCAGGGGCAAAGCAGAACTCCTCCTTCCTTCATGGCACCTGGAGAGAAGCAGTGAAAAATGGCAGGGAGCCCAGACACTTAGGCCTAAAGGGGTCCTTGCAGGGGTTCATCTCAACTTCTTTGCCTGCCCACGCAGCAGAATATTTCCCCCAAACTTGAAGCCTGTTCTTTTGCCAAGCCAACTGGGAAAACAGTCCCTGACAGATCACCATGGATCATAGAATCATAGAATTGTCAGGGTTCGAAGGGACCTTAAAGATCATTGAGTTCCAACCCCTCTGCCATGGGCAGGGACACCTCCCACTAGGTCAGGTTGCTCAGAGCTCCATCCAGCCTGGCCTTAAAAGCTTCCAGGGATGGCACTTCTACCACCTGTCTGGGCAACCTCTTCCAGTGTCTCACCATCCTCATGGCGAAGAATTTTTTCCTAATGTCCAATCTGAATCGACCCATCTCTAGTTTAAATGCATTCCCTCTAGTCCTAGAACTATCCGACGTCCTAAAAAGTCCCTCACCAGCTTTCTTGTAGGCCCCCTTAAGATACTAGAAGGCCACAATAAGGTCTCCTCGCAGCCTTCTTTTCTCCAGACTGAACAACCCCAACTCTCTCCGTCTGTCTCCATAGGACAGGTGCTCCAGCCCTCTGATCATCCTCGTGGCCCTTCTCTGGACACATTCCAGCATGTCCACATCTTTCTTGTAATAGACCACCTCTCCTGAGTGAGCTCAAAACCTAGGAAAAGGGCACCTCGTTCCAACACTATGCCAAAATGTCTGCTGACAGGTTTTAATGTATGCTCATCACCAAGCCCTGAAGCTTACCATGAT
Source organism: Baryphthengus martii (assembly GCA_013396935.1). NCBI lineage: Eukaryota > Metazoa > Chordata > Aves > Coraciiformes > Momotidae > Baryphthengus > Baryphthengus martii. The sequence goes on along the minus strand of VWZK01011456.1, from coordinate 42,986 downwards.
CATAAAATGGTTTAGGTGGGAAGAGACCTTTCAAGATCATCCAGTCCAACCCCCCCTGCCATGAGCAGGGACATCTGCAACAAGAGCAGGTTGCTCAGAGCCCTGGCCAACCTCCCCTGGAATGGTTCCAGGGATGGGGCAGCGACCACGTCTCTGGGCAACCTGGGCCGGGGTCTCACCATCCTCAGTGTCAAAAATTTCTTCCATTTAGTCTAAATTACCCTCATTTAGTTTCAAACCATCCCCCTTTGTCCTGTCTCAACAGGCCATGCTAAGATTGTCCTCAACTTTGTTACCTGGCTTCTTTTAGTCCTGAAAGGCCCCCAGAAGGTCTCCCCGGAGCCTTCTCTTCTCCAGGCTGAACAAGCCCAACTCTCTCAGCCTGGCCTCCTAGTAGAGGGTTCCACCCTCGCTTCATCACCTCTCTCCAGGATAGAAGAGCTGGGGCCGCAGTTCCCTGTCACAAGAAAACCA
>VWZK01011456.1:15587-42426 GCA_013396935.1 Baryphthengus martii | reverse complement strand
CCCCCCATCCCCCGCCCCGCGAGCAGCTCTGAGCTGCAGAGCCGGGAGGCCAAGCCGGTAGGGACACCCCTCCTACACCCCCAGCGCCCGCGTCCATCCGGGCACTCTGCGCGCCAAAACGCCCCGCCCCACCCACCAACGGCCGCTCGGCGAGAGGCGGNGAAGAAGAGGAGGAGGAAGAAGAAGAAGAGCAGCGGGGTCCTGTGAGTACGGGGGTTTACGAAGGGGTTCGGGCGGACGGCCGGTGGCGGGTAACGCGGTAGGAAGGGGGGAGCGGCGCTGAGCAGCCCCTCAGCCCGTCTCTGGCTCTTGGGGAGGGGTGTGTGACAGGCTGGAAACTGGCCTAACCTCAGCGTCTGGTTCAGGAAAGTTGCTGTCACTGTCTGGTTCTTTTAGTCTAGGAAAAGGGAGGGATACAACGGACCTGAGCCCCCCTCTCCTGCTTTTGCCCCGGAGAAAAGAGGGTCTTAGCTGAGCCTCGTCCCTCACCATCCCCTCCATTCTATCCTGGGTGGCTGTAACTGGCCTCATTCCTGCTCCCTTCCTGGGTGGAGGGGAGGTGTGTCACTGTCATGTACAGTTCATGCTTTGTTCTGCCCTGGAGAGGGGTCAGTGCAGCTACTAACCCTGCTGGGAACTCAGAGCTGGTGGGGCTGGAGTGACCTCATAAAGCCATTTGTGCCCTGGAAGGTCATATGCGGTTCAGAACCCTTTGCTGCGTTTGTATCAATGTTGGAGACTGGGAAGAGGAGATTTGTGGAGATCATGGGTGTCTGAACGTATCCTGCGACCCCATGTCCTGAAATCGATCTCCTCTTGAACTTGAGAGCATTGGGAAACTTCCTTCTGGTGCTGTTGGACTGTTCTGGCCCCTGGTCTTAATTGTCCTGTTGTTCTCATGATGTTTTCCGTAAGTGTAAAGAGCTTGTAGCACCTGCGTAAGTTCTGACTCTTGCAAACTGTTGAGAGTGATCTTTGTGCAGGGTACTTGGAACAGCTGATGTCAGATGCTTGGCTCTGGAGATGTTTGTGGGTGTCATGTCTGCAGTTCTGCATGAGGAAAGGTGTAAGAGGACAACCCAAAAAAGAAAAATGACAAGGTGATGATCGCTCCAGAGCTTCATCCCGAGCTCTGAAGGAACTCTGAAGCACAACAACCAAATGGCAACCAGTGGTAGATGCTGTGTCAATTTTTGGCACATGTTTCCTGGGAGGAACCACAGGTTTCAATCTTACTGTGGAAAAAGGATAAAAACTAAAGCAGGGAATGGAAACAGCCATATGAATAAATATGACATGTTAAAGGCAAGCCTGGCCGAACATGTGAATATGGGAACTCGGTGTAGTCTTAATTCAGTTTCCAAAAGCCTTCTGCTGAACCATCTTCACTGTGTTTTTAGGAAGGTTGATTTCCCATGGAATAGAAGAGATGGTTCTTGCACTGCTGTGTTTTCTTGTATATATTTAAATAGACCTGACATTCATTTGAATGCTGCTTTACAGACAAATTTCACAGCTAACTTTCTGACCCTCAGTTGCTCATGATGTTACAGACCAGTGAACCCACCTCCTGCTTCATGGCATTCATCACATCACAGCTTATTTTGATCCTTTCTGGGTGTCAGATTTTGTTGTTTTCCGTTGGCCGTTGCTTCCTTCTTGGCGTTTGTTTTGTGCTGTGGTTTAATTGCTGCTCTGACAACCAGAGCTCAGCTCTGGGGATACCAGATGGAGCAGAGCCAAACTGGTTGCTGGTGTGGTGTTGCTCTTTTGGGTCAAGGGGATGCAGGTACAGGTAGATAGAAGACCAGCTGGATCTTCTCTCTGCCATAGCGTGGCTACTCTTACACCTTTTATTGCAAGTATTTTTGCTTTGCTGGAAAGAGAGCGGGACTGTATTTTCCAGCCAAAGTGCCAGTTTATGATGATTTTAAGGCATTGTGGGATTTTTGGCATCAGACTGTAAGAGTGAGAAGAAATTCTGTCACTGACATAGTGATACTTTTTATTGTTTCTCTTGTTCTTATTTTATTGGTGAAAATAGTTTGTCTTTTACCTCTTCTAGTTGATTTTTGATTATGAGGCTGAATCAAGCTCTTTCCTGCAAACTTTTTGAGTCTACATTTAGCTGAACTTACATATTAATATCCAGGAAGATCAAGTTTTTTGGTTCTCATTCATAAACACTGCAAATTGATGGCTACATTCCACAAAATCCATCATCAATAGAAATTTTTCTTTCTCCTTTTTTAAAGCTGAGTAGAAACATCAAAGGTAAGGTACCTACTGACAGACGTACCTTTTATTTCACTGGTAATTTAGTGTGGGAAAGATAAAGGAATGACCATTTTCTTAGAACTCGGGGGACAGTACAGTACAAATGACAGCTAAAAAAAATAAATAAATGAATAAAGGTTGATATTATGCCCTTCCTGCCCGCACCCAAGAAGGGCAGGAAAGATGACTTAAAGTGTTCTTCTACCCAGTTAGACTAGTCAGCTGTTCCAGTCTAACTGATGGTGTTCTTCTGGGGTCAGTCCTTGGGCTAATGCTGTGTAATGTCCTCACTGGTGACCCAGGTGGGTGGGGTGAATGGACTTACAGTGAGTTTGTGGATGACAGCAAGTTGGAGGGATGTACTAGAGGGATTGGCAAGCTGGATTCATGCCCTAAGAGGAATCTCAGGAGTGTTAGCTATGAAAAATGCAGAATCTTTCTCACTGAGATGGAAAATCCCCTGACTGGTGGCCCTTCAGAGAAGAGCCTAAGGACCTGGTGGACATCAAGTTGAATGTGAGTTGACAGCTCAAACTCTGGAGCAATGAAGGCCTGCCGTGCGTTGGGCTGCATTATTAAGAGCAGAACTGGTAGCTGGAGGGAGCTGAATATTCGCTCTTCCTGGCCGCAGCTAGGTCCTGTCTCCTGTCCTGTGCTGCCAGGACAAGAGAGAGATCGGCAAAGTGGCCCAAGTCTGGTGAAGGCCACCTGGACAGTCAGGAGGTTGGAGCACTTGGTGTATGAGGAGAAGCAGTGAAAGGTGGATTTCTCTGGCTTGAGGAGGAGAAGGAAGCTGAAGGTGAGGCTCTGGTGGTGCTACTTCCCTGCCAGGAGGCGGGTTTAGAGGAGACAGAGGAAGGCTCTTGGAGGTGCATACGATAGGTCAAGCAGCATTGGTGGGTGGGTTGCAGCAAGGAGACATTCTAACTGGTCCCCTTTCTGGAACACAGGACATCCCTCACTGGTTACTGGGTCATGAATCTTCCCTTGTTGTATTTGAGATCTGCTGGGCTGGTTCCCATCTCTCATGGCTGTTCAAAAGCTCAACATTGTACCAAGTAATAAACCAGTTCCGAATGTAGGTAGCGCCTGATGGACTGGTTGGTGGTGCCTTTGTTCCAGGAAGCAATGATGTGGGTCTGCAAAGCGCTGCCAATCCTTAAAAAAAATCAAGCTCCAGTGTAAATAATTGGTGTTTCTCATGCCTGTCAGCACCAGGTCATTGTAATATTTTTCTGAACGATATTTTAGAAATGTGTATCATTTCCCAGTCTGTTCATAGATGATCTTCTAGTGCTAAACTATTTGCAGACAATGGGAATTTTGTTATTCATTTCCCTATCTGGACTAAAGTCTTGAAATTTTCAGGCACCTTGTGGTACAGGGGCTTCCGACCAGGAACAAAAATCTCTGAGGTAAAAATTTATTCAGCGTTTGAATGAGAATTTTTTTTTTTTAATTAACATTGTGTGCGGATGCCCAAAGTAGGGTCAATACAAACTATAAAGCCACTCTAAATGAAATTGCTGTGTTATCTTTAAATGCAGTTACATTTACACAGCACTGAGGGAATTTGGAGTTTGCCTGGGGGTTCTGAACTGCTTTTTCCGAACGGTTGCTTTGCTTCTCCTTAACCATTCCAGGCAATAATCACCCCATGAAACCTGCAGATAGGTCTAAGATGGTGTGATCTCCGTTCGTTGTGTTCTGGCAGAATGGTTTTGTTCCTCTCCAGGGCCATGTTTGATCAGGGAAGCCTCTGCCTATTTCTACCAGTTCCTCTGGGCCTTGCCCTTAACTGGGAAAGCCCTGGACCTGCAGCAGTGGGTTGCTGACTCCAAGTGGCACGAGGCTTGCACTGCACTGCCAGCCCAGGTGATGGGAGGAAGGCAGCTCACACCTTCCCTTCCTCCTGCTTTGGAACATAGACTAAGGGAGAAAGGAAAAACTAGAACCTTTCCATGCATAGTCCAAGTTAGGCGGCTCGGAAGAAGCCTCCGGTGAAAGGATTTCAGCCATACATCCGTTGGGTCCATTTGTGGGTTTGTAGGATGGGGACTTCTCTGTGTCTGTCCACGCAACCAGCTTTAAGTTCAGAAAATTAAATTCATGCTGGTCTGAAGTAGAAAATGGTGCTGAATTATTCATTAATTGTGATTTTGATATTATATGCTTTTTTTATCCGCTAGGAGTAGGTGATAAAAAAAACATAGAAATACAAGAATTCAAAACTTTTTGGAACTGTAGCATCTCGGTCCCCAGGAAAGGCTGAGAGCCCTGGGGCTGTTCCACTGGAGAAGAGCAGCCTGAGAGGGGAGCTGATCAATGCTGAGCAAGAGCTCAAGGGCCCCCAGGGGGCAAGAAGCTGGGGCCAGACTCTGCTCAGTGGTGCCCAGTGCCAGGACAAGGGGTACCGGGCACCAACTGGAACCCAGGAGGTTCCCTCTGAACTTCCAGGAGGAGAAACGTCTTTGTTGGGAGGGTGTTGGAGCCTGGCCCAGGCTGCCCAGAGAGCTTGTGGAGTCTCCTTCTGTGGAGAGATTCCAGATGTACCTGGACACTGCACTGCTGGTCCCCCTGCTCTGGGTGACCCTGCTGGAGCAGGGTGGGTGGCACCAGATGATCCCCAGAGGTCCCTTCCAACCCCTACCATGCTGGGATTCTGTGAAACCACTTGAAATAAATACCCAGTTTAGAGCCAGTTAAGAAACTACCCAGTGTGGCTGTTAAGGGCAATTGATTTCAAACCTGTTCCGTGATCATCTGTGAGAGGGTAGGTGATCTCGTAGTGGTGGAATATGATTGTATCATGACCTCAGAAGAGCTTTTGATCTTGGGATAAACTAAGAAAATATGCAACAACTTTCAGGTACAGTTTTGGATGTTTTGTTTATTTTTTTCCTGGCTCATTCCTCGTAAGTATTTTTATTGATGAATCACAGGATTAGTAGATGGTGAGACTTAGAAAATGAGTGGAGTGAAGCTGTGCTGGGGGAAGTGATAAACACTGTGGAGAATGGGATCAGAATCTGGAATCAGAATTTTGTTCTTGACAGAACGGGGGAAAAATAAATCCCGAAGTTAGCAGGATGAAATCCAGCAAAGGCAAGCTCTATTGTATGGTCTTTTTACTGGGCTCTTTTCAGTGGGCTGTGGGTCAGAATAAGGAGAGCTAATCCTGAATATTCGAACTTCCATCAATTCAAACCTGAGAAACCTTCATCTTTCTTCCTGTGAAATGCAGCATGAGTTCAGAATGCTAAAGACTGAAGTTAATGGCACTGTGTTGTGTGGGGGTGGCCACATTTGTTCAGCTTTATTTTTGCCTTTGGATTCCAGGAAGAAAAATCTTGTTACATTTTCTTCATTTGAGTTTAATTATATGGAAGCTCTCTGAGATGATTATACTAATTTCCCAAATCCGAACTTATTTCTTGCAGTTGCAACTGCTTCGTTACATACCCTGTGCCCTGGCACACGCTATACTAATACGTGCTCTTTGATACCAGGATTGGAAATGAAATAAATGAAACCAGAACGTGCTGTTGCCTCCCTGCTTCCTTGCGTGAGCTCCCAGTGGCTTGTAAAGGAGACATTTGTTTCTTTTCTGATGTTTTGTTAAAGGTTCATTTAAAGAGTGAGCGTGAGGAGCGTGTGGGCCTCAAGACCTGCCACTCAGAGCTGAGACGTTGGTGTGAGAACACAAATTTGGGTGCTGGCAGGAGAACTCCACTCGTGTGGCAAGGAGTTGACCTGAGGAAGCAATCGGGTGTCTTTAAGGTCTTCCTGTGGTTGACTTTTGATTCTCTTCAACTTAAGAGCATAAAATTTTATGCTCTATATGTTTTATGTTCTATGTGGAGTTACGTAAAACTTGCGTTGTTTTGTTTTTCTTTGAAGGAAGTTTTGAAAGAGGGAACTCCAAAGAAATGTTAGGGTTTTCTGGGAAGATTTTATGAGGTGTATTGGGAGAACTGTGAGGCTAGGCTGAGAGAGTTGGGCTTGTTCAACCTGGAGAAGAGAGGGCTCTGGGGAGACCTTCTGGGGACCTTTCAGGACTTCCAGGGGCCTACAGGAAATCAGAGGAGCACGTTTCAGTGAAGAATTTCTGACCAATTGTAAGTATAGTCTTTCCTCGGGGGTCCTACTTCATCTCCCTTCCCACTTCCCCTCATCCACATCCTTTTCCCCTCCTACCCTCCGGTGGCGTTACAGACAAATCAGTAGTTTATGGATGTTTTGATAAGAAATGTTGACAAACAATGAGCAGGAAATTGGAAACTGGGAGACTAACTAGGAGTGTTTCTTGCTTTTCTGTCTTTTTTTTTTTTCTTCTTCTTGCTTAAACAGAAAAAGAAACACGTTCCTTGTTTAGATCAGGGAGGTGGATGCTGCAAAATTTGTTATTACAGGAATTTGCTCTGTAAATATATTTTCTCTACAGTTCTGCCACTGTGCAGCTGACTTTTCATGGTCGTGATGCCTCTTACAGGCAATATTAAAGGAGGTCAGGTGTGTCAGATGGCAATACAAATATTTCTTTCATAGCCTATTTCAAATTCTCGTTCTTGTTTATGCTTTAATCTCCTTGGTTTGTGACACTAAGTTTTCTTTTTTTTTTACTTTCTCTCATAACTTACAGGCAAAAACAGATTAAATTTTTGATCAGTTGAACAAGAGATGTTCTTCTGGGTGACTGAGCATTGGAGCCTTTGGTAGCTCTGGATATAATTGTACTCTGAATCTTCTAGAATATTGCTATTTGTAGTAATTGCATCATAACTCATTAGCATTTCTCCATCAATTTCTTCAGGAGAAAGCTGCATATGATATAGCTCTGGCTTAGTTTTCCCAAATTAAGACGGGTCGAACCGATTCCAAATTCAAATGTGAAATGAATGGGGTTTGAAAACTCCAAGTCCTAAGGGACTGTTTGGGGGAGGAAGCACTTTTGGGCTTTTGCAGAAAATCTCTTGGTGCAGAGATTACTTGAGCAGTCTGCTTTTCAGTGATCGTGAGATGACTGAGTTTTCAATCCTTGGAGAAACAAGGAGAGGAGTGAGTGAAACTGCCACCTTAGACTTCCGGAGGGAAAACTTTGACCTGTTCAGGAGACAGACTGACAAAGTCCCTTGGGAGGCTGCCCTGAAAGGTACAGGAGTCCAGGAAGGCTGGGCATAGTTCAAGAGGGAAGTCTTAAAGGCATAGGAGCAGACTGTCTCTGTGCCAAAAAATGAGTCGGTGGGGAAGGAGACCGGCCTGGTTAAATAGGGACCTTTGGCTGGACCTCAATAACAAAAGGAGAGTTGATGACCTTTGGAAGAGGGGGCAGGTCTCCTGAAGACTAAAAAGATGTAGTGAAGCTATACTGGTGAGGCCGCACCTTGAATGTTGTGTCCAGTTTTGGACACCTCAATACAGGAGAGATAGTGAGGTGCTGGAGTGAGTGCAGAGGAGGGCAATGAAGCGTGGTGAAGAGCCTGGAAAAATAAATCTTTTGAAGAACGATTGAAGGAGCTGGGGCTGTTTAGTTTGAAGAAGAGGAGGCTGAGGGGAGACCTCATCACTCTCCACAGCTACCTGAAAGGACATTGTAGAGAGGTTGGTGCTGGTCTCTTCTCACAGGTAATAGAAAAAGAGGGAATGGCTTCAAACTGCAACAGGGTAGGTTTAGAGTGGACAATAGGAAAAAAAATTTCGCAGAAAGAGTAGTCGGACGTTGGAATAGGCTGCCCAGGGAGGTGGTTGAGTCCCCATCCCTGGATGCGTTTAAAGGTTGTTTAGATATGATGTTGGGGGATATGATTTAGGGGTGCGCTTTGTAGAGTAGGGTTAGTGGTTGGACTCGATGATCCCAAGGGTCTTTTCCAATCTGAATGATTCTGTGGGTAAGGAATTTCCTCAAAGTAGAAGCTCAGTTGTGCTTTATCCTTCCATGCTCTCACTTTAGCCCTATTTGCCCAAAACATGTGCAAATGAAATTCTGTCTCCAAGGAAGATTCTTGCTGTCTCCAGTTGATAGTGAATTGTGCTTTATTTATTTATTTATTTTCATTCTATACTGAAATATTTTACTGAAAGATTAAGAGGGGAAGCTACAAGTAGAAAAGACCTGTTCAGGTGATGTTTCTCGTGTTATTTTTCTTGCAGTGTTGTGAAAAAGAGTATGTCACTCCAGGTGTCTTGAAACTATACAGAAAAAGACTCGAATTCAAAGTTGAGCTGGAAGATTTAATAAAATTATTATCTTGGTCATATTTTCTTTAGATTACCAGTCAGCGTGGTTTTTTTTTTGTTTTTTTTTTTTAAGTTAATCAATCAGTGAGATTTGGGGAGAATTCTCTTCATGCAAACTTATTCCTCTGGCTGCTGGTGGGTAGAGTGAGGGAAGCTGCAATGCAACTGCCACAGCATAGAAAAAAGGGTTTTAATTGAAGTATCTGTCAGGTAAGGGAGTAATTAAGCACTTTGGAGAGGAATTGCTCACCACAGGCTGAAGAAGGTCCTTTTAAAGGAGAGAATGAAGGATAAGATGCATAGTTTTGTTGTTTAATATTTTGTTCGGTGTGTACGTCTTGAATGCTCTCGTTAGTCCTCCATTCTAATGGCCTCTAGAGCACCCACTTAATTAACTATGCTCAGTGTATCGAAATAAAATCAGAACCTTTGTTTTTTTGGGGGACGACAAATTAGTTTTCAATCACAGCATGGATCCATTACCTAACGGTATTGAGTATCTACCGCTATTCATTTCCAATTGGGTTAATAATACCGCTCTTTTCTGAAGGTGCACATTGCAAACCCAAATTTTCAACAACAGGCATTAATGAAATTACCAAAAAGCTCCTGGAAATGCTTTACATTCGACATTACTGTCACGTGCACTTAAGCGCTGCTGCTTTGAAGGGCTTGATTAGTAGGAACAATAAGAACTAGGGGAATGCTACAGGGATTGAAAATATGCAGACAGGCTACAGTACTTGTCTCGAGTCCTCGTGCAAAGCCCATTTGTTTTGTGCAGGGAATTAATTTGAAAGAGTAGTTTCTGCCTGGTTGAGTCCTAGTTCTGTAGGTGTGATTTATACGGGGTTGGTAATAAACGTCTTCCTTTTGAGTGCTGCAGCCTTTTTAAACTTGGACAAAAATATTCCTGCGATCTCAGTTTACTTGACAGTGTTGACCTGGGTAGAGAACTTCATCACATTTTTCTTTATCATGGAATCATGGCATGGTTTGCATTGGAAGGAACCTTTCAAGGTCATGTAGTTCAACCCCCTTGCAGGGAGCAGGGACATCTGCAACTTGAGCAGGTTGCTCAGAGCCCCGGCCAAGCACCCCTGGAATGGTTCCAGGGATGGGGCAGTGACCACCTCTTGGGGCAACCTGGGCCAGGCTCTCACCACCCTCAATGTCAACAATTTTTTCCTTCTCTCTAGTCTAAATCTCCCTCATTTAGTTTAAAACCATCCCCTCTTGTCCTGTCCCAACAGGTCCTGTTCAAAAGTCCCTCCTCATCTTTGTTACAGGGCTTCTTTAAGTTCTGAAAGGTCCCAAGAAGATTTGATTTTAAAAAAAACAAATTATTATTACTAAATTGAAATTAGAGTTGACAGGAGGAAGAGGACAAGGGCAGGGAGGGGTATTAAAGAGGTAGGGTACCTCCAAGTCCTTCTGGCTGAGACTTCATGTGAAATTGCGGTGTTAATATGACCTGATATTCTCCAGTGCTAGTCTCCAACTTTATTATTATTTTATTTAAATTTTCCTGGAACATTTTTGTTTGGGCTGTACCATGGTGTTCCAGAAATGTCTGTTTTCATCCTCCTATATCATTATGTTTGAACCTGGCTGTCCTCCTTGTCTGGGGAAGCTCTTACAGTCGCTGTGACCTCAGGCACAGGATATTACAGCAGAGAAATTTTATTCTGCCTTCAGAGCAGCTTCCTCTGTTATCTCATGGGGAAAAAAAATCTGCTTTTCTAGGCGGCATCCTAATTAATTTCAATTCATGCCCTCAAAGTGTGTCAGGTACTGCTAAATTATAATCAAGGTATCAACTGAGACTTGATATTTACATAAAATGGCTTTTAAAATTTAGTTTGTTGATATGAGTAAAACCCTCCTATTTTTAATAAAATAATAAATCTATTTTAAAAATGACTATGCCAACCGCCAGCAACCAGTGTTGATAAAGCAGACAGCAACTTTGATCCAGATGATGAGTCTTTCTGGTGTTTTGTGATTTACTCAGAGCTGCGTGGACACGGGTTGGGAATGAGCGATAAACTCTTGGCTCTCAGAAACTGTGGGCAAAAGGCAGAAAAATCACACTCACTGTTTTTATTTTTTTTATTATTTGTTTTTTTAATCTAAAGTGACAGATGAACTTGTCTTTTTGAGTTAATTTTTGGGCCTTTGGCTGGAATGCAGATCACCAAAGTTTGTTCAGGTAGACACCCAAAGTTGGGTGCTGGTGATGCTTGAGTATTTTCTATATTTCATTAGCTGTTGCTTAACTATAGACTCACGTTGAAATAACTTTCTGTTTTTAAAAAGCACCTCTCATTTCTTCTAGCCCATTGCAACGACTCCACCGCGTCGTGACTGGAAGGAGGAATCCTTAAGCCACAGCAGTAGCGAAACCCAGGCCTCGGTTGCCAGTGGGATCTCCTTGGGAGAAGTAATACGTCAGAAATCGGCTGTTCATTGGGTATTGGTACTCTCCTTGATTTTACTTGCGCTCGAAGGTGAATTATGGGATTGGAAATAATATGAAGAGTTCTAGCTGTATAACTTAGACCTTCATTTTCCTTTCCCTGTACCTCAGAATAGGCGATTTCCATGTTAGCACAGCTCATGCGAGATCTGCTTTTAGACCTTAGTTTTCATGATGTGTTCCCATGTGATTAAGGAAAACTCTCCTCGTGTCACAATATGGTCCTGGTGGTTCTACCTGCCAAATATTTAGTTACTCAAAGAATTGCATAAGATCAGTGGTGGCTTGAAAAAGTGAAAAAAAAATATTTCAGAATGATTCTGAGAATCTTGTAAGAAAAAACTAGAGTTTTTATAGCAAAATTCTGGTGTGGAAAGTAGCTTTTAATACCTCAGGAGTGTTTCAGAAGGTAGAAGAGCTGGCAATTAAGTAGGGATCATACTGTACTTCTATCAATTCACTGAGACACTTTCTTTCTTATATTGACATACTTTTATTTGAAAGTTAAATATGCTGCTGATGGTTTGCCTTATAACTGATTAATATCCTTAATACTCAGCAGTGGAGACTGGTCTGTGCCTTTTCTATAACTAAAATTTAGGTGTTTACCTCCCCAGTAATCCCAACGCAAATTCTTGAAGAATTGTGTGAACTAAAGCTGCTCCTTTCCATTTGAATACAAACTGAAAGTCTTTTTCTGAAAATATACTGAAGGGCTTCCCAGGATTATCTGTGTGAACTCAGAATTTCTCAAACTAAAAACTTTCTCTAAAGACCAATCAGAAGTAGTTTTGCTTGTAAACTGACTATTTATATAGGAAATACAATTCGGAAGCCACAATTGCTTTTGTCACAACTTAGTCATGATTTCCTTGGGAAATACATCTTAGAAAACTTTCTTGATGTTTGTGCACTTTTTTTTTTTTCTCTCCCCCTTGTTCTTAGGGAATTGAATCATGGTATCAACTTCCAGCAGAAATGGATTCTAGCCGTTTCACTGCTGCCTCAGAAACAAAGCTTGGCCTGACTTGTGACAGAAGTGACCTGACAGAGTTCCCCACGCTGGAGGAAGGCGTGTTGCCTTCAGCAGAAGCATCTAGAAGACCGTCTTCTGGAGATCCAGCACGTGGCTTATTGCTGGGTATGTTCAAAGGTACCTTTTGTTTAACTGCTGAACACTTAGGGATTGATTTAAATTGGAAAAGGAAAATTCTAACTTGGATTTGACCTCATTTAGTGAGAACTGGTGTTGACAAAATTTGGGGGTGGAGCTATTTCTGACATGGTTTTGAAGAAGTTTTCTCCTTTACAAAATAAAAAAGCACTCTTAACTGTCTCTTGTTTGGGCCTAGAGACAGCTTTGTTATGTGTAACAGGGTGAGCTGCTGTCTGGCTGCAGTTGATTAATCTTGAATAAATTACTATTATTAAAAAACTAAATTGTTTTGCAATGTAGGAAATTGAGGTTTAAGACATGTTAAAAAGCGAAAGGACGTGGTAGGTTTTCTTTGCCTACATCCTCACTGTATTTAGTGTGTTTTATAACATTTTGTCCATGTTTGCGGAACTGGGAACCATTCAATCAAGAAAAACATCCTGGTATTTGTTTGCCTTTTAAATGGAGCTGGAATTATAAAAGATAAGGAATTTTAATATGATCCAGAGATGCAAAAATTCTCTCTACTGCTGCCCTTTGATTTTTTTTTTTTTTTTTTTTTTTTTTTTTTTTTTTTTTTTTTCTCTCTCCAGAGAGCATTCCAGTAGCTACAGGCATTTGTATATGCACTTAAATTTCCAGGTAGAGAAGAAAAGGTGAGAGGGAAGAGAGAAACATAAGCTGTTGCACTAATTTATTCCTTCTTCTCTTCTAAAAGCGTTCTTGAAATTCATTTAGGGAGATGGGGAGGGGAAGAGATCACAATTACGAGTTTTATCAAGCTTGCTCCTGCTACACTGTGGAACAGATTGACAAAGCCAAGAAGATTTTGTTTTTGTTTTGCCTTCCTTTTATTTATTTATTTATTTTAAAAAAATCTCTTGCAAATGGCAACCTGACTCTGGCATTCAGAATTTTCAGCAGGCTGTGAGATAAAGTAGCAGGCCCAGCTTTGCTTGCTGAGTGAATTCAACTGTGAGGAAGCTTTTGACCTTCAGAGCGACAGCAGGGAAAGAACGATTGTTTTGACAGAAGATGCTTGAAGAGCATGGTACTGACGTCACTTTGCCGCTTTAAGCAATGAGCACCTGCTTCTTTGCCTGCAAAACCTGGGCTGTGTCTGAGCTAATGAGCCCCTAAATCATTGGAAGCATCCAAAATATGATGGTGATGATCTTTCTACTTCTTGAAGAAAAATAGTTACTGAAACCATTAGATTTCTTGTGCTTAGAGGATTCAAAAAGGCTGGAGGAGGTAGAATGTGTGAGATGACTGGAGTTGTATATTATTTTTATATATATATATATATATATAAAAAGGCATATAAAAACCCAACGGGTTTTGCAACCCCCATTAAATGTCATCTGTGGAACTCCCTCAGGGTGTATTTACAGGTCAGCTCTGCAGGGGCTAAGATGAAGAGAGGGTTCCCACTGCAGAAGTCACTGCAGCAAGTTTAAACTATTCCCTTTCTTCCATTTGTTTGTTTTGTGTTCCCTTTTTTCCTCACTCTGCTTTCCTGGCCTTGTCAGTCATCTCTACTTTAGGCCAGTAATCACCACAGTCCTTCAACTAGAAACCTCTGGGGAAGGCAGGGGACTGTCAGCCGTGGCAGATGTGTGCTGCATGGCAGATCCTAAAACCATCTTTAGAGAAGCCAGGGGAGTGACACTGCCTGAAACAGAGGCTGGGCTGAGGGTGCAGTTTTGCTTCCAGACTTCAATGTATTGGTAGGGTTGGTGTTGTCCTCACAACTTCTTGTGCACCCCCGGCCTGCAGTGCATGAAGAAGAGTGTGGGCAACAGGTTGAGGGAGATTCTTCTCTCCCTCTACTCTACCCCATTGGGGCTGCCTCTGCAGTGTTGTGTCTAATGCTGGGCTCCCCAGTTCAAGAGTGACAAGGAGTTACTGGAGACAGTCTAGGGGAGGCTGGGAAACTGCTGAGGGTGCTGGAGCATCTCTGTGCCCAGGAAAGGCTGAGAGCCCTGGGGCTGTTCCACTGGAGAAGAGCAGCCTGAGAGGGCAGCTGGTCAATGCTGAGCAAGAGCTCAAGGGCCCCCAGGGGGCAAGAGGCTGGGACCAGACTCTGCTCAGTGGTGCCCGGCAACAGGCATCAACTGGAACCCAGGAGGTTCCCTCTGAGCAGGAGGAGAAACTTCTTTGTTGGGAGGGTGTTGGAGCCTGGCCCAGGCTGCCCAGAGAGGCTGTGGAGTCTCCTTCTCTGGAGAGATTCCAAATGTACCTGGACACTGTGCTGCTGGTCCCCCTGCTCTGGGTGACCCTGCTGGAGCTATAGCTGGGGGGGAGGCACCAGATGATCCCCAGAGGTCCCTTCCAACCCCACCAGTCTGTGACACTGTGGAGAAAATGAACTCTATCCTGACCAAAACCAACACAAGCCATCAAAACAACCTTGCACCTGTTGTAGAGCACCAGCAGTTGTGTTGGATTGTGTTGGTCCACCTGGGTTTCGTAGAATTATGGAATGATAGGGTTTAGAAGGGCCCTCCGGGGCCTTTGGTTACCCTAAAACTTGATCCTTTTGCTGTGGGATATTCACTGCAGCTATTTCCTGCTCGGCCAATACCTGCCTCATTTTTCTAAGAATTTAGGGATTTTGGAAGATTCTAGTAGGGCAGGGACAAGACCAGCCCTTGAGGGGACTCATGAGATGCAGTGAGAATTTCCTTTTGATAATTCTACTTGGAACACGCTAAATCATTTGTCATCTCTTGGAGTGCTGGGCTGACTTTCTTCATACAAATGTGAAGTGGTGCTTAAATTTCTGTGGATCTAATAGACCGTGAAAAGCTTTGATTTATCAGCCAAATATTGCAATGTGTGGTGTTTTACATACACGTGTATCTACGCATTTTTTTTTAAATGTATCTAGATGAAATAGTGTTTGGAAAGATGTATTTTTGTTTTGGCAGCATTTGACAGCTCTTTTTTTTTTTTTTCCCTCTACTTATTTTTGGTTCCCTCCTTCAGTGTGGTTTTTTAAATTTTTTTTTTTAAACTTTTTTTTTTTTATTCCTCCATTTTCAAAGGCAGCTCACCCAGAGTTGATTGTGTGGAAAAGCTTTTCCTTTAATCACTCCTGATTTTTGGGGTTTAACTTGAAAACACATTTTCATTCGCAGTGCAGAAGTTAAGCTGCAAACCAGGAAGGATTATTTTCCTCTTCTCTTGTCAGAATAAACACAAGATGCTGGTTCTGCAACCGCCAAGTGTATCCTGATGGGAGATGACAAGCCTAATTCCATAACTGTATTTAGTGTTGCCTCTGTTCACTAAATACCGTTCGAAATGTAAAACAAGGGGCGGGGGTGGGGGATGAAGGTGCATCTAGCACAGTGTAGATTCCAGCTTACTTCATGTTTCTTAAAATATATCATTTTGTATCTTTAATGCACTTCTTTACCCGAGCTGACTGGGGTTAATAGTATTTTCAAACATAGCAACACGAAGTTGTCCCAGTAAACGTGCACTAAACAGAATAAATCGATTATCAATATCGTCTACTCCCAGTTAGTGGTTAGGAATAAGGATTTTACAAACTCTGATTGGTTCTTGGGCAGTATCAGCTGCTGAAAACAAACTTTGTTGCTTTCGGTAACATACGTTTTAAATAAATGTGGAGGAGATTGCAGAGAATTAGCTCAGCCTCCTGTTCTGTGATTTTAAAATTGTGGTTCAAATTGAGATTAAAATCACATCAGTATCAGTCACTCTGCTACAGTCGACCACAATCTTGGCTGAGACCTGAAGTGCTTTTATAGTATAAACAAGACATCCCTGACCTTATTCCTTATTTTTTTTTTTGCCTTCTGCTTCCTCTTTGCTGCTGCTACTTTCTCCTCTACGTTTTGGTTGGTTTTATTTTTATTTTTATTTTTTTTTTTTTTTACAGTTCCATGTGCATTATAATTATTTTTTCATCCAGATTTGCTGGTTACTGGTCTACATCTTCAGAATGCTGCCTCTCATCGAGCTGCTTGGGAGTAGCTCTTCATACCTATATTTTAAAGATACACCTAATTTCCTTTCCTCAAAACTTCCAAAAAAGCAGGTGGCTTTTCCTTTACGTTTGATGGCAAAGATGAAAGCGAAATGAAGCAGTGACCAGAGCTGGGCGTTCAGCTCATGAAATACGGCAGAGATTTTTAGCTTGGAAAGAGGTGCTGGGTGCTAGAAAAAACAAAGCCTCCCCACTGAAGTTGCTGTTGCATGTTTATGCCATCTGTCCTACAGCTGTGAAAGCATAAATTTGGCTTCCTCCAGGAGCCATGAGGCTGGCCATGTGGTGCAGGCAGCTGCTGAGAGAAGGGAG
Source organism: Baryphthengus martii (assembly GCA_013396935.1). Taxonomy (NCBI): domain Eukaryota; kingdom Metazoa; phylum Chordata; class Aves; order Coraciiformes; family Momotidae; genus Baryphthengus; species Baryphthengus martii. The sequence goes on along the minus strand of VWZK01011456.1, from coordinate 25,944 downwards.
TCTTTGAAACCTTCTTCGGCAAGCCTTCTGATTTTTCTAGCTGCTGATGAGGTGGGACTCTGGGGCAGCCAAATTTGAAGCCGACTTGGCTGTGTGGCATAGAATTATTTCTACCCATCTAATTAACGTCTTGCTACATAGTGTCCTAAAGTAATTAAGAAAAAAAAAAAAGTTAATGGGAAGAATTAAATTAAAACTGAAGCCAAAAGGTTGTCTAGTGGTTGGATCCCACTCATCAGGTGGTGTAAACCAGGCTGTAGAGAGCCTGAGGATATAGCTGAGGTGATGTAAACTTGAGGTTTTTTTGTTGTTTTTTTTTTAATAGTTGTCTTCTCTGATGTGATTGCACATACAGTCTGAGATGGCAGCAAACTAATGAACCTAAAGTAAATGAATATGAATTCTGGTTCTGAGAGTCATGCTCTTAATGAGAAATAGCTTATTTTTTTATTTTTTTTGTTTTTTTAAAAAAAGCTGACTTAAGTATTGTAAGTAGGATTTTCTTGTGATGTGTGTGGTGGTGGTTTTTTTGTTTTTTAATCCCTCAAACATGGCTGTAGTCATTTGTGCTTGTCAGATATCAGCTTAGAATTAGTTTTATTCTTGTGGTATAAAACATTTCCTTTTGGTTTTGTAAGCAGTGTGCTGAAAAAAGAAGTGCTGACTACCTCAAAGAGCAAAGACATTTATGAAGTGTAACAAACGATAGGACAAATATTGAGCGATAAGACAAATAACAAGTGATAGAACAAGAGGAACTGGCCTCAAGTTTCCCCAGAGGAGGTTTAGGTTGGAGCTGAGGAACAATTTCTTGCCCTCCAGGATTTTCCAGGCCTGGCCCAGGCTGCCCAGGGCAGGGCTGGAGTCCCCATGATCCCTGGAAGGGTTTCCAAGGCGTGGAGATGTGCTGAGGGACAGGGGTTAGTGGTGCCCTGGCAGGGCGGGGGGAATGGTTGGACTTAATGGTCTTAAAGCTTTTTTCCATTCAAAATGATTCTCTGATAGGAACTAAAATTTTATTGCTACACTAGTAGACAGTGGTACTGGTCTGACTGTGGTGACTAAGTTTTAGACTCAGATCTTGAAACCCTAAAGAAAAAAACCTTTGCAACCCTTTCTATAATCAAAGCATCCGGAAAAAAAATGGAAACTGGGAAGAGCATCAGTGGGGATTCTTGGAGGTTTTTTTTTTTGTTGTTTTTTTTTTTTTAAAGACTTACGTGGTGTTCTGGGTGGAAGCCCCGTGGATGTCCTCTGACCTGTACAGGCTTCATGGAAATCAGGCGGGAGATGCTGCCTAGTGAGTGGAAAAGGGCAGGGATGTGTGTAAAAAGCAGTTTGAGTTAGAGATGTTGGTGTCATGTGGCGTTTTGAGATGGACAAGAAGAAACCCGAATTTGGCACGTGACACAAGCTGAATTTAGTAGATGAAGGAACGTGCTCCAGCAGAGGATTGAAGTGATAGAGTTACAACATTTTCACTGCTATTGGCACATTTTGGAATTTTGCAGGCTGGATTCGTTGGCAGAGCAGTTTAAAGAGGGATTGCCTGGCAAGCTTTTTTTTCCCCCCTCTTATTGTTGTTGTTTTTAACAGATTTTCAGGACAGTCAACGTTCTCCCCGTTTTCCCCTGCTGATGTATTCAACACAAGGCCAAAGATTCTCAGATGAGACCCTTCTCCAGCAATCAGAAATGGATTTTATTCCCTTAAGGTAGGATAATGGTACCTGGTGTCATGTCAGAGCACAGACTTTTTTTCCTGAGTGAGCATGGATTGTCCTGCATTTGATAAAGAAATAATTACAGTATTATGATCACAAGAATAAGATAAAGATGCAATTTACAAGTTGCTGTTTTGGTTTTTTTAATATAAAGTAGGAATGCATAAAGAAATAGCCATTTCATTTAAAGTCTTTGTCCAAGCTTTTATTTCAAGGTGTGACAAATGATTCTATTTTTTTATTTTTTTAATTTTTATTTTTTTTATGCAAAGAAGGCAAGAAATCCTCACTCCTTTGTTAAAAAGAGGGGAAAAAAACCAAAACGCTGTGCATATAAACACACCTATTTACAGTGTCACTGTTTAGGCTTCCTTTTTTTCCATGCGTGACAGGAGATGGATTTGTTTCCTTATGTGAGCCACCGTGACTTTTTATGGATCAGAAATGTTCAAATCCAGGTTGGATGAGGCTCTGAGCAACCTGGTCTAGTGGGAGATGTCCCTGCCCAGGCAAGGAGGTTGGAACTCGATGAGCTTTAAGGTCCCTTCCAACCCAACCCATCCTGTGATTTATATTTAAAAAAAAAACAAACAAAAAAACCCCACAAAACAAACAAATGACAGGCAATTTTATGTATGTGATGTATGTGTGTAAGCAACTCATGTATTTTATTTAACTAATAAGCATCTGTTAGTAAAAAACACTTCAGTCCTAAATGAGTTGAAAAACCTTGACATGTAAAGTAGAAACTAATGTAATTTTCAAACCTTCATAGGGCAGAAAGGCTTTTTGATATTGGTTGGACTTTTCCATTTCTTCCCATTTTGGCCTCTTTAGAGGTTGTATTTGTGTATGTTGCTGAACCCTGGTTATTTGTTGGAGTGAAGTCTTATTTTTACCTCATATTAAAGCAGAGATTATGGCTGTTGAAATAAAAAGTGGAATCAGAAATTCACTTTCCTTTTCTTTGCCTGTTATAGAGGAGTCCCCGATGTTTCTGGCGTGTCGGAGGAGCATTCAGTGCCTGTGCACATCCTTGAAGCTGCGTCGCTGACAGACGTGGAGTCTTCCTCCCGTGCACCCGGTGACAGCTTCACTCTATCCCAGGATCCTTTTTCCTTCAGATCCATAGAACCTCATGATGCTGATAGTAGAGATTGTTTGTCTCAGCGAACCTCTTTCTCTGGACCTGTGATTGAGGAGGCAAATGGAGACTGTGAAAATGGTGCTGAGGAGGCATTGATTCCCCAAACGCAGTCTAGTTTAGCAAACTCCTCTTCAAAGGCGACATTAACTGTAAAAGACGAACCTTTCTCCCATGGCAGCAATGTACCAGCTACAGGTTTTGAGCTTTTGGAGAAAGAAAAAAGGTTATTGAGGCTTGAGGAGTCCTCATCTTCAGAAAACTCCTCTTGTAAAACAGCACTGACTAAGGATTCAGAAAGAAGTGAAGGAGAAATGCGACAGGGAAAGGTGAAAACGGCTGAGAGTGCGTCAGAAGGGTGTCTGAGGCAGCTGGAGAGACTGGAAAAAAAAAAGGCTTCTGAGCTTGATACGTCCAATAATTTATCTGATTATTTGAGGAAAGACTATTGTAAAAAGTCAGATGCTCGAGACGTTCCTTCTGCAAAGGCTTCTAAAGTGAGTGAAGGAACGTCGAAGGAACGTGGAGTGGATTTTAATGGCTCAGAAATCTTGAAGTTCGGGGCTGTTGCTGAGGAGCTCCAGGGAGCTTTCCTAGATCATGGCTTGAAACAACGATCTCCTGCTGCCCAATTTCAGAGAGAGGAGTTTATCCCCGCTGTGAGAAGCACCAGTGATTGTGCACCTAAACAACTAGGCGTGACTGACAGGGAAGCTCCTTCATGCAATGAGGACACCCCGGTGGAAGTAGAACCTGGAGTTAGCAGGAGTGAATTAACTATTTCAGATTTTGCTGTAGAAAGGGGATATAAAGTCACAGGCATTTCCCCCTCCTTTCATCTTGTAGGCGATGTCTCCTTCTCTGGACACCTTGCTCATCCCAACTATCAGTCTACACCAGGGATATTTCTAAAGAAAGATGTTAAGGCAGAAGAACTTGGTGTCGTGATCAAATCAGATATTGAGGCCTCTCCGTGCTTAAATGAAGAACCATCAGGAAGCTTATCTGCCAGTACACCTGTGTCTGTTGAGAAGCAACACTCACCTCAATGTGCTCTGAAAGAAAATAATGACCATTTTAAGTCCTTAAAATTGAAATATCCCCACACTGGGAGAATTCAGTCTCTCCCATCGCTTAGCTTCTTAGAGAAGGTGGGGACTTGGAACGTGAGCCAGTCAGAGGAGGTATCTGATGCAACGACTTCATGTGACCCAGGTGGAGTTTCTCCTCAAAAGAAAACCTATGGTGCAATTGCCTGTTCTTCAAACAATATTTTATCGATACAAAAAAGCTGTCAAGACCCTGAAGATGATGTTGCTGCTTCCTCCAGAGACACAGGTTCTCCAGGAAGTTTGCACTTCCATGATAAAAACTTATTCCTTGTCCACCCTCTTACTAGATCTCAGTCTGACAACACAGTGAATGTTTCAGTTGGGAACATGTCCTTGGCTGAAGTTATTCCACCGGCAAACGCAATGGAGGCAGTGCAGCCTCTGGAAGAAAAAGGTCATGGTTTAGGAGTGTCCACAAACAGTTCAGGAAGCTCCGTGATTCAAAAGTTTACAATTGAGATTGTTTCTGGATCTAGTGGTGAAGATGCAGAAAGTACAGGACAAAGTTCATCCCCCAGTGGTTTTGTTTTGGGTGAAGGAGTTGCTCAGCTCATCAGAGAAGATGGAAACTGTCCAACTGATGACCGCAAGACTTGTGATGCTCTTGAAAATCAGTCTCACAACCAAAATGTTCCTATGGGCCATGTCAACATGGACAATTTTTGTCGTATTTCTCCAGATAGTTTGAATCTTTCTGTTAGTTCTGGAGAAAGTAGCCAGGGGTGCTTGGGCTCTGCAGGCTCCTCTTCAGTGGTTTCCAGGCACTTCTTCCCCAGTGCAAAAGCTGATGTCTTCATCCCTGTTGGAGCGACTTCTTTGGAGACTCCAGAGAAAGAAGAGCTTAATATTGAAGAAAGGATCCCAGTAAGTTAGTTTCTAACAAAAATGCGTTGTTCTTCTTTACCTTCTGATTATGAAGAGATCAGAGCAGACTTGGATGTCATAAAGCAGAAGGTATCATAGGAATGAGATACTATCGTGCCTGAGCTTCTTCAAATACATGGCAGGTAAAACTAACACTAGAGGCAATGTAGGCCCACTGATGAAGTGGGTGCCCTGGTGACAGAAGATACAGAGAAGGCAGAGTTACTGAATGCCTTCTTTGTCTCTGTCTACTCTGCTGGAAGCTGTCCTGAGGAGCCCTGTACCCCTGAGGCCCCAGAGGAGGTCAGGACAATAGAGGAGTTTGCCTCGGTTGATGAGGACTAGGTTAGGGACCAGTTAAGCAATCTGGACATCCATAAATCTGTGGGTCCAGATGGGATGCATCCGCGGGTGTTGAAGGAGCTGACTGAAGTCATTGCTAGACCACTCTCCATCATCTTTACTAAGTCGTGGGAAACGGGAGAGGTGCCTGAGGACTGGAGGAAGGCCAATGTCACTCCAGTCTTCAAAAAGGGCAAGAAGGGGGACCCGGGTAACTACAGACCGGTCAGCCTCACCTCCATCCCTGGGAAGGTGATGGAACGACTTATCCTTGGTGCCATCTTAAGGCATATCAAGGATAAGAGGGTCATTAGGGGCAGTCAACATGGCTTCACCAAGGGGAAGTCGTGCTTGACCAACCTCCTAGACTTTTATGAAGAAGTGACCAGGTGGCTAGATGATGGTAGAGCAGTGGATGTGGTCTACCTTGACTTCAGTAAAGCATTCGACACGGTCTCCCACAGCATCCTCGCTGCCAAATTGAGGAAGTGTGGACTGGATGATCAGGTAGTGAGGTGGACTGTTAACTGGCTGGTGGGAAGAAGCCAGAGAGTGGTGGTCAATGGGGCAGAGTCTAGTTGGAGACCTGTGTCCAGTGGAGTCCCTCAAGGGTCAGTACTAGGTCCAGTATTATTCAATATATTCATAAATGACCTGGATGAGGGAATAGAGAGCACTGTCAGCAAGTTTGCTGATGATACGAAGCTGGGAGGAGTGGCTGACACGCCAGAAGGCTGTGCTGCCATCCAGCGAGACCTGGACAGGCTGGAGAGCTGGGCAGAGAAAAACTTAATGAAATATAACAAGGGCAAGTGTAGGGTGTTGCATCTGGGCAGGAACAACCCCAGGTTCCAGTATAGGCTGGGGACAGACCTGTTGGAGAGCAGTGTAGGGGAAAGGGATCTGGGAGTCCTGGTGGACAGCAGGATGACCATGAGCCAGCACTGTGCCCTTGTGGCCAGGAAGGCCAATGGCATCCTGGGGTGCATTAGGAGGGGTGTGGTTAGTAGGTCAAGAGAGGTTCTCCTCCCCCTCTACTCTGCCTTGGTGAGGCCACATCTGGAATATTGTGTCCAGTTCTGGGCCCCACAGTTCAAGAAGGATAGGGAACTGCTAGAGAGAGTCCAGCACAGAGCCACCAAGATGATTAAGGGAGTGGAGCATCTCCCTTATGAGGAAAGGCTGAGGGAGCTGGGTCTCTCTAGCTTGGAGAAGAAGAGATTGAGGGGAGACCTCATTAATGTTTATAAATATGTTAAGGGCGGATGTCACGAGGATGAAGCCAGGCTCTTCTCAGTGATGCCCAATGACAGGACAAGGGGTAATGGGTGCAAGCTGGAACACAGGAGGTTCCGCTTAAACTCTAGAAGGAACTTCTTTACAGTAAGGGTGATGGAGCACTGAAACAGGCTGCCCAGGGGAGTTGTGGAGTCTCCTTCTCTGGAGACATTCAAGACCCGCCTGGACGCCTTTCTGTGTGATGTCATTTAGGTTCCTGCTCTGGCAGGGGGATTGGACTAGATGATCTTTCAAGGTCTCTTTCAATCCCTAACATTCTGTGATTCTGTGATTAGAGTTTCTGATAGCCAGTCGTGTTGAGAATCTGAGGTACCATAGCTGTTCCTCTAGAAATACCAGCAAATATGTGGTTTGTGTAAGCGTAAAAAAAAATGTTAAAGGACCCTTTATAACTGATTCTAATTTAAAGTCTGTTTTCAGAGCTATCCCATATGTTTTTCCACTGTTATTTAAGAGGACTCTGGTAAGGTCTGCTTCACTGCAGCCTGAATGAAATGGTTTTGCACTGGTCTGTGCTCCTGGTGAACTGAGGTGTAAAAAGAACTTTAAAGTAATATTTAACATGGATTGAATAGGGCAAAGATTTTTCTTTTTTTTTTCTGTTGTTGCTTTTTTTGTTCTAGCTGTGGATGATAGTATCATGGTGACAGAGAACACAAGAGAAATGTGGTGGAAGTAGTGGTGGAACACAGATGCCACAAGAACAGGATATAGTGTTAGCGATGCACCTCAAATCCTGGGGTCAGTTTTTGGTCCCTCCTTCCCAGAAGGACCTTGAAGGGCTGGAGCGTGGCCAGAGAAGGGCAACGGAGCTGGGGAAGAGTCTGAAGCAGGAGTGTGGTGAGGAGCGGCTGAGGGAGCTGGGCTTGTTGAACCTGGAGAAAAGGAGGCTCAGGGGAGACCTTCTGGCTCTCCACAACTCCCTGACAGGAGGTTGGAGCCAGGAGAGGTTGGGCTCTTCTCCCAAGGAAGAAGCGACAGGACAAGAGGAAAGGGCTTCAGGTTTCCCCAGGGGAGGTTTAGGTTGGATCTGAGGAGTTATTTCTTCCCCAAAAGGAAGATTGTCCAGGCTTGGACCAGGCAGTCTGGAGCAGAGGTGGAGTCCCCATCCCTGGAGGGGTTTCGAAGCTGTGGAGGTGTGGTGCTGAGGGACAGGGGTTAGTAGTGCCCTGGCAGAGCTGGGGGAGTGGTTGGACTTAATGGTCTTAAAGCTTTTTTCCAACCAAAATGATTCTATAAAAAGTGAAATCTATTTGATAAAGGACTTGCAAACGACTCGGTTCCGGCTCTTCCAGCAGAGCCTTGACGAGCCATTTCTGATCCTCCAGATTCCTCCAAACAATCAGGTTATAATTATCCAAACATGAACTTGAGGCTCAACTGCTGACTAAGGAAACGCTTAGAAGAGAGAGATGAACTTCACACATGCACAGATCTGCAATAATAGCAAACCCAACACTGAGCTCCTTGGCCAATCACAATGCTTTCCCCCCCCCCCATATAAATACTCACTTTGCTTGTTCACTTTGTTCCGGTATCTGAGGGATAAATTGTTGCTTCTTTGCACGTCCCTCCTCAAGGACGTTGGAAGCCTCCACGTGGACTTTTCTTCCTCTACATCTTCTGTGGCTCGTGCCGATTTCTTTCCTCCTTTCCCCATTTTAGGCTGGATGGTGGGAATGGAGGGTAGGTTGTGGCAGCCATGTTCACTGTCCTCAGTAGCTCTTAAGCGTTGAGAGAAAATGAAATGCAGATTTATGTTAATGATAAGCATGGAATTATCTTTGGAGGAATTGGCTGCTCCTCTCACAAAATGATTCCTGTAATCATTAGGTCTTTGAGTTGTGTTTTAGAAGCACTTTTCTCTCCCTTGCCTTTGCAAATAACGCATGGAAACAAATATAAATATTGTAGGGTATTTGAAATCAAGTTCCTGAGATTTAAAGGTTTTCTGTTACCTTTTTTTTTTTTCTAATGAGCGTAATTAGGCATCTTTTCCAGCCCTAGTTCTGAGAAATCCTGCTTTCACAAATCACTGACAAGTTAAAAGAGATTAGGCCACATATGTGGCTATTAATATGTAGGTTTAGAATAAAATCCTAGGAAATAGAGGTGGCTGAGATGTGTGAGGAAATTAAATTCATTTTGTGGGCTAGTTGAGGGCATAGTACAGATTATTTAAAATTATTTTGCCCCTACAGGTGATGAAGTCAGACCAAATTTTATTGTTTCTAATCCAAATCTCCCCTCTCCCAGTTTGAAGCTGTTATGTTCGAGATGTTTTAGAGCAAGTTGTTTGTGTTTAAGATGATGCAGAAAAAGTGCAACTTCAGAATCCATTTGACATTCTCTGAGACTGCCCCATGTGTCTTTTTTTTTCTTTTTTTTCTTTTTTTTATTTATCCAGATATATCTTCGCAACCTTGGCATCGATCAGTCCCCTGGAACTATCCTGACGCCGTTTGTCCCCCGAGGACCGATCAGGGAAGTAGAATTTTCCCCTTCGGAACTTCGAACACTGAAGGACTCCACTGAGATGCTGGCGAGGACCGCTCCACAGCCACGAGGTATGGAGAAAGGAGGACCTTGTGCTGCCAAGAGCTTTGGAGAGCATGGAACTCCCAACTTCCCTATGAGATTACTCTTGACCCAGTGCATTTCTTCTCATGTGGTGCTCCATTTCATTCCTACGACTTGATCTTCTTCTCCATCTCAAATGTGAGATGTTTGGCATTGGAAAAGGAAATACTAAACCCCTTTGAAAATGGGCCTTCTCCCTCAGGAGATGTGGCGTCTTTAAGACAGTGCAGTGGCATTTAATCTTTTTCCCCTTTATTTCTCTTTTTGCAAGAGTTTTTAAGAAGGGAATATTTTGTATCTGAAGATTAAAGCAATGTTACAAGACTTTTTATCTTCCTGTGGGAGAAATGCCTTGGTTTCTCACTCTGGGAGTCCTTTTAGTGTGTTCAGTGTGACCAAAAAGTTGTATGCATTTTATAACTGACCAGATCAATTCATAAATCCATCCATCTCAAAAAGAAATCGATAGGACCTTAACACCAGTTGAGTCACTTCTAGATGTGAGAACAGAGTGTGCTCAGGGGGGTTAAGGTGTTATTCAGTAGCAGGCTCATGGACTATGTCATTAAAATGTGAAAATGTGCCTTGCAACTACTTCAGATGTGTATCTTCCTGAGCATAGTCTGTTTTGACATTTCCATCTTGTACCCACGGGGCAAAGCAGATCTGAAGGCTCCTCACCATGAGTACTTCTCTAAGCCTTTGAAGATCTCTGACTTCCAAAGTCCTGCACTGACCTGTAGAAACTTTCTGACCAGGAGTGATTAAATCCATTTCTTCTTATGCCTGCTCTGGGTGACTCTTCTGGAGCGGGGGGGCTTGGACCAGATGATCTCCAGAGGTCTCTTCCAACCCCCACCATGCTGGGATTCTGTGATACCTGCTCCAGTTGCAAATGTCCCTGCTCACTGCAAGAGTTGAATTAGATGGCCTTTAAAGGTCCCTTCCAGCCCAAACCAGTCTGTGATTCCATCGTAACGTGTCCTTTTGTCTTTCTCCAAAAGGATACTTTGGAAACACTACCCCGCGGCCCTCCTGTGCAGGGGTACTTCCATAGTCCAGATGGTGGCATTTGAATGTCCAAATGAACATGTCAATTTTATAAGAAAATTTATTTAAAGCTTAATCTAAGCATTTAGTTAAAAAGAAGTTCTTTATGTGAAGGTCTATGGTTTCTTTGATATTTACACAAATGGTTTGAGAGATTTCTTTCCGCAGACAGTTCTTTTGGAAGACTTAGTTCAAGCCTCATTCTAAAAACACTTTCTTTAAATGCTTTTCAATATTTGATTT
>VWZK01011456.1:0-11712 GCA_013396935.1 Baryphthengus martii | reverse complement strand
ATTTTTTTTTTTTTTTTTTTTTTATTTTTGTTCTCAAACTTGTTACATTTTTGGAACATTGGCCTTCCTTAGGAGAAAAAGGAGACAAAGGCTCTGGAGAGAATCAGAATTGTTTCAGTTGGAAAAGCCTTTTAAGATCATGGAGTCCAAGCGTTGCCCCAGCACTGCCAGGGCACCACTAACCCCTGTCCCTCAGCACCACATCTCCATGGCTTGGAAACCCCTCCCGGGATCATGGGGACTCCAGCCCTGCTCTGGGCAGCCTGGGTCAGGCCTGGAAAACCTTCCTTTCGGGGAAGAAATTATTCCTCAGCTCCAACCTAAACCTCCCCTGGGGCAACTGGACTCAATACTCCAGCTGTGGCTTTACTGGAGCAGAGTAGAGGAAGGGGGAGAACCTCATTCCATCCACTGTATCATTAGAGTCTTTGCAAATAAAAAGAATTCCAGAATAATGAGGAAATGCTGGAGACTTGTAGATGGTTTTCAGTTCCCGGAGCATTGTCTTTCAAATTTAACCTTCTTTTTACGCCTACCGAACACTTGTTTTGGTCTCCAATTGAGATCGAAGGGTTTTGAGTTGCTATTAGATAGAAGTACAATTTCAGCATATTAAAAAGAATTTTCCTTTGAAATTGAGAAACTTTTTAGCCCACCTCTGTATTTTTTTTGGCTGCCAAATGACTCGCTCTTGCCTTCCCTCCAAGAGTTCCCCCTTTGCACTCTGGTTTCTGCCCTCTCTGCAGTACTTTTCCACTCCTTGTACTTTCTCGCTTTTTCTGGAAGTTCAGCGAGTTGTAGCTCTAAATTTGCTCTGTGCTCTCTTGTGGCTCAAACGCCGTACGGAGGTTTTTTGGAAAGATGACACATAACAAGCACAACAAAACATGTGACAGCCTTGGGAAGATGAATTTATAGCAATTTCTGTGCTTTGCTCTCAGCTGTAGGAGTTGCTGTGAGTTGCTTCAGGCCGTTGAGCTGCTCTCGGGTGTTTTTAGGAAAGAGATGATCACGGGAGCTGCCCTACCCTGGCACGGGACTGCTCCATGGCCTTGTGTTCTTCATCAATCCCTCATTATCCTTCTTGGCTCTCAGAAATAACAGGAAGCCAAATAAACTTGCTTAGAATAGATAAGCTCACAGAAAAATAACGCTTTGGAATAAGAATCGCGACCTTGCTGCAAGAGATGACGTCTGGGATGTCGAAAGGGTGGAAGTTCTGGTGTGGAACACTTGGTTAGAGGCTGTGACGTACCACGAAATGTTTGTGATTTGAATTTTGGTGTATTTTATTTCCAAATTCCGACTTGCTGATGAGGATGTAATCATCCAGGGACCTGTGTGGCACTTTAGTCATGGAATATATACTCTGCCATTTCCACAGTTGTTCCAATCGGTAGGAAAAATAAATATAGCTGAGGTTTTTCTGTTTTAAAAATAAGCGTATCTGGCCTATCTCTGTCGCAGCACGTTTATCTTGGATTCACTCTCTGCTCCACAATTGACATATTGTCATTTTTAGACACTTGAATTAAGGAAGTGCAGATGCTGATAAATTAGTAGAATGATATCCACATGGAGGAAATTCTTGCTAAAGGTGACTGCTGGCCTGAGATTTCACAGACACCACCATGAGCTCGGATAATCTAGATACTGCTGAAATAATTTGTCTTTTGTCTTGTCCCTTTCCAGTCTTCACTGATACTGTCACCACTAAATGAACCCATCCAACAGAACCGTGGGGAAATAATGTAAGAGGGAGCTGCTTTTCTAGCATGATGTGTGGTGGTTTGTGTCAGGAAGGGGACTAACCCTGTGGGACCTGCTGTAGTGAGCACACTACTCAGTGGGTGACATCTCGCCATGGAGAGAAACCTTCCTGTGTCTGGAATCAATACTGCTACTTCCCAAAGTTAGTCTTTCAGTTGTTAGTGCCCCTCTTAGGAGGTACCAGAGCATGTGAGTAGTTGCCTTCCTTTCCTTCAGGGCCATGATCTCTTGGCACTTTTTGGATCAATGCTGACAGCAAGAAATGACCCTGAGAGAGGACTTCAGGTGTTCCCAGATGTACTTGCGAAGGTTTCTCTTGGAGCTCTTAGAGGAACAGGTTTTCTGCATACAGCTGGGAGCGTGCTGGTTTCTGCACTGGTTTGTAGTGTGCTCTTCAGAAGTATTTGCATTTTCTTTTCTTTCAAACTACCTTCTCCGTATGCCGGTCAGGTAAGTTGCTGCAGAGATCAACTGTCAATTTGCTGTGAGAAGAAAAGTCTTGTGAGCAAAGGTTCTGTCCATCCCTACCTACTGAGCTCCCCCCATGCATGGGGAAGGGCAGAAAGTAGGGAAATGAAGGCAGGAAACCAGACAGAGAGGGAAGATCACATTTGCTTTGTCTTACTGATCTTGGCAAATCTCTACAGACAATCAGAGGATCATAGAATTGACTTCAGAGGTCTCTTCCAACCCAAATAATTCTATGGTGCCGTTTGTTACCGCATCAAACCTGCATTAGGTGATTTGCTGGCATTTAAAATAAGACAAATTTTAATTAGGTCCATTAGCAGCTGAGTTCTAGAGGAAGCCTGTGCTGCTTCATGATGACAGACTCTTGATTATTGACAGTACCAGTCTTTCTTTGAGTTCTGCAGTCCAGAGCTTGGCAAAGGCAGGAAGTTATGCACATAACCTTGTATCAATTCTGCTATATTTTTCAGGATCCACGGATATGTGGTTCCGAAGCTGCTTCTGAGTACAACCGTAATCAAGAACAGGATGCGGAGTGTTCCAGAGCTCCAAGTGACCCAAGACTTCAAGCTGACAAACACATGCATGCTATCAGGACAAAGGAGTTTGTAGAGTCCAGCTTAGGACAAGCCATGCCCTTTCCTAGAGCTGATCTTTCTGATTGTTGCCTGCTGAAGGACACACGGTTGAAATTGTCGAGTACCGTTCAGTCACCTGTCTGCAGCCGGCATCAACCAATTGCAACCAGTCGTTCTGATACTGTTGTTGAACTTCATCCACCGCTGCAGAAGGAATGGCATACGCCTGCGGAAGTCCCTTTACCGGCTCAGAAGCAGCTGTCGATGGACAGGTTTTGTGAAGATGGAACTAAGCAGATCTCTTCCATCACCTTCTCATCCCGAAAACGGTTGCCGTCACCGTTGACTTCGCTGGCGCTCAGCACCGATCTTTCCAGAGATGGTCTTGATGGGATAACGCCGTTGGAGGCTGACTCGGCAAGCACTGAGGAAGAGAGCCATGGTGAGCGGCACTGGGAAAGATCTGAGACTTGTCCTCCTTCCAGTCCAATGCTTGCTGGCTCAGTGTCTAATGCCATCACTTCTCCTGCTGAGAAAGACAAGTTTCATCGTGTCTCTACTGACAGGAGCAGAGTTGGAGCTTGTCAAGAAACAGACTGTTTGTCAGCTCAGGATTCTCTAAGCATCCATGCTGGTGAAAGTGCAAAGACTTCTGATGTTCTGCGTCAAGATGTGCTGGAATTGGGCAGGAGCAGCGCTAGGCTGGTGGGACTTGACTACCATACAAGCTTCTGTCAAGAAACGAACAGATACAATGTACTCCGTTCTGTAAGCTCTTACCAGCAGGAGGAAAGCAACTCACCCAGGCACATTCAGTTGTGTGAGAGCTTAGAAAGTTCAGATCCAGCCAGACAAACTGATTTGCTGACGGGACTTACTAAATTATCGGAAGAAAAGAAACGTCCTTCTCATGAAGTATTTCTTGTTCAGGAAGAGGCTACAAGAGAGCATATTGGGACGTCTTGCCATTCAGTGGTGGGTGAGATTTTATCCACCGCGCCTGTATCTCCTTCATCACCAACTAAGAAAGTTCTCTCTTTTGTCCACATAACCCTTTCCCCAAAGTGCAACGACTCAGAGCTGCACAGTGACATGAATCCTGAATATGAGACAAGGCTGAGGGATAAACATGAAGTTCATACTCAACCAACATCTTCAAAAACTCCAGAGGCTTTAATAGAAGCTGCTTCTAAATTAGCAGCTGCTGACATCATTCCAGAAGATCAAAGACGTTCACGCTTTCGAACACCAGTGTCTTCGGTGGATCCGTGCCCCATGCTCTCCTCTGTCCCAGGCACAGCAGGACAAGAGCTGCCTCTGCAAAGTGATAAGAGACCACAGGTCACTGCTCTGGGTTCAGAGGGATGGAGCCTGAAGGCCAGCTTCAACTCCACAGTTCCTGCCAGAACTGGGAGAAGTACTTCTGATGCTACCACTCAAATAACAGAAAGCCCTGAAAAAATAACCTTTTCGGCAGAAATTTATGTTAATTCACAAGCCAGTCAAAATACTGTCCAGGAAGCCCATGAACTTCCCAACCATACAACTTCATCTCTTGACAAGGTTCCTTCTTTCCCAAGGCAGAGCGGTGAGCAAATCAGTGTCTTACGAGTGTCTATGTTGCTTTTCATCTCTTCAATTTTGAAATAGTTATAAGTGTTAAAACCCAAACCCACCTTTTATACAGAAGGAATGTTCTCGAGATAATTTTGAGATTTCGAGTTGCTCCTGGGGGGAGGCAGGGGTGTGTGTGTGTGTGTGTGTGTGTGTGTGTAGAAACTCCACCCTTGAACTTGGGCTTTGCAATCTTGTGAGCAGGGAGTTGTATCAATCCGGTTGTGATTTAGCTCAGGTGTACCTGGAAATTATTCTATTGTGTCCAGGTCTGACTCAAGAAAACTTTCTGACATTTGTTTCTAGATAATTTGACTCACTTCACTACTTAGAGCTTATCAAGAGTTGGGCGTGATGATCTTAAAGATCTTTTCCAACCTAAATGATTCTGTGATTCTTCTCTAATTCCTGATTTACTCCCTGGTTGAGGTAGTACCAAAACTAAGAGGGAAATATACACATTGCTATTTTCAATAGAATAAAATAGAAAAATATCCAGGGCTTTAAAAAAATGTGTTGACAGAGGAGTGAGGATGTTGCGCAGTGATGTTTTATCCTACTGAAGTGTGTAGGCTTGCGTAGTCTGGAGCAGGGGAGTGGCACCAGATGATCTCCAGAGGGCCTTTCCAACCCCCACTATACTGGGATTTGGTGATTCTCTGACATTCTAACCAATGGGTAGGTATTATAAAGGAAATAAAGTAATAAAAAATTGCAATTTATTTTCTGAAAGAATAGGATGTCTCTCCAGATTTACCTCAGTGAACATCTTCAGCAGTCTCCTTGGGTCTTGATTTGTTGCTTTTATCTCCAGTTGCATTCAGGGATTAAAGGCTGACTTTTGTTAATTGTTTCCCCATCCCTCCCTCACAGCTCAGCCTATCCTGCTGCCATATAAACCGTCGGGAAGCGCCGGGCTGTATTACGTCCCCTATCTAAAGGCAGGATCCAAAATCCCTCCAGTTGCTTCAGAAACCAGCATTCAGAGCTCTCACTCAGGTACTTCCCAATCCGAGGCCTTCCAAATGGAAGGTAATGGTTGTAATTCATGGATCCAAAATCTATTGCGTGAGCAGAGTTGTCTCCATTGAGCTCAGATCTTTTCTGTCCTACCCGCGTAGAGCGAGCGCATTGATTTTAATAAAAATACATCCTTGTTCATCTTGTGCAGGTCTTGACTTCAGGCTGTGATTTCAATTCCTTTGATGAAAAGTTTGTTGGGCAGTGACAAAGAAATGAGGCTGAGTGTTTTATAGCTTGATAATTCCTTGCTTTCCTCTGGGAATTACCGTTCAGTTTGGATTCTTTTCCTATCTCTGCCAGTCCTCCTCCTGTTTAGTTCCTTTTATTTATCCTCCCCCTTTTTGTGATTAATTTGGTCTGTCTGTGTTCTGAAATATCTACATAATACAACACATGTTTCAGATAACAGCTTTTCAAGCCTGAATGTCTCTCCTCTGGGGATTCCAGCGTAGCAAACCTTTCTGTAAACGATGTAATTCGTAATGGCGGGTTCAAAGATATACTCACCTCTTCCCGTCACATCTCCCAGTAAAAACCAGTTCTCATTGACAGGAGGAAAGGATGCTCTGTGATTCATCACGCAATTGCTTCAGCGTTCTGGGTCTTATTTGCAGATTGTTTTCAGTCAGAGCTGCTTTTTTATTATTAATAGTAGACAAAATTAATTATTAGAGATGTCCGGGTCCTTGTGGATATACCCCAGGGGAGCAGGTTGATACAACAGTGACAGTAAGCACACGGGATGGTCATTAGAGCCCCAAATCGTGCTTTTAAATTCCCTTCTGCAGCTGAGATTCTTAGCTCATGAGGAGTAGCTGAAGGAAATGGAGTTGAGTGAGTCCACCAAAGGTAAACCCGTGGCGTTGACAAAGCTGATAAGTCAGGCAGGGGTTATTTTAGGTTTCTAACATTAGCAGACAGTGATATAATAGTAAGAGAGCACTGTTGCTCTTGTCTTGAATTCTTGTTTAGAGGTTAAAACCTACTCTAGTCTTCTAGCTTTGCTCTGTTGCTGTTCTAAGCTCAGAAAATTAGATCTTTTTATCATCATTATAGAATGGTTTGGGTTGGAAGGGACCTTAAAGGTCGTCTCATTTCAACCTCACTGCCATGGACAGGGACACCTCCCTCTAGAGCAGGTCAGTCAGTGAAAATGTCATGGAAAACCATGTGGCACAATCCGTGCTGCTTCTGCACTGCTCACTAGGGATCAGGATTACTGGTCGGTGAATATACCGGTATCAATACTTGGATAATAGTTTTTTCTTTCGCACCTTGTCTTTGTGTGAAACTTCCGTGCCGCCTTGTCCTGCTTCCTCTTTTTGCTCTTGAGTTCTCGGTCTCTTTCTCTGCAGGGTCAAATGATGCTCTTCCTCCAAGGATTCCGGCAAATGTGCTTGGTTTAAGGCATGATAATCCTCCAGACCATAAGACTACCAGCAATAAAGTAGGAATCTACAGACAGAGGGGCAAGCCCAAGCTAGCCTGGGCTGAGGAGCAAGTGATACCACTGGAAGCTTCCCCAGGTACTTAAAGTGTGTGTTTAATTGTACGTATCTTTTCATACACATGAAAGAAAGGAGAGCAAAGGGATTGTTTCAGGATTCATGATTTTTGGTCTCTAATTTTAACTTATCTTTTCTGATTTTAAACTGTAGAATCACAGAATGGTTTCAATTGGAGGGGACCTTTCAAGGCCATCTAGACCAACCCCCCTTCAGGGAGCAGGGGCATCTGCAACTAGAGCAGGTTGCTTAGATTTAGAGAGATTTAAGGAGATTCAGCCTGGAGAACAGGAAGAAATCGTTGCTGCTGAGGGTGGTGAGGCCCTGGCTCAGGTTGCCTCGAGAGGTGGTGGCTGCCCCGTCCCTGGACCCATTGCAGGGGAGGTTGGGTGGGGCTCTGAGCAGCCTGCTCTAGTTGTAGGTGTCCCTGCTCCCTGCAGGGGGGTTGGAATTAGATGACCTTGAAAGGTTCCTTCCAACCAAACCATCCTGTGATTCTATGATAATATTCTTTTGGGTTCCATGTTGCCAATGATAGAAAATATTATTTGTATACTTCTAATGCTGCTGCAATTTCATTTCAAAGTTTGTTGTATTTTGGGCATGGGTACAGTGATACCTGCTTTTAATCCTTCAAAGTGTTAGGAGGAAAATCATCCTGTTTTTGCTTCCTTGTAAAGAAAGCAAAAATTAAAGTGTTTTCTTCTCTTCTAGAACGTGCAGATCACTCAAAGACTGTAAAAAGCCCTCACCCAGCGTTCAAGTCTGCACAGTTCTACTGTCACTGTCCAGCGCCTGTGTGTGAGAGCTCCTTCCCATCTAACAGCGAGTTGTCAGAAGACAGCTCAGGTGTTGGACCTTCTAGACCTTCCTCAAGTGCCGTCTTGTGGAATCAGAAAAAAGCCCATCGTACTCAACGTGTCTTCTCTGTTCCTCATAACAAAGGTGGCGAAAAGGAATTTTTTCCACTCGCTGCCGAAGCAGATTACAGCAGGAGTGAGGATCTAAATGGTTGCATGGCTTTGGACAATGAAACGTCAGGGCAAGAGCTTCTTCAACAAGGCAGGAGAGAAGCAGAGCAGAAGACAACTGGAAATTATCCTTCACCATTTAGCCAAACAACTCACCTTAGTGAGACCGTGGAGAAAGACCTACCACCGAGACACAGAACCCACTCCAGTGGCAGTTTAGATGAACTCTGGATTAAATTTTTGGAGTGCCGGAAGAGACACCAGCACCATGATTTCAGGCATAACGGTGAGCTGTCCCTTGTTGAACGCCTCGATCGGTTGGCCAGGGTCCTTCAGAACCCCGTGAAGCATATGCTGATCCCAACGAAATCCGAAAGGAGTGTTTCTGAAAAGAAAATCAACAGAAGAGAAGAGAAGAAAGTAAGACGGCCAGAAAAGAGCCTGGCTGGAAGTACCCCAGAGCCTCAGGCAACACATCTTGAAGGAAGACAACGTATCACCTGCGATAAAAATATTCTTGTTGAGCTCAGGAGAACTAGGTCAGGAGAGAAAATTCTTGACCGTGTGAATGAAATTTTGGAGCACCAGCAGCACTTGGAAACTCCCAGTGACACTTCCTCCGAGACAAGGCTGAGTAGAGCTCCTGGCACCACGATCAGTTCCACCACCTCAGAATGGGATGCGGTGACCCTAACGGAGCTGGAAAGCGCTTCTCAGACCGACGTGAGCAGTTCCATTTCCACCATCAACACTGCCAGGCTGATCAGGGCTTTCGGGCACGAAAGAGTGCGTCTCTCCCCGAGGCTCTCCCAGCTTTATTGGACCATCAACCACCAGAAAAGCCACTCTGAAAAGTGGCATGAGGGACTTGGCAAAACACTGGGTGGAGAATATCCAAAGGGTACTTCTGAGAGACACAGGAAGAGGAAAGAGATCCAGGTATGTGATTGATTTTTTTTTTTAAGACAAAAAGACAATTTTAGTTCATCTTTCTAGGAACTCTTCAACTGCTGTGCACCAGTAGAGTTTGTAATTCCCTGAATAACTCCCAGAGAGTGTTGTTCATATCGTAGGATTCGGTCTTCTGATCTAAGCAGCTCCAACAAATCTCTGTGCCTTTCCAGGAATAAGGAGAAGATCAGAATCTCTTGAAATATCGGTTGTCTTTTCTTTCCCTTTATTCTTCTTTGGTCTTTTTTTCTCTTCCTTTATTTGTCCTGAGAGTGGAAAATCCTGTTTTATCTGATTTCTACTTCCCTGCAGGTTCTTCAGCAACCCTAAAGACAGTGGTGGGAAGTCGAGGGGGTAGATTTTTATCTGCATATTGCTACCTGAATGTCTCTGGGCCATGATAAACTCTGTTTCATAAAAACTGGAATTAATCTTTGAATTTCCTTACTCTTTGCATCTTTTAAGTATCAGAATTATTTTCTGTTTTAGAGTGTTGGTTGTAAGCTGCTTCAATATCTTTATTGGGCAGTTTAAACCTATTAAAAGAGCAAGTTTTGGCCCAAAGAGAAGTGAAAAGTCTGGAGTAAAGCTGTTTAAAAGTGGAGAAAACCTTTCTGGTTACTTCAGGTGAATTTGGCCATTGCTCTTTGGAGGAGAAATGGAAATTAATTTCCTGAAAGGGGCCCTTGGCATGGATTTGGTGATTATAGTAAGGAATTACGGAGTTTTGGTGGTCTGTAAAATGCATTAATGCTGAAAAGCACAGGAGCAAGTGAGAAATCATTCTTTCTTTATTTGGTATTACCAGAAGAAAGTGTTGTTACCATTAACGAATGATGTCTGGGGTAGAAACTGTCTTTTTCAAGACTGAGTGATTTAAAACATATTTTTTTAATTAAACATTAAGAAAAACATTAAATATTAGAAACCATTAAAACTTAATAAAAAATTAAGAAAACGTTAACTTTAATAAAAATATAATTCAAGTTTATATTTCTGTATTTTTTTTAAAAATGGTAAAATGAAATTGTCTTAAACTTTGCAACACTAGGACCACTAGGTGTGGTTCCCTGGAAGCGTTCAACACCAGACTGGATGAGGCTCTGAGCAACCTGGTCTAGTGGGAGATGGGCAGAGGGGTTGGAACCGGATGATCTTTAAGGTGCCTTCTAACTGAAACCATTCTATGATTAATCAGAACACCAACCATCTAAGAGAGAAATTAAGATCCAACATTTCTTGCATGACTGTAACATTTAGGAGATGATTTCATGCCATTCCTCAGACTAATCTTTCGATGTCTGTTTGGGTCTGAAACCGAACATCTGATCTTTTTTCCCGCTAAAATACCCCATGAGATTACTCCTGAGAATAAAGACTCTCTTGTTCCTGGTGCTTGATATTGCACTGAACCCATAAGAGCCTTCAAAAGTATTATCTTTTATCTACTGATGTCATGTTCTTTTTGAAAATACCTATCAAAGAGACAATGTGACCCACCTCGATTTAGGAGTGAGAGAAAACTGATGGCAAAGCAGGAAACTGAATTGACATTTCAAATCTGGGAGATTTCCGTGACGCTCGGCTGAGCAGAAATCAAGATTGATTTATTTTTTTTAGGTGCAAATATCTGCAGTTCAGAGACAGATCTTTCTCTATAGCAGGAACCCTTCTGCCAGAGCAGTGATTGTAGGAATCTTTCCATCAACTGCTACGTTTTGTAGCTTGGGGTTTTTTTTTACAGCCTATTGTCAGCTCTGCTTCCAGAAAACTTGGTTACAGCTTTTAAAAAATTTATTTATAGACATTGCACCCATCCCAGAAGGTTTTTGTCTCTTCTAGTTTCTCTTCTTTCTAAAGCACTCCTCAAGCTGCCATCTGGTTGCAGGTACGAAGCTAAAGGCTGTGTTCATCCTTCAGCTGCTTTGAAAGCACCAACCTCACCAAATTTGCCAGTCCAAAGAGGAATGTTCAGATCAATAGTCCTGGTGAAGTGGCTCCTTATATTTATTTCTGCAGGTGATACGTCTGTGCGCGTAAATAGGATACCTTAATTTTTTCCTTTATACTTTTTTCTGCTGAGCGCACACTCAAATTCACTTCTGCTCTCTGAAAGAAGAGACTTATTTCCTACATCTCTCGTGTGCTTCGCTGGAGTTGTAATAGTTGTACAAACCTAAAACCACAATTCTTTCCAGGCTTCATGAGAGCAAAAATTGCCCCCTTTTAATGCTGAAATGAAATTATGTTGAGCTGGAAGTGGAGAGAGCAGAGGTTCAGTAAAAAGGTAATAAAAAGGCCTCTGTTCGTTTCCACCGTAGGAGTTACTAATAGAATCTGAACTGCCTGAATTGAGGGGGAAAAAATAATAAAGAAATCTGCCTCATAATTAAAAATGAAATTCAGTGGAGTTGCAGAGCTTGGTCTGTGATGCACTGTTGGCTTTGAAGCCTGGGAAAGCTCTGTCAGTTAATTGCTATTAATAAAGCACTAACCTCTTCTGTGCGTTATATAATGAAAAAGCTGGTGGCCTGGATGGATGACACTTACAGAGGATATCCCTGTTTTTAAATGGCCGTGAAGTGGGAACACATTGTAAAATTTAAATAGAATTTATTGTAAAGTAGCTGTGCTGCTCGTGTTGCTGCAGCTGGGACTTGTCTGTGTGAGCAGAGAAGATGGGAAACTAGTGTTTTGCCTAAACCATGGTCTTGGCCATGTCTTGGTTTTACTGCATTTCATTTTCATCTAGAGAAGGAAGGGCCCTTTGGAGATCATCTGGTGCCTCTCCCCTGCCCTCCTCCAGCAGGGTCACCCACAGCAGGGGGC
>VWZK01011455.1:0-57476 GCA_013396935.1 Baryphthengus martii | reverse complement strand
GAGACCTAACAGCGACCTTCCAGTACCTTTTACAAAAAGACTGGAGACGGCCTGTTTACAAATGCCTGTAGTGATAGGACGAGGGGTGATGGTTTTATATTAGAAAAGAGTAGATTTAGATTAGACATAAGGAAGAATTTCTTTACCATGAGGGTGATAGAACACTGAAACAGGTTGCCCAAGGAGGTGGTTGGGGCCCCATCCCTGGAGACATTCAGGGTGGGGCTTGACGTGGCTCTGAGTAACCTGCTCTAGTGGAAGATGTCCCTGCTCTCAGCAGGGGGGGTTGGACTAGATGACCTCTGAAGGTCTCTTCCAACCCGGACAATTCTATGATTCTATGATTCTATGATTCTAGGTGCAAGCCCAGATGATACTCGGTACAAGCGCGAGGTTGTGATGGGACCTGTTAACCTGCACTATAGGTCCCCTTCTCTAGAAATGTGCTTGTTTTGTGTATTCAAAGCCCTGAAGATACAGTTCATTAATTTTATGACCTTCAAGAAGAAAGGCTTTGGAGGCCTGGATAGAAATAGTAAATTAAATAAACAATTAAGTGCCAGGTTTTTCATGTTTTGGTTGTTTGAAGAGTCCTGTAGATGTCATCAGCATTTTTGATGTGAAAGAGGCAAGAAGGAGTGGAGCTGTGATGTTGTAAAAATCCCATCAGGTTGCCTGTGATAAGAGAAATCTGGGAAAACCATAAGCTGTTTGCCTGTGGTATTATCATAGAATCACAGACTGTTTTGAGTGTGAAGGGACCTTTCAAGATCACGTAGTCCAACTCCCCTCCAGGGAACAGGGACATCCGCAACTAGCAGGTTGCTCAGAGCCCTGCCCAACCTCCTCTGGAATGGTTCCACAGGTAGGGCAGTGACCACCTTGCTGGGCAACCTGGGCCAGGCTCTCACCACCCTCAGCATCAAAATTTTCTTCCCTCTATCTAGTCTAAATCTCCCTCTTTTAGTTTCAAACTATCCCCGCTTGTCCTGTCCCAACAGGCCCAGCTCAAAAGTCTCTCCCCATCTTTCTGACAGGCCCCTTGAAGCCCTGAAAGGCCCCCAGAAGGTCTCCCCGGAGCCTTCTCTTCTCCAGGCTGCACAAGCCCAACTCTCCCAGCAGAGGGGTTCCAGCCCTCAGAACATTTTTGTGGTCTCTTCTGGGCCTGATCCAACAGGTCCATCTCCTTGTTATGCTCCCTGCAGTGAGACTGTAGTGCTGGAGCCTCCAGCTGCACAATGTCCTTGAGGAGACGTCGGGTCCTGGTCCTGCCCATTGAGGTGAATGGCCTGGTTTTTTTCCCAGGAAAAACATTTTTCCCAAGATGCTTGGTAGAGGTTCAAAAGTCTTTTGGTGCTGCTTTGCAGCCACATGCGTCCGTGGATTACACGGCTGGTGGCCAAGGAAGGGCAAAAGTCACGTTTAAAAAGTCAGTTGTTGGCCAGGTATTGGTTGTAACTGTTGGTCTTATTTCTTGGCTTTATGCAGCTGGTATTTTTACGCAGTCAGGAGAGGTTCTCTCACCTCTTTATTTAAAGCTGACGTAAAAATAAGACATAGAAGTTAAATGAATTGCCTAGAAAGACACAGTAGGACACGTCTAATTATGTCTCAATTTAGGAGTGAGTTCTGGCCTCAACCCAACGAGCCAACTTGAGAAGAGCGGGAAAAAAAACAACCAACAAGGTCTGGAGAGGGAAAAAGAAACCCAACCTAACACATACATTTCTGTGAACCTGTAAATAGAGGAGGTGATGCTTTTTTCAGAAGAAGCATTTTCTGTCTAATAGGGGTTTGCTGTCTTCCAGAATTCATCTGGAACGCAAAATTTAACAGCATGTGCCACGTGCTTTTTGTAATTGCTGCAAGCCTTGTAACCCCCTTCCATACTCTCTTTTTTTTGATACTGGTGTATCTATAAATTCTCCATTTCATACCTCAGAGGTGGTGGGAATCAAATGTCACAACCCAGATTTGGAGATGACGGCTTGAAAAAAAGGAAAAAGGAAAAGGGTGCTGCTCTGGCTCCTCTAAAAGTGTTTCTCGTCAGCGTAACCAGTTCCAGCAGTGGTTGAGGCCGATTGTTTTTACAATACTTAGGTCATAAAATAAGCAGCTCTGTAATCTCCGAAGTCTTTTAACTGCTGCTTTATGAGAAATTAAAAGCGCCATAAAAATTATGTATAAAATTTCATTAAACTCACAATTTTCAGTCAGCTCACTCCTGGGGGCAGTAGGTAAGAAACGCAGATGATTCAGCTGGTTAGAGGAATCCTCCAGCCTGACACACAAGCGGCCCAAAACGTGCCAATACAGGTCCCAACGCAGCTGTTCGCTACCTCTTCTTGGCTGCGTTGTCTGGCTCCGAGGACGTTCTCACATGGAAATTCTGTTACTTGTGTGAGATGCTGGAGTTTGCCCACCGCGCTGGAGGAGTCCTGTCCCTCAAGAGCAGGTTGCGAGCTGAGAATTATAGAATCAAAAATGGTTTGGGTCAGAAGGCATCTTTCAAGGTCATCTGGTCCAATTTCCCTGAAGGGAGCAGGGATATTGCAACTAGAGCAGGTTGCTCAGACCCCCGTCCAACTTCCCCTGCAATGGTTCCAGGAATTGGGGCAGTGACCACCTCTCTGGGCAACCTGGGACAGGATCTCACCACCCTCAGCGTCAACAATTTCTTCCTTCTCTCCAGTCTAAATCTCCCTCTTTTGGTTTAAAACCATCACCCCTTGATGACTTATAATAGGGAACAACTTCAAAGCAGGGCTGAGTGGGAATGGGATGGGTCAAGTATAAGCTCACCATGGAACTAGAATCTTCTCTCTATTCCTCTTGCCTCAATTTCTACCCATCATTTCTCACTGTTTTTCCCTTGCGAGCTTCTCCAGAGTCTACACAGTGATTTGTTCTTCAGCTTGAGTATCCCCAAGGTGTCATTTTCTGCCTCTGGGTAAAGTGCAAGAGATCCTGTCACTTGGCTTTCCTTAGATAGTCTTCCAAGGATTTGTCTAAGAAAGATGAGTTTGAAACCTACATTCTTCATGGAGAAATCCTGAGATAATTGTCTCCTCAAATATAAAATCTTGTTTATGGCTGATGCAACCTCAAGTAGATTGTCCGGGTTCCCGTCACCAGAAGCTGCGGTAACCTTCATCCTGCAGATCATGAATTTCAGCGGTATTGTGTAATTCAGAGAAAATCTGAACCTCAGAATGATATTTTTGAGGAATGAAGCCACCAGCTGTGTTCGTTTTAACCGCCCAATACGTGTCAGACCCCGTCCCCCCGTGTGCGGCGTACAAAAGGCGATTCCCCCGTTCCGTATAATTAATTTACAGTGGATGTCTCTTTTTCTGGTGCGTGTTTGAACTCTTTATTCTTTGTCCATTGTAAAGGGCTTAATGGTTCCTGTTCCTTGATTCTTTCATCGGTGAAATGTTTTGGAAGAGAGGTTAAAGTACCCCTGTGACCTGCCCTGGGTGGCCCAAGCCTGTAGACCTTGCAAAGACATTACTTTTTTGGCCTGAACACAAGTCTTTCAAACCTTTAGCCTGGCTAAATGCTTTGTACAAACAGCCTCATACTGATCTGCTCTATTCTCTTGTGATTTTCTGCTCAAGGGGCTGTACTGTAGGTGGCTTGCGATGTTTGCCACTTGCCTTGGTAGTGAAGACGGTACAATAAACGAATCTGACAGTACCGAGGCCAGTGCTGTGTTTGGTCGTTCCAAGAAAATTATCCTAGAATCTGGTTGAAGAGATTAAAACCAAGAAGAACTGGCTGTGTCTTTCCTCTAAAGTTCTGTTCTCTTCTTTGTGGTTTTGTGTTTTGTGGGTTTTTTGGTTCTTTTTCTTGAAGACTTTGTTCGTTCCTCCTTCAAAACAAGTTTGTGGCATTGGTATGTAAAATGTGACCTACGATTACAGAAGGTACGGCTGTGTTTGTAACAACCATGGGCTGAAGTATTTCATTCATTCTTCTTCAGGCTCCTCACAGCCAAGGGCTGTAGCAGCTTTTCTTCTACCGTCGGAGCTGTCTCCTTGATCTCATTTCTTCTGCAAGACAAATAATGTGGTCTCATACATCATTTCACTTCGAGGTTGGAGCCAGGTGGGGTCGGGCTCTTCTCCCAAGGAACAAGTGACAGTACAAGAGGAAATGGCCCCTGGCTGTGCCAAGCGAGGTTTAGGTTGGAGCTGAGGAACAATTTCTTCCCCTCCAGGGTTGTCCAGGCCTGGCCCAGACTGCCCAGGGCAGGGCTGGAGTCTCCATCCCTGGAGGGGTTTCCAAGCCATGGAGATATGGTGCTGAGGGACAGGGGTTAGTGGTGCCCTGTCAGGGATGGGGCAACGTTGAGACTTGATGATCTTTAAAGTCTCTTCCAACCAAAATCATTCTATGATTCTATATTTTCCCTCCCTTCTTTTTCTGATTCTTTACTTTCTGCAATTCTATGATTCGCTTCTCGATGTCAAGTGCACTGCTAATACAGGAGAGACCCCAATCTCTTCTTTTGATGGAAGCTACTCTTCAAGCAAATGTTGGTTGAAGGTGCTTCCATTGTTGTCACGTGAGGTGTTAAAGGGCAGTGCCACCCCATTGCTCTTCCAGCCGCCCTCCCGTACGGTTCCTTAGTCAGAGACAGCTAAAGGTGAGCTGCTAACGAGCAGCCAGTTCTTGGGATGAGATCTGTCTTGAGAAGCTCACCAGCAGATGACAGTGATGATAAATTCACGAGCCTTGTGAAAACATTCAAGCCCCAGTGATGGGCGTTTTCTCCTGAGGATCTGAGATTCATGCATTTGGAAAGATCTGAAATGTCCCAGGTCCACGTCTGCTTCTAAATCGATTCCTCGTGGCCTCAAAGCCCTTAAATCCAAAATAGAATCTTTCATTACAGCACTTTCCGGGTTTTGGTTTTCCTACGTTTCTCGAAATATAATCAGGAACATGATGTTACCTCATCATTAGAGGGTAGGACGGAGCAATTCAGCCCATTCCTTGAGTACCTCAACCCAGGGACGTCAGTGACGCTGAGCCCCCCAAGGCAGTTCCATCTCTCCAGAGGATGCTCAAATGTGATTTCTTGCATCTAAATGTCTTTAGCTTCTCAGGTTTTTCCAAAATGGTGATGTTTTAGGATTGATGTGGCTTTGGGGATGATTTTTCCAGATGAGACAGTGGGGTGTAGAGCGAATGTGTAAAGATGATTTATCCCTTCCAGAACAGAGTCAGAAAGCTTGTGTTAGTCCTGCCTTGTGTGGCTGTGCTGGCACAGTCAAATTTTATAGCAAACGTATATTAAAATGCCTTTACAGTTAGAATTAATTAAAGCAGTTTTTGATGGTGGAATACAAACTCACTTTGGACTATTTGCAGCCTGAATATTGCAGTGTGGGACAGGGAAACGGGCTGGAAGCTGAGGAGCTCCTAACACTGCCCAGTCCCATCCTGTGCAAAAGTGACGAAGTCCATGGGCACAACCATGGATGGTTTCTCCTGGCTGTCATAGAATCCCAGCATGGTGTGGGATTGGAAGGGACCTCTGGAGATCATCTGGTGCCACCCCCATGCTCCAGCAGGGTCACCCAGAGCAGGGGGCCCAGCATCACACTGTCCAGAGGGGTTGGGAATCTCTCTAGAGATGGAGACTCCCCAGCCTCTCTGGGCAGCCTGGGCCAGGCTCCAACACCCTCACACCAGAGAAGTTTCTTCGCCTGGAATTTCAGATGGAACCTCCTGGATTCCGGTTGATGCCCATTGCCCCTTGTCTCCTGTGCTTTTCTCTGTGCCTTTCCTGGTCACAGAGCTGCTCCACATCCCCTCAGCGTCTTCAGAGCCTCCACTGGACTCTCTCCAGTAGTTTCTTGTCTCTCTTGAACTGGGGAGCCCAGAACTGGACACAATACTTATTATATTTATTTTCCTACTCTTGATTTATTTTCCTATCCAAAATCTAGATGTGAACAGTCTCGTATATACTTTCTCTTTTTATTTTTTATTATTTGTTTCTAGTAGTAACATTGGGTATAATTAATGGTTTTACAGCCATGTTTGCTATTGTGCTGCAGCAGTTGTCACTTGAGTGATGACTGCAAAAATGAACGATCGTTTCAATCTTAGAGCTCTTCTGACATCTGAAAATATTAAAAAGCAATACCAGGGATGACTAAAAACTAGTGCCTGTGCCCCTGGAGGTACCTGTGTCTGTTTTGAAGGATGTTCTCCATCCGAAGAGTTTAATGGAATGTGGAGCCAGAAAACTAACAAATAACCCTTCCTTGGTGTCCAGAAATAAGGCAGTTGAAGAGTAGGGCTCAATCCCAAAGTCTGCTTCATTAATCGGTTTGTTATAGAGCCAGGGGGACTGCTCATAGTACTGGGCTGCTACAGGAAGTCCTTAAAAGTAGAACTGCAATGATTTGTTGATTTGTTTTCCTTCTTTTGTGGCATTTGCTAGAAAATGAGATACCTTTTGGAAGGAGAAGCGTTGGAGGAGAAGACAATCTGGCATGGAATGATTCTCTTAGCATTTAAGGACAAGACAGACTTTGTTCTTTAGTCGTGGAGACAAAAGGCAAAATTCTTCTTCCTTATTGCCGAGCCATCCTTAGTCCTCGGCTTTGTGGAGCTGCAGGAGCTGTTTTGAGGGTTCTTGTAGGGTAACAACCAGAATAGTTGGGCAATAATGGGCCATATATAACTTCAAAATCTATATGTTAGGTGGTCAGGCTCTTTTCCCAAGGAACAAGTGATAGAACAAGAGGAAATGGCCCCTGGCTGTGCCAAGCAAGGTTTAGGTTGGAGCTGAGGAACAATTTCTTCCCCTCCAGGGTTGTCCAGGCCTGGCCCAGACTGCCCAGGGCAGGGCTAGAGTCCCCATGATCCCTGGAGCGGTTTCCAAGCCATGGAGACATGGTGCTGAGGGACAGGGGTTAGTGGTGCTTGCAGTCCAACCATTGCCCCAGCACTGGGCCTTTTCGAACCAGAACCATTCTATGATTCTGTATTTTCCCTCCCTTCCTCTCTTCTACCATCATACTTGGCTGCATCTCAAGAAAACAGTTTGATCCAGCCTACAGCATCTTCAGAGTCTGCAAATGAAGACCAAATTCAGCCAAAGGAAGAAGCTTCCTCGAGTCTTTCATGATGCTGAGTTGTGGCTTCACAAATTAGATGCCTTTGGTGATGAAAAGTTGCACAGAGAGCAAAGATAAAGTCGTTACTTGTGTCGCTAAAGAGGGTGAAAATGAAGTGAAGTTGGGCAGAACCAACCTCAGGTGTATCATCCAAAGACGCACTTGAGGATGCGCAGTTGTTGGCTTCATGAGCACTACCAAGGAAAAGCTGTCACATGATATGGAAGAGCAAAGATCCTCCAACACGGATTTGTTCCAGTCGTCCTTTTTGAGTGATTTTGCACTCAAAGAATGGTTTAGAAGAAAAAGCAATGACTTCAAGTATGAAATTTTGACCAGATTTACACTGGGAGGAGGTAAATACAGCCTTGGAAATACTCTCCTTGCTTCAGAAGCCAATGTTATTCAGTGGTCAGATGTCTTCATCCAACATAAATAAATATGCCATATAATGGCCGCCATTCTTCCCATTTGGGGTGAACTGTACGCTGGCAGTCGTGCACCACACCAGATAATGCAAATAATCCGCCGCCGAATAATTAATGATGTGCCTTGGCATATTTTTTTGATGAATGCATATGGAGCCTGGTGACAGGCGTGAAATTAGAAAATTCCTTCAGTGCCCTAATATATAAATAGCTTTCGGAACTGAAAAGAGTTTCACAGCTGAAGATTTTATTGTGTCGAGAGGAAAAACTTTTCCACCCCCATCCTCTCCTTTCTTCTCAGCGAGTTGTTTGTCCATTCACAAAACAAATACTCTGAAGCCCAGTACGGCTCATGGGAATAAATTTCAGGTCGAATTAGTACAGTTTCCTTGCTGTCAGGACGGTGGAATTAATGGTGTTTTGATGACACAAATTTTGAAGGGTGAACAAAGACGCTGAAGGGAGGGAGACATGACTCCTTAGAAGCGCGGTCCTCCTCTCCCCCAGCCTCTCTTGTCTTCCCTGTCATCCGTCTGCCAATCTCCCTGTCCATGGTTAGTTAAAGGCGCTTTTTATCCTCTTTTCTTTCCCACAGAGTTTGCCAGATCCGGCCCAGTGCCTGGGTTCCAAGGGGACACGCTGCAGTTGGCCTTCATCGACTTGAGACAAGTAAGTCTTTGTGTTTTTGTTTTTTGTTTTTCTTTTAAGATGTGTGACTGAAGACCATCAGGTCTTAAGGAAAGGGAGAGGAGGGGAAACAGGCATCGGCGATTTACGCCTGAGACCTATATTTCCCCCCTCCTCCTCCTCCTCCCTTGCGCTCGAAGCCACCTCCTTATTGAGAGCTTCAGGCTCCTGGAGATGGTGGAGGTGAAAAGGGCTGGTGGTATGGGGGCAAGAAAGAAAGCCATGCCTGACCCTGGCCGGTGGAGTCCATTGTGCTCCTGTTGGCTTCTGCAGACGCGGCAAAAAGATAACTCGGCGACTGTCTTGGCTGACGCCAAGCAGGTGGTGCTAACAGAGAGAGCAGTGATGCAGAGACCGCCCGCCTCGAGGACTTTTGTTCGCAGAGAATGCCTGCAGAAGAGGAGGGGTTTAGTTGGGTTTTTTTGTTTGTTTTTTTTTTTTTCAAGGACACAGGAATTTGCATTTGCGCTTATGTGGGGAGGGTACGTCTTGTGTGCACGCTCGTCTTTGGCTTGGCAATCTCTCCCCCCTCTCCCTGGTCCCCTCTTCTGCAGATGGTCCCCCAGCCATGAATGACAAAGTGGCTCTTGGAGAAGATGATTGGAGAAGGCTCCACCCATTGGTGCCCACCTCTTGAGGGGGTCCCATTAGAGCCAAGTTGACCGTAGCAGGTATTGAGGCATCTGTGGGGCTTGGCAAGCCAATTTAGGGAAAAGGGCAATTCTAGGGAGTCATTTGTTTGAGGCAGAAATGGGCATTATGGATATACTGGGCCGGGGGGAAAAAGTGAGGTGGTCCTGTCATCTCTTGGCACTGAAGATGGATGGGTAGGATAGAAAGTCTGAATGAAGTAAGACTCGATGACTGATGCTTCTCTCCTATTAAAACAATCTTTTTTTGTCCGTCGAGCCCCCCTGGCTTTGTCCCTCCTGCCATCATGATGCAGTGCCTCTTGTTTTCAGGGTTGACGTAGTTTGCATTCTGAAAACTTTAGGGTGCTGAGGCGATTTCTGAAATCTACATAATCCCTTGTATCGATGATCTCCTTACCACTGGCCCTTGGATTCACACTGGAGCTGCTTTTAACTTATAAGGGGTTGAGAACTTCTCCGAGTCCAATTGATGCACGGGGAGTAATCTGTCATCCCATGACACCTCTGAGGCACGGAGAGGGGCTTAGTAATGTTGAGATGCCGCGCGTTCGCCTTTTGGATTTGGGCCTGCCAGGAGCTGCCAGATTTGTTCGCAAAATGGTCAAAATAGCCATGCAGGGAAGGTGCGTGTTATCACCACGATGTGTTGACACTTTTATCTTCATTAGCTTCTTGGCACTTTATTTGACGGCAGCGAGCTCGCGACCTCCCGGGTATAAGGAAATGTGGAGGCTTTGGTTGTTTTCCAAGTGTGAAGATGTGAATGCAGGGAGTTTGGAGAGACTGCTTGAAGACTGAAATGTCTCAAAAGCGCTCGGTGAGGTTCAGCTGCTCCGAGCTGGTTGGTGAGCAGCAAAATGTTTGCGCGGTTCGGAAAACGCAAAACACAGCCAAGAGAATTCAGCTCGAGTGAGGAGAAAGCTGAACCACAGCCCTCTACAATTCTTCCTCCTCTGTCCAATGGTTTTCTTCGTACACAGCATTTTCTTCTTTGTCTTGGATGGCAGTCCCAACTTTCTTTCTTGCATTTAAAAATAACTTCCAAATCGTAAAATGTTTTGAGTTGTAAAGGACCTTAAAGATCATCTGGTTCCAACGCCCCTGCCATGAGCAGGGGCATCTTCTACTAGACCAGGTTGCTCAAAGCCCTGTCCAACCTGGCCTTGAACACTTCCATGTTGCACAGAGAAATGGGAGATGCTCTGGCCTGCTGAGTTTCAGGGGATGACAGGCAGGCCTAGGTCTTCTGGATAACAAGGATGCTTGTTGATGCCAAGTATTGTACAACATCTCATTGGTCCAAGTAGAGAAGAATCCACTTGTCACTGACCTATTGAGAGTAGCAATAGTGTGCAAAAATGAGATACTTCCCATCTGCCTTGGTCCTGTTGATGACCTAATCCTGTGACATGTAATATGTCACCAAACTCCATCTGTGTGAAGCTTCGCTGACTGCTCTGAGGCCATCACAGCTCCAATGCTCCCGTCACAGTGAATCTTCTGGTTGGACTGCAGCTCCAGCTGCAGGGCCTGAGAGCAGGGGAGAGCTGGAAGGGTTTGATGGATGAAGGTACAGCAAAGAGAGGTCTTTAATTTGTTCTTTTCAGTTGTTCATTACATTCTTTCTCTTTTAAGCTGCTGAATGTTAACACAGTATTGACTAAAAGATATGAACAGGGAAAAAGATACCACTTGAAAGTGTTTGTGGAGAGAGTCCAGTGGAGGCTGGGAAGCTGCTGAGGATCCTGGAGCATCTCTGTGCCCAGGGAAGGCTGAGAGCCCTGGGGCTGTTCAGCTGGAGAAGAGCAGCCTGGGGGGGGATCTGATCAATGCTGAGCAAGAGCTCAAGGGCCCCCAGGGGCACAAGAGGCTGGGGCCAGACTCTGCTCAGTGGTGCCCAGTGCCAGGACAAGGGACACTGGGCACCAACTGGAACCCGGGAGATTCCCTCTGAGCAGGAGGAGAAACTTCTTTGTTGGGAGGGTGTTGGAGCCTGTTCCAGGCTGCCCAGAGAGGTGGTGGAGTCAAATCCAGATTCTTGTGGTGGGAAATAAGCCCTGTAAAAAAAATGTCATTTTCTGGGAGCATCAGACCTCCAGTGTCTGATCTCTCTGTACATTGAAAGCCTTGTTTTCCCCTCGTACTGAAGGAAACTGGGAGCAATTCCATCACTGTGTTGTAAAGAGAAAAAGAGTCAAGCCCAGAGAATCAAAATTGGTGTTTTGAACAGGCAGTAATTGAAAAAAAGGGACTTTTCTTCCCATCCTGGAACAATTCTAAACCCATAAAACCCTAAATCTGAAATCCTTCTTTAAGAGCCCTTTTCTAACAAGGGTCTGAGTGATGCTCAAATATTTAAGGTTTTTCAAGGAAGCAATAGTTACTTTTTCCATGTAAAGTTTTAATTTTGCTGTTACGCACTCGGTGCTGTGTGTCAGAAATCTGAAATAAATGTAGCTCCTTAAATAACCTTGTGAAAATATGAAAAGGCACCTTAAATAATTCAGCCTTTTACATCTTAACTTCACAAGTGACTTAGGCGCTTCGGTCCAAATACCACTGAAGATCTCCAGGAGCTTTCAAACTAGCCCCAAGCTGGCCTGTGTGATAAGTTCGCTCTTCTCTCAGCAGCTTCTAGCCAGCTGGAAATGCTTTAGCTCTTCATTTTCATGGGTTTATTATAAGAAATTTAGTTGAAGGGGAAGGTTTTATGTTTGTCTGTGAAGTTGCTGCAATCCCCAGCCGTGCTGATCTCTCCTAGAAGCCAGATCGACAGTCGTGGCTGCCTGCCAAGGAGAATCTTATCTCTAGCACTCGAAGAATTTTACTCTGGGCTCTAGCTTCGATGGGATAGAGCTTCTTACTCTAGGCCTCTTTGTCTGTCCAGCGAATTGTAAATCCTGCTTGTTGAACTTCCTCTACAAGTGCAAAGTTCAGCATTGAGATTTAGAAAAGGGTGAGCAGGAGCCTGTCCTCTTGGAGGCAGGTGGACATGCCAGGAATGAGGACAGGGGTGTTTCACTCTTCTGCTCCATCATCCTGGGCTGCATCAGGAGAAGTGTGACAGCAGGTCGAGGGGGTGGATCCTGTCCCTCTGCTTCCAATGCTCTGGAGAGCCCCGCTCCCTGCAGCGCTGGGTCCAGCTCCAGAGTCCTCAGCACAAGCGAAACAGGGACCTGTTGGAGCGGGGCCAGAGGAGCCTCAGCAATTCTGGGAGGACTAGAACCCTCTGCTGGGACACCAGGCTGGGAGAGTTGGACTTGTGCAGCCTGGAAAGGAGAAGGCTCTGGGGAGACCTTCTGGGGGCCTTTCAGGGCTTCAAGGGGCCTGTCAGAAAGATGGGGACGGACCTTGAATCAGGGCCTGTTGGGACAGGACAAGGGGGGATAGTTTGAAACTAAAAGAGAGAGATTTAAACTGGAGAGAATAAATTTGTTATACTGAAGGTGGTAAGAGCCTGTCCCAGGTTGCCCCGAGGGGTGTTTGCTGCCCCATCCCTGGAACCGTTCCAGGGGAGGTTGGCTGGGGCTCTGATCAACCTGCTGTAGTTGCAGATGTCCCTGCTCCCTGCAGGGGGGTTGAACTGGATGAGGTTTAAAGATCCCTTCACACTCAAAACAGTTGGTGATTCTATGATTTTTCTGTTTTATTTTATGACTGTAACTTGACAGTGGTTACAAATTTGCATCAGCTCTTCTGACCCCCAAATGGGGGGTTAAGACAGGCAAGCGCTTTCATTGGGCGGGGAGCATCTCTTCTCAGTACCGCTTGTCCAATAGCAAACATTTTTTGCATCTTATCACTGTGTTCAAAAGCCAGTTGTGGTTATTGTGGGTTTATGTTGAATGCTGGCCAGCTGGGCGACGAGAAGTCTCCCTCTGATGCATTAATTGTTCCCTCTTACCTTTGATAAAGGTGTTCCTCTCAGGAGCACAATTCCCTTCCATCCCTGCTCCCCAGATCCATGTTTCCTGTCTCTCCTGCATATTTGCAGATACTGGAGGTGGGTTTTGCCATTTAGAAGACAAAATACAACATTAGGCAGGAGCTTTTAGTTGTATGAAACGTGCCATTGTTCTGTCTTTGCGTCCATATTAATTTCCTTCAGTGACTTCTGAACCTTGTGGCCCATTCTGGTCATATTTGATTGGTGGACTTCAAAGGTGTCCCAACCCTACCAGTCCTGTTTTGAAAGCAGGAGTCAAGGTAGAGGAGAAAATCTGCAGGGTGAACTCATCCCTTAGATGATGGTAGGAAGGTGGAGACAGTCCCTCCAAAAAGCTCCAAGGCAGCATCCAAGACAGTTTGCAGGTTCGTTCCCACCAGGGAGGAAGGCCTTGGGTTGTATTTTTTAAACTTGTTTTCATATTTGTCAGTTAAATGTGGTTTCCCTGCCCTGCAAATCTAATGAGGTGTGTAAGGAGCAGTGTGAAAACAAGATGTTGGGTGAGCCTCAGAGCCAGACCTGAGAGACGGACAACTAGTGCCAGGAGTGTGCAGTGGTGTGGAGAGAAGCTCCTTAGATGTGAAACTGATTTTGGCTTGTTTTTTTCCTCACTTGTGTTTCTGGTAAATGCAACAGAAGTTGAAAAGCCTATCAGAGGGAGGATCAATGAAGTTAAGCATCTCAGCAAGGTGTCTCCTTCTCACATGTACTTGCTTGTGTCCTTGAAGCACTGGTTTCGGTCGCAGGAGAGGTTGCAGACAGAGTACCTGCCGCGTTAGTCATTGAATGCAGGAAGACAGATCTGGAAAGATGACTCACAGGTTTTAGCTCATCTACCTCCTTGCCAGCTGCTTTTTTCCATCTCCAGATTGTTCTGTGACCTGCCATTCCCCTGGCCCACCATCTGGCCTGTCTTTGGCCTTGCAGCTCGACTGGTTCTCCTAAATGCCCGTTGCACTGCTCTGGCCAAAGGTTGCATCACGAGCGATCTAGACAGTGGGTTTTTTTGAGAAGCGCTCCTCTACGTTTGCATTTCTGGTCATCTTCAGTGTTAGTTCTGCAACTCCCTGACAGGAGGTTGGAGCCAGGGAGGGTCGGGCTCTGCTCCCAAAGAACAAGTGCCAGGACAAGAGGAAACAGCTTTAGGTTGCACTGGGAGAGGTTTAGGTTGGAGCTGAGGAGCAATTTCTTCCCTTCCAGGGTTGTCCAGATCTGGCCCAGGCTGCCCAGGGCAGGGGTGGAGTCCTCATCCCTGGAGGGTTTTCCAAGCTGTGGAGATGGGGTGCTGAGGGACATGGGTTAGTGGTGTCCTGGCAGTGCTGGGGTAATGGTTGCACTTGATGATTTCAAAGGTCTTTTCCAACCAAAACAATTCTATGATTCTACTATGTCAAGGGGACATTTACCACATTGAAGACAACATTTACATCTCACTTAACTTACTTCTCTCCTTTTAATTGCACCCCTTTACTCCCATGTTCACCCTGGTTTCTGCCATTACTTAATGATTCTTGCTTTAATGTTTTAGCTACTACTGTGTGGCCTCTGCCACCTTCTCCTCTCCAACTCTATGACCTGAAGCCCTTCGTTGGCTCTCAGGAGCAGTCCAGCGTTGCCCTGCCCAAAACTACCTCCCAAGTGGTGTCAAGAGAAATGCTGAATTCTATTAATCTTTCATCTCAAATGTCATCTGGTGCTCTGAGGAAACAGGAGGTGTGAAGACACATGTTCTGTTTGCAGCCTTAATTCTTAATTACTCAGCAGTGATGGGTTTGAGCTGGTTTTATCATTACCCTTAAATACAGGGCTTTGGTCTGAAGATGATATCTCCAGGCTAATAATTATCTTTGTTGCTCCTCTCCAAGTTCCTTCCACTGATTGGTATCTTTAGGATAATTCATCCCCCATTATTAATCACGTTCCTTACAGCAGCACCCACAAGCTAACTAATGGCTGCCCGTTTTGCTGGGTCTTGTGCAAACATGGAGATCTGAAGAGTCAAAATAGATGGTGGAGACCAGAAAAAAACAAGATCAAATGAGTCTGACTTAAAGATAAGCACATTACTGCTAATTCAATGGTCTTTTTGTTTCCTAAGCCCTGTAAATGTGATAGATGTTCTTCTAGGCCTCCAGAAGCCAAAGCCACAGCAGCTTCCCAGAAGTGGAGATATTATCACCTTCATCCTCTGTCACACCTCTCTGCTTCCAGAGACCCAAATTATGCTGGTTTGGGTTTGGGTTTTTTTTGGGTTTTTTGTTTGTTGTTTTTTTTGAAATGCCAGATTCCCTGGGGAAGACAGTTTCAAAGCTGTAGTCTGGTGTTAATTTCTGGTGGACCTCAGTGGTGTCTGGGCCACTCCAGCGTCATGTGAGTTTCCTCTCCAAAGTTATCTGCGTGGGGTAATGCAATAATTTTGTTAATATGAAAAAAACAAATTTGTACATGGCTTTGTCTCTCAAGAAAGGCCTGGATTTGTTTTCTATATCCACATTTGGCATGAAACTACCTTTGAAAACGTTTCTTTTTTTTAATCACTTGGTGGAAAGTAACAGTTTGTGTGAAGTTGCAGATTTGTTATATTCCCTCAACAACTGCCAGACAGGAGGTTGGAACCAGGGGGAGGTGGGCTCTGCTCCCAAGGAACAAATGATAGGACAAGAAGAACTGGCCTCGAGTTGCCCCAGGGGAGGTTTAGGCTGGAGCTGAGGGACAATTTCTTCCCTTCCAGGGTTGTCCAGGCCTGTCCCAGGCTGCCCAGGGCAGGGCTAGTGTCCCCATGATCCCTGGAGGGGTTTCCAAGCCGTGGAGCTGTGGTGCTGAGGGACAGGGCTCAGTGGTGCCCTGGCAGGGCTGGGGCAACACTTCGACTCTGTGATCTTAAAGGTCTTTTCCAACCAAAATGATTCCATGATTCTATGATTCAGGTCTATTTAAAACCTTATGAATTTCATGTGCTCATATTAAATGCGCCATCTCCTCTTTGGAAGGTGGAACTGGCCAGACTCTTCGCTTCAGGTTAGAAACCTGCTATGGTGAGAGCATGGTGCCTGTTTCCCCTGAAAACAGTTTGTGCCCAAGACTCATCATCTGGAGATCACATGAGTATGTGGGACCTATTTCCATGTCACCCTTTGTGCTTCCAATGCCCCTTTGGTTTCTATTAGCCACAATATTTAGATGTCTCTGTCTGTCTCCCTAAAAACCATGGAAGAAGTGAAGAAATAGATAAGATGGGAGGGAATGACTTTGAAAAGACCCAATCGTAATTAGCAAGCAATGCCCACAGATGTTTAATGGGAGACCCTTTTTTGCCTCATTTCATGCTCTTTAATATCACCTGACCCTTCTGCTTTGATGTCAGCGCCATCATCCATTTTAAACCTCTCTTGGTAACATCAGATCAAAGTGCTTCCTCTTTTCTGGTAACCATTTGGACCTTGGTTAAGAACCATCTCAGAGCAGTTACCACACGTGTCAGAAGTAGCAAGAGATGGTTTGCAAGCTCTGTTGGAACCTCCTAAATCCAGACTGGACTCCAACACGTGAACTTGCTCCTCTAGGCATCCTGGTGCTCAGCCTCCACAGAGCACCCATCAGGAAAGGTTTTCCATGATGGACACCAATCACCGGTGACAGAGGCATTTTTTCTCTACACTAATGCGGCTTCCTGCAAATACCCATGGAGATGTGCTCAGACATGGATTGTCCATCAAGCATTGCCCAGGGAGCTGAGCAGGAATCCCTCAGGCTGTGGCCAACCCAGCTCACCAGGAAGGACATTCCAGGAGCTTGGCCAAACCATTTTATTTCTTGCTTGTTAGGCCAAGGCTACGTTTTGTTGGTTTATTTATTTATTTTTTTTATAGTGCCCAAAACCCAACAGTATTTGAAAAGAACCCATGCAGTAGTTTATTTAATTTTAAATCAGTATTAAGTGTCTGACTCACAAAGGAGGGATGCTTCAAAGTGGGCACTGAAAATCCAAGCTGCCGCTTGCTGCGTGCTGCAGACAGGGGATGGGGAGAGGAGAAGACACGGAAAGGCCTCAGCTCAGGGCGGATTTAGGGCCTTAACTCTTGGTTTTTTTCTTGCTTTAGGCTGCTTCAAGTGGTACTTTAAGCGTAGCCCTTTGTAGCTCAATTATATTAAAATCACAATTATATTAAAATCACCCAGATCCTTGAGCCATTCGTCTGCTCCAACTTGGTCAGGATCCATCCCTCTTGATCCAGGAAGGATGTTTTGACGTGGTGAGGAATTAGAAGTGCCTGGGTGCTCTCCGGAGCCTTCAAACAGGAAAAAAAAGAGTAAGAATCAAGAGTGCAAACATATTCTGTTAGCACTTCTCATATGTGGAGAGTGCTGCCTGGGCTTCTTGTGTTAGGGCCTGGCTGTGGAAACTATGGAGC
This sequence comes from Baryphthengus martii, assembly GCA_013396935.1. Classification (NCBI taxonomy): domain Eukaryota; kingdom Metazoa; phylum Chordata; class Aves; order Coraciiformes; family Momotidae; genus Baryphthengus; species Baryphthengus martii. The sequence goes on along the minus strand of VWZK01011455.1, from coordinate 40,211 downwards.
CTGTCGACACTTCACAGCCTGGAACAATAAAAACAAACAAACAAATCAAATCCTCTATTTGTTGGGACATTTTTTTGGGCTTAGGCAAACAAAGTAAAGGGAGGAAATGAAAAATCTGAAAATCGACTTTTCTTCCTCGTGGCTGAGTGTTAAATTCCTCATGATGTCCTGTCAACAGGGCACCAGGTTCATTCAGATGCTGGAATCAGGAGGTAGTGGAGTAGGAGATACATGTTCTTATCACCTTGATCAGTGCTTTAGGCTGACCCTTGAGCTTTGCTCAGGAATTAACTGGGCTTTTCATGCTACGGCCAACTCCAGGGCAGGGCTTTGGTCCTGTACACTCCACCCCGCCCCTCTGTGTCCATCTGCTGAAGTTAAGACAGAAATTCCATACTTTTTTTTCTATCGGAGGCTGTGCACTGAGAGTGACTCAGTGAAGCGTTCTGTGAACACTCCTTATTCCTTTCTCTTGCTTTCCTGCATATTTTATGGCAAAAGAAGCAGCGCAGCCTCTCAGACGAGACTCCGTGAAGAACCTCAGCAAAAGGGGACCTTGAGCTGGAACAGGAAGACATTTTAATTGGGTTTTACTCCTCCAAGACTCAACTGTAGACCCTGAGGACCCTCAGCTCTAGCTGCTTGTGGGCCATCCACCCCGGAGCAGGCTACTCTTCCTTCAGATGTCTGCCACAGGGCATGACCCCCAGGAGCTGGCCCGTGCTGATGGGAGGAGAGATCTCCTCCTTGCTGTACCCTCTAATTGCAGGAGGCTAGGAGACAGTCATCCAACCGGAGAAATGGACACCACTGGAGTTATAAGGCGCATTTTCACCTTTAACCTGCTGATTGAGGCAGGATTGATGGAGAACAGAGAAGGCCAGAGGTGGTTGCCCTTCACCTCAGCATCTCCGCCTGTGAAACCAAATCTGCTCCGCTGATCTGTGCATGCTTGGGAGCTGTCACTCTCGAGCCAGTAAGGAAGAGCCATTCATAAAGAAGCCTTTATGGAGCTGCCTTTCATGACATCCTAGCTTCACTTTGTGCAACGTGGTTGGTTTTTATTCCCCCTTGAGAGCTCCTGTTGCCACTCTGAAAGCGAAGAGTTGCTCGGCTCAGCTGCTGTGTCTCCCTAGAAGGCATCAGCTGGATCTCGGTGGGTGGTCAAGTGGGTTTTTGCAGCGCAGTCTCCTCTTTGAAGTCAGAGGGAAACATTAATCCAATGCATCCATGTAATTCTTCTCCTTGGCATCTCTCGAGGGCAGCTGGAGGTCTGGGTTGTCATTTCAGAGTAAGGAAACGTTAGCTCTTGGAAAGCCTGGTGTGATATTTGGCCAGTCAAGCTGCCAGCTTTCTGCAAGAACATGTGCAAATCAAAAAGCCACCGGTGGCGTGATGAACATCGGGGGGAAGTATGCAAGGCTGGCACCATTGGTGCTTTTATCCATCAAGGTGACTTCAGTTACCAGGTGGTTGGTTGAGAAGCCTTTGGTTCCCAGTATCCCTCAGGAATCATCTGTTAATTGCCCCTTAGACAACCGGTCCCAGAGCAGTCTTGTTAGACTCTCCCGTTGAGTTTTTTTCCATTTGATTTAAAGAGTAAACTTATTGATGAGCATTTAAGTAGCATCATACACGTGGATTAAGAGGTTAATAAATGAGATAAAGTTTGTGAGAAAAGGACAGTGACTCTGATATGTAAGAGCCCTATCAAGGTGAGAAGATAAAGGAGGGAGAGGTTGACCTCTACATGCTTCAAGCTGAAGCACTGAAGAGGAGGTGCAGGCATGACAGAGGTACTGGAGCTTTGGAAGAAACCAGCAGAGAGATGTGTCCTTCAAGAAGCCAAGAAGACCAGTGGTGTCCTGAGATGCGCCTGGTTAACAGGAGAGGTCCCAGAGGACTGGAAGCTTGCCAGTATGACACCCATCTTCAGGAATGGCCAAAGAGAGGATACGGGGAACTACAGACCTGTCAGCCTGACCTCGGTGCCAGGGAAGATTATGGAGCGACTCATCTTGGGTGCGCTCACCCAGCAAGTTCAGGACAACCAGGGGTCAGGCCCAGCCAACATGGGTTCATGAAGGACAGGTCCTGCGTGACCAACCTGGTCTCCTTCTATGACCAGGTGATCTGCCTAGTGGATGAGGGTAAAGACTGTGGATGTTGTGTACCTGGACTTTAGTAAAGCATTTGACACAGTCTCCCACAGCATCCTGCTGGAGAAGCTCATGGCCTAGACAGATTTACTCTTTGCTGGGTTAAAAACTGGCTAGATGGCCAAGCCCACAGAGTTGTGGTCAATGGAGTTAAACTTAGTTGGTGTTCCCCAGGGCTCAGTACTGGGGCCAGTCATGTTTAACATCTTCATCAATGATTTAGATGAGGGGATTGAGTGCACTCTCAGTAAATTTGCAGACGACACAAAATTAGGTGGGAGTGTTGATCTACTTGAGGGCAAGAAGGCTCTTCAGAGAGATCTAGAGAGGCTGGATCAGTGGGCTAAGACCAATTGTATGAGGTTTAATAAGGCCAAGTGCAGGGTCCTGCACTTTGATTATCACAACCCCGTGCAAAGCTACAGGCTTGGGGATGAGTGGCTGGAGAGCTGCCTGGCAGAGAAGGACCTGGGGGTGTTGGTTGACAGCTGGCTGAACATGAGCCAGCAGTGTGCCCAGGTGGCCAAGAGAGACAACAGCATCCTGGCCTATATCAGAAATGGAGTGGCCGACAGGACTAAGGAAGTGATTGTGCCCTTGTACTCGGCACTGGTGAGACTGCACCTTGAGTACTGTGTCCAGTTTGGGGCACCACAGGATAAGAAGGGCATTGAGGTGCTGGAGCAGGTATAGAGAAGGGTGATAAAACTGGTGAAGGGTTTGGAAGACGTGTTATGAGGAGAGGCTGAGGGAGCTGGGTTTGTTTAGTCTGAACAAGAGGAGGCTAAGAGGAGACCTTATTGCTCTCTACAGCTACCTGAAGAGAGGTTGTAGTGAGTCGGGTGTTGGCCTCTTCTCCCTAGGAACTAACGATAGGACAAGAGGTAATAACCTCAAACTGTGCAGGGGAAGGTTTAGATTGGACATTAGGAAGAATTTCTTTACTGAAGGAGTGGTTAGGCATTGGAACAGCCTGCCCAGGGAAGTGGTGGAGTCACCATCCCTGGAGGTGTTCAAAGGGCGATTGGATATGTCACTTGAGGGCATGGTCTAGTGATCGTGGAGTCATTGAGTGGTAGGTTGGACTTGATGATCCTAGAGGTGTTTTCCAACCTTAATTATTCTATGATTCTATGATTAAGAAGCATGTGGCCAGCAGGTGGAGGAATGTTCTCCTTCACTTCTACTCTGCCCCAGTGAAGCCACCTCTGGAGTGCTGTATCCAGATCTGGACTCCCCAGTTCAAGAGAGACAAGGAGATACTGGAGAGAGTCCAGCAGAGGCTGTGAAGATTCTGCTGAGGGACCTGGAACGTCTCTGTGCCCAGGAAAGGCTGAGAGCCTTGGAGAAGAGCAGCTTGAGAGGGGATCTGATCAATGCTGAGAAAGAGCTCAAGGGCCCCCAGAGGGCAAGAGGATGGGGCCAGATTCTTGTCAATAGTACCCAGTGACAGGACAAGGGACACTAACTGGAATCCAGAGGATTCCATCTGAACTTCCAGGAGGAGAAACTTATTTGTTGAGAGGGTGTTGGAGCCTGGCCCAGGCTGCCCAGAGAGGCTGTGGAGTCTCCTTCTCTGGAGAGATTCCAAACCTGCCTGGACACTGTGCTGCTGGGCCCTGTGCTCTGGGTGACCCTGCTGGAGCAGGGAGGGTGCACCAGTTCACCTCCAAAGATCTCCTCCAACCCCTACCAGTCTGTGATTGAGTGATTCTGTGTCCTCCAAAGAAGCTGAGAGTCAGGATCTCGGGACTGCGTTTTAAGATGACTTCAGTATTACGCTTCAGCCAACAATTCCTTCATGAAGCTCATCCTCTGGAGGTTCCCGTGCTGCGCAACTCGCGCAAAAGAATCGGTCCTTCTCCACTGTCATTTGTATTGATGAGTTGACAGCAAGGTGGCACTAGATAGCAAGGAACTTTACAGTATGATTTATTTCAACTTGTCTATTTAGTCCATCCCCTCTAGCCCATGACAAAAATAGTCATTTGCATTCCTTTAGGTTCTGTTGATTCCAGAGAACATGAGTTCATTTTTAAACACAACTCCATAATTGTTGCCATTAGATGGATAAATAGATCATTTTCTAGGTTGGTTCTATTATGAGCGTTTCCAGGTTGAGCTGATGAAAGCGGGGGAGTTTCCTGCTCTTGCTCTAAATCGGTGTTTCAGTGGTTTAAATGCAGTTTTCCTCTAGAATAGTGGGGGGTGATACAGGCATCTAAATGTGAATGTCTACAGCCATAGTAGAAGCCCACAGGTATCCTTGATGTCCACAAGAGACAGATAGAACACTAGGATTCAAGTGACTTGTGCCTTGCTGCAGAAGCAACTGATGGATGTCTTTAGGTGCCTAAAATGGCACTAGATACCTCTTTTTAGGACCTGAACTACTTTGTGTGACCGATGGTTGGTTTATTAGATGTATGTCAATATCTGTTGTTGTGATAAAACCAAGCTTTGAGGTAATAGCTACTAGTAGAAGTAATGGAAGATGAGGTGGGTTTTGTTCTAGCCTATGGCTGATTGTATTCCAGGTGTAGGTGCTAATGCAATTTCAGTTTCTACCCCTAAATATACCTGTGCAATTTCAGGGAGCCAGGAGTTGGGTACATGGTCTCCAAAAGGCTGTTCTTTTGGAGGATGAGAGGAAATGGCCTCAAGTTGTCCCAGGGAAGGTTTGAGTTGGAGCTGAGGAAAAATTTCTTCCCCTCCAGGGTTGTCCAGGTCTGGCCCAGGCTGCCCAAGGCAGGGGTGAAGTCCCCATGACTGGAGGGGTTTCCAAGCCATGGAGATGTGATGCTGAGGGACATGGGTTAGTGGTGCCCTGGCAGGGATGAGTTAATGTTTACAGGGATGGGACCTCCACCACCTCCCTGGCCAACCAATTGCAGTGTTCCAGCACCCTCAGAGTCAAGTACTTCTTTACTAAGTAATTGAGGTGGTTTCCACCATGGGCTGCATCTTCCTGTGCTTGTAGACAGGTCCAGTCCCACAAGTGAAGGAAGAGAGGTCAGGGGAAGGGAGAGCCGTCTGACTCTAGACAGTGTTTATTTGATTTAATTGGAGTCTGTTCATCTAGTGCGTGTTATTATTGGATGTTTTAACGCATTCTTGGGCACCGTGTCGGCACCGGTGGGGCTATTCCGAGATGCCAGACGAGTTTCTGCTTCAGGGATCCGTCACTAGCTTACGGTGCTTTTCCACGCCTTGGATAATCCCTCGTTCTTTCGAATCAATCTACCAAACCACACGAAGTGCGACATTGATTCCAGCCATGTGCTCATGCATATTCATCTCTCCATCCAGCTTCTCCTTCGTTCATTGAAATTCTCCCTTCTCCAGTGGGCCCTAATGAAAGACTGTTCCCTGGGGATGTGCTTCCGTGTAACCACGAGCTGGCGTCGAGTCTCGCGGGTCAATACCGGGCGTGCTTTCAGTGTTTAAATTACCACCATGGTCCATTGGTCTTGGCTTAGGCAAAAGAATCCCCGGTGGTGAAACGACATTCAATCTGGAGCCCACGAGATGGTGTAAACAAGCACGTTAGTTGGAGCAAATAGGCAGGATAATTGGCCAGCCAGGCTCTTGCTTGAATGGGGCTGTTAAAGTTGGCTTCAGTCGGCACCATCCTTCTGGAGTCCTACAAAGAAAGGACTGAAAAGAAGTAGCTGTGGCTGGAAGGTCTTGCTGCAGAACCTGAAGCACCAAATTGTGTCTTGATTCTTTCTTTTTGAGCTTGTGCTGCTTGCTGGGTGTAATTTGGGTTGTTGGATGGCTTGGGAATCCTCTTGTGCTTTGTACTGTAGGAGAGCTGTGGTTAAATGGCATTATGTAGCTGTTGCTACTGAGCAACAAGAACACGCTGCAATATATTAGCAGAGTTTTATGTCATAGAATTGTTTTGATTGGAAAAGTCCTTTAAGACCATGGAGATCAACCGTTCCTCCAGCACTGCCAGGGCACCACTAACCCCTGTCCCTCAGCACCACATCTCCATGGCTTGGAAACCCCTCCAGGGATCATGGGGACTCCACCCCTGCCCTGGGCAGCCTCCTTTTCTCCAGACTGAACAGACCCAGCTCCCTCAGCCGCTCCTCACCAGACTCCTGCTCCAGACCCTTCCCCAGCTCCGTTGCCCTTCTCTGGCCACGCTCTAGCCCCTCCAGGTCCTTCTGGGAGGGAGGGGCCCAAAACTGACCCCAGGATTTGAGAGGCGTCCTCCCCAGTGCCCAGTCCAGGGGGATGATCCTTGTCCTGGTCCTGCTGCCCACACTGTTTTTAATATGTCCTCCTGTTCCAGGACACAGGTCTTGCATTGATCCCATCAGAGAGGAGAAACATCCCCCTTTTTCTTTCTCGAGAGCAATTCTGACTGTTTGCAGAGTGCAGCAGTGAACTTTTTACTTGCTTTAAGAATTTTTGTGGTCTGGAGCCAAGCGAGTACCAGAAATGCAGCGATTTGGAGGGGAGATCCCTGAGAAAAGCAATGCACGGCATGAATTTGGAAAAGTCTGATGGAGAGGTGATGAGGAGATCCTGATATTTGTTCCCTGATCCTCACTCATGTTGGTTTGGAAACAGCTCTGTCAGGGAGAAGGTTTTCAGGAGATGTTTGAGTTATTTTGACAGTAGTTGGAAAATTCAGCTGTAAGAAGATATTCACCATGTTAAGATCTATGGACCAGCTCTGATGCAGAAAAAAACACTAAAATACTGTAATACTAGAAGTAAGCTGGCCCAACTTTGTTGACCCAACTTGTTCTTACTGGGTGATGTGCTGGGATGGTGACGGTTGGATTCTGTGTCACCAAGCGCCTTCATCTTGCTCGAGCAAATCCTGAGATCATTAAATTGGATAATTGAGCTCTATGACTCCCGTCTTGTCTTTTTTCATCAATCACTCAGCTGTGGTGGTTGGCCAGTCAGAAGTTTGGGCCGTGGCTTGGTTTGATCAGAGAGAGAGTTTGCAGAGCTTTCGTTTCTGGCACGTAGTTGGGAGTTGTGTTTCATTTACGATGACACCTCTTGTGAGCAGCAGATTTGTTTAATTTCTGTGATTTTTTTTTTTTTTTCAGCTTCCCGTGAGCTATCTGGTTCTGTCTCCCGTTGATGGGTGCTGGGCTGGGTGGGGCTGGGTGTTCCTGGTGCCGGAAATTCAGGTTGTCCTGGGTGGATTCATGTATCTTTGAATTTTATTTCAAGCATGTGTGAGTTTTGAGCATGGGCTGGAGCACCTTGGTGTGCTGAATATCTTAGAACAACAAAAAAAAAGGCCTAATGTTTGTATTCCATGGTGTCAGACAGACAGACAGAGGAGGAGCAGTAGGTGTGGACCACGCCAAGACTCACTTGGCATCTCCCCATCCTCCTGTTCACAGCAGCTTCCTCTGCCCAAGTAGAAGAGTAAACACTCCTCCGATCTAATCACGTTAAACGTTCCCCAGTGTAATACCTTAATTTGGTTGCTGACATGAGAGCTAGTGGGGAAATGATGTGGTAATCAGGAATGACAGCCATGGTAGATAGGAATCTTTTGTTCCAAAGCTTAAGTGAACCTGTGGAGATAAGTCTCCATGGGGTGTGCCCTGTAAGCAGAAGTAGACCTCGAGTGCTGACTCAGAGCACAGAGCCACTCATCAAAGTGGAGTCTTTCTGCAAAGGGCTCAACTTGTTCTTATCTAAACCTGTTTCTGGCCTCTGGAAGATCCACTCCAAGGTCAGGGGCATCTGCTATTGGACTCCATGATCTTCAAGGTCTTTTCCAACCTAAATGACTCTGTGATTGGACGGAGTATTAAGTTGCTGTGAGTACGCCATAAAGAAAAAAAGTGACCACAAAAAAATAGTGATAATGCATCTTTTTTTTTTTTTTTTTTTTTTTTTGGGTGGTGACTTGGAACCCAGAGCGTACAAAGTCTGTTACTGCGCTGCTTCTCTTAATGTTTAAAATCTGGGAAAGGGAGGAGGGAATCCTCCCTGGAATGCACACTCTATGCCGAACTGCTTTTCCAAAAAGTGTTTGAAAACAATCAATTCTGCAGGAGTAAGAGATCATGTGAACAGCCAGTTCTGTCCTGGAGATGTATATTCCAGGATGCCAAAGGAAAAAAAAAAAATAAAAAAATAAAGCAGCCTGGAATTCACTTCATGTTTGAGGTTAGTTTGAAAGGAGCCCGTTGCTTTTACTGAGAGTGGTTTTTCTAGAGCTGCTCCCGGTGGAAACAGTTTGTCTTTTATATTTTTAGGTGAAGGGGTTTCTTTAAGGTCAGCCAGAGTTCACGCCATCTGCCTTAATGGAGGTGGCAGTAGGATTTGAAACAACTGGGGCCCCAGGCTTGCTGTGTAACCTCTTGGGTCGGTTAGTCTATATAGTTGTGGAAGCAGGTGGATGAAATGAAGGTGCACAGATTGTTTCCCAGTTTGGGGAAAAATACTGCTTCCATTTTATCCCCTTGAGTGGAAGTTTTCTGTGAGCATCACTTGGTGTCCCAGGCGCTCTTTGCCTTGAAGAGGAGCATTGATTCTGTGATTCTATGATTGCTCATAAACTTAACTGCAGATTTTGTAATTTGCAGAGTCACAGAATCCCAGCAAGGCAGGGGTCGGAAGGGACCTCTGGAGATGATCTGGTGCCACCTCCCTGCTCCAGCAGGGTCACCCAGAGCAGGGGGCCCAGCAGCACAGAGTCCAGGCGGCTTTGGAATCTCTCCAGAGAAGGAGACTCCACCACCTCTCTGGGCAGCCTGGGCCAGGCTCCAACACCCTCCCACCAAAGAAGTTTCTACTCCTGCTCCGATGGAACCTCCTGGATTCCAGTTGGTGCCCAGTGCCCCTTGTCCTGTCATTGGGCACTTGGGGCATTTTATTATCCCTCTACCTTTGAGCTACTTGCAGCTTTCTTCAAAGGACACTTAATAAAGTGCAGAGGAAGCCTCCAGCACAAATTTCTCTCCAGAAGCATATTTTTTCCTATAGGTTGTCCTTTAATATACACACTGAGAATATTCTGCTCTCGTAAAGAGATAGCACAGCACGTCTGTATGAAGAGATATGAAGTTACAAAGTTTTCCAAGAGGAAAAGGTGATGTAATGGACTGTGGAAATAATATTTTAATTTTTTATTTTTTATATTCTTTCTCTCATCTGATCACACTCACGATATAAATAGTGGAAAAACGCACTAACCCACTGAAATGTAAACCAGCCCGGTGGAGGTCCCCTGCCGCTGCGTGCTGGGTCCAGGCAGCAAGCATCATCCATCGGTGGGTTCCAGCACATTAACTGGCGGCGTGTGGAGCCATCTGTCATGGCTTGGGAGGTGTCGACCAGCTTCAGCAGTTCATTAGGCAAGGCTGAGAGAAAAAAATAACAACACAAAAATAGCCTAGAAAATCAGCGTATAGGCGAGAGAAGGGGAGACTGGAGAGCTGGGGAAAGCACGTTCCATGCAACACTGAATTACTGAGTCATTTGCCATTGCACCCCTTGGTGGGGCTCAGGGCAGTTCATTCCCCAGGTCTGCAAGGGGATTTGGAGTTGTGCCCAGGAGGTTAAGGCAGCAGCAACACCAGTACATCGATGGGTGGCACCTGTCTTCTCTAAACCCACTCTCAGATGCATTCCAACACCATGCCTGGGAGGTACTGTTCTGGTGGACACCTCTCAGCTTGGCTTAAATTCAAAGGAGAGCTCCCTTTGCCTTTCGGGTCATTTTGAGGGTTTGTGTTGGCTTTGATCTAAAGAGATTTGGGAAATCCTTGCAGCCTTGCTGGCCAGCCAACCTTTTCCTTCTTGGCTTGAGCACGACTGTGTATCAGGATGACCTTCCACTTAGTTTACAGGTCATAGAATCACCAAATCGTGGAATGGTAGGGGTTGGAAGGGCCCTCTGGAGATGATCTGGTGTCTCCTCTGTGCTCCAGCAGTGTCACCCAGAGCAGGGGGCCCAGCATCGCAGTGTCCAGGCAAGTTTGGAATCTCTCCAGAGGAGCAGACTCCACAACCTCTCTGCAGTGAAGCTCTGAGGGTGAGACAACCTTTCAAGGTCCTAAAACCTCTAAAAGTGAATTATCACACTTTCTGATAATTCTTTAAAGCAGTGACTGCCCGTCTCCCAGCATCCCATCACTCCACTTCCTCAGAAGTTCCCGAAGCTCTGAACTCAGCTCTGGCAGCCCCACTGGGATAGAAACTGAATCATAGAACAGGAAAGTCCCGCTGGTTGGCTCTTGGGAGTCGTTTGCATGAGCAAAGCACTGGCCCAAAGGTTTTGCCAAAGCCACTAATAGGATCCAGGTTTCTGGGGTCAGGGACGGAGTCAGTGGGGACCAGCTGTAGCTCTGCACCCTGCACTGGCTGTTGGCTTGGCCAGAGTCCCCATGCCTCAGTTTCCTCATCTCCTGCATGAAAAGCTTTGATAAATGTGGAAATTGAGAAAAAGCCAAGTAGTAATATGGGAGAAAAATGAGGAGGGGTTTGCCTTTTCTCACAGGGAAACTATCTTCTCGCAGACTGCTATGGGACCTGGAGCTCCTCTTTTAAAACCTCCTTCAAAATTAAGAGCGGAAAGGGTGGGGTTTTTTCACTGTTTACTGCCAACCATGACCAGTCTTGCCCCAGAACAGCAAGGGCTAGGTGGTCTGCAAAGAGCAACAAAGACCCAGTTATTGCTCCGATGTAGATGGAAAACATGCAGAGAGTGGCTGGAGCCAACAACAAGCTGAGCGATCAAGCTCTTGAAACCCAGCACAGATTTGGTTAATGCCATCACTTCGGCTCAGATTTTTATTCCTGGCTTTTCCACGTGTCTTTTCAAGCCGCTTTTTCTGTGAGTGATTGGAACTGCTTGTGGCTGGCACCGCAACTAATGAGCCGCCTGCATCCAGCATCAGAGGAACTTGTCAAAATGCTCCAGGACAACCGACTCCAGATCCCTCTTCTCAAAATTCATGGGGGCTCCAAGCGTGGATGTTCCAGACTGAAGCAGCTCTAATAACCTACAAATGAGATTTAGTTTTTCAAGCAGATTATGCTAAAAGGATATTCATGTGGGGTTTTTGGATTTTTTTTTTTCTTTTGGTAAATGATAGGGGTGCAATTGGATCTTTTGATGAAATCAGCTTTTTGAGGAGAGGGGAGGTATTTGGATCCAGCAGCCTGGCTCTTGCACAGGAGCTTAAATCTGTCTTCCATCAATGAGGCTGGAAATCACCACATGTGTGACAGTGTTTAGTTTCTCAAGGACATTTGTCTGGGCTGTGGGAGCAGCTGCTGCCCATAGAAAGGCTCCTGTTGAGCTCAGAGCCATGAGCCACCTCACTCTGCCCTGGGATCTCTGGATCTTCTGAAGCCTCTCATCCCTGGAAGTCGAGTCCAGCTCCATGGAGAGCTGGAGATGCTTAGCACCCACCAGCCAGTAGCGGAAGGGGCATAGACCAAAGGAAGAGGATCCTGACCATCTGCTCCCAGCGCTCTGGGGAGACCCCTCCCTGCAGTGCTGGGTCCAGCTCTGGAGTCCTCAGCACAGGAGAGATAGGGAGCTGTTGGAGCGGGGCCAGAGGAGCCCCAGCAATGCTGGGAGGACTGGAAGCCTCTGCTGGGAGGCCAGGCTGGGAAAGCTGGGCTTGTTCAGCCTGGAGAAGAGAAGGCTCCACGGAGACCTTCTGGGGGCCTTTCAGTACTTCAAGGGGCCTGTCAGAAAGATGGGGAGAGACTTTTGAGCAGGGCCTGTTGGGACAGGACAAGGGGGGATGGTTTCAAACTGAAAGAGGGAGATGTAGATCTGAGAGAAGGGAGAAATTGTTGATGCTGAGGGTGGTGAGATCCTATCCCACATTGCCCCGAGAGGTGGTTGGTGCCCCATCCCTGGACTCATTCCAGAGGAGGTTGGGCAGGGCTCTGATCAACCTGCTGTAGTTGCAGATGTCCCTGCTCCCTGCAGGGGGTTAAAGGTCCCTTCCAATCCAAACCATTCCATGGTTCTACAGAAAGTCAGGTCTGGGAGGTCAGTGAGGCTTCCAGCCTCCTTTCTCCACTGCTCACTTCAGAGCGAGATGTTGAGTTTCGACACTCGCTGCCTGCCACCCTTTTGGCTTTCCAGTAAAACGAGCCAACTCAGAGTAGCATGGTGTTTGTAAAAGTAAAGGGCAGCGTAACCGGGCTGCCTTCCAACTAAATAAATAACCTTGGATATTAGATGTTGAAAACACATGAAAGCTGGTTGATGGGTTGGAGTATTTATTTAGAAGATAATGAATCCTACCCCGCATCCTCTGGCTTTGCTCTGGCTTCGCTCTCCTGTGGCTCTAGCAATGAAGAGCTTCACTGTGCTTGCAAAATTTAAATAATGCAGGCGTTCGTGTTTGGGTCAATCTTAGAGTTGTTAAAGTGACGTGATAAAATTTGTCAAGACCGTATTAAACAATGTTTTCCTTGTCGCATTTCACCCCATGAAGGTGCAAACAGCATCTCTGCAAAGAGGTGACATTGAGAGCAGTTTCCTTCTGGTAGAAATGGTCCTGGAGCTTAGATTTTCTTTGGCCAGTGTCTTAAAGAGGTCTGGTAGCATATTAAAAAACAGCTCGTTTACTCTGACCTTTAAAATTGCAAGAATTTGCCTTAGAAGTCTCCTTCTCTGAAGAGATTCCAAACCCACCTGGACAGTGTGATTCTAGGCAACCTACTCTGGGTGACCCTACTGGAGCATGGCTGGTAGCACCAGATGATCTCCAGAGATCTCTTCCAGCCCCTACCGTGGTGTGATTTGGTGTTTCCGCAAAAAGTAAATGAGTAAAAGTAGGTCTGTGTCATTCTTAAGCTTTTGGTGGCCTTGATACCCTGGTTTTCCCCTGGTGTCAATGCCCAGAGAGCTACAACCTGAGTCATGAATGCATTTTCATAGGCATGGTTGGTGATGTGAGCCACGGGAGCCATTTCATGCTTGTCTTTTCTATGTAATTGCTTAAAAAAAAAAAAAAAAGACTGCAAAATGAAGTGCAGCAGAAGCAGAGAGCATGGCAATGGAGAAAGCTCTTAGCCTTCCCCACCCACTGGGAGTCTCAGCGGTGCTCTGCCAACACCTCTTAGCTTGACCGTGTCCCTAAGGGGGTTAAATCTGTACACCTTCTCTTCAGCTGTTGAGTTACGCCAATCGAACCACGTTCCCAGGGGATCAAAGCTGCATATCGTTGAATTTCTTTTGGCGAAGACGGTTTTACTTGACACCTAATCAAGTGCTATTTACTCGCTGCCGCTCCGACTCCGAACTGTCATCTCGTAACTGTGCGATTTTTCACAAGCGTGGTGCCAGTAGAATTGAGGAGACTGTGGTTTGGTTACAGCTTTCGGCTTAAACTAAGCCAGATGTTAACGGCCTTTATTTGAAGTTGTTAGCTCTTTGCAGCTTGGTCCGCACGCATTCCTCGCATTGCTGGAGCGCTTTGCTGAGAATATAGTTTCTGCAGGGAATCCTGGTGGCTGTGAATAAATGACTCCTGGGCATTTAAGGAAAAGAAAAAAAAAAGTCAAGATGTAATTTACGGAAAACAAACAACACGCTGGCTTCATTCCTACTGCGGCTAAAGAGTCAGGAGTCCCACAGCCACCCAAAAGCATGCTGGCGATCCAAAGAGCAGAAGTATTGGAGGAACCTTCTTCAGCCTTGTTTCCAAGAGTTTGTTCCAGGGGTAGTTGGAAGAAGGAAGGAGGGGAATTTCCAGAGGTAGTGTAGGGAGGCTCTAGGTTTGGCTTTGCCAGTTGGTCTTAATGATACCGGGCAATTTGTGTCCTTGGCTTTCCCACAGTTGTCGGATGGGTGCGTTCTACCTTATGGGGCACTTGAGGCTTTATTCAAGTTGGTTTCTATTTAATGGCAAAAAAAGGCAGCAGAGAACTCCACGGCTGCGTACAATGGTAGTAAAATACTATTATGAGGCCGGTCGTGGCCAACCAGCAGATTTTAATTTCATTATAAATATCAAAATGTTAAGAAATGAGGGTTTTTTTTCTCCTGTGAGCAAAGAGCTGGGAGTTTTACTGGTGCTCCAAACCTGCAATAATCGCTTTAAAAAATTGCTTAAGCAGCTCATTGTTTTCTTTCATAGGAGTTACACTTCTGAACTTGAAAATCCCAAGCATGAATTGTGTTCTTTGTTTCTTACTGTCCCTATTATCATTATTACAATCATTATTATTATTGTTATTATTAATCTTAGCTTGCAGCTTCAGCTTTTTCTGAGAAGAAGAGCCATTGCCTGAGATGCTGCCTTCTCAGCCTCTGAATTTTGTCGGCCCTGTAGCAAGTTAAAAATCGCCGTGTTTTTCATGTGCCTTCGGTTTGTCTCACGGCTGCAATTCTCAGAAGTTGGTTTTAATTGTGGAATAGTCTCTGTGACATTCGTGATGAGTGACAATACAATTAACTGTGGTGGAATAGCGCCACTGAGGAATTTGGCTACAGAAGTTACCTGCTTTTTTTTTTTTCACTTCCCACAGCTGAAACCTTGCCTCGTTTAACTAGTATTTGGTTGTCTACTTAAGGTTAAGCCAATAAGAAAAGAAGTTGAGCAACAGTTTGGGTCTGAGCAAAACGGGTGAAGGCTGGAATTTGCGGCAGGTCGGTTGCTTCCTCCCTGCGGTTCAGCTGAGCACTGGGATGTCCCTGGTTTGAATTAGCTTTTCCAAATAAGCAGCACCCTACAACTCCAGCCACATGAGCCATAACCCTCCCCTATGTCTCTTGTGTCCACAGTAGGATAGTTGTGTCAGTTCCTTCTTCAAAAATAGCCAAGAGACATTTTTTTGCATGCAAAAGAAATGTGTTCCGTGTACCTTAGGACATCTTTCTGGAGTGGATGTGTTCTGCTTGGTCAAGACTGCAGCTGCTTGGTTGGTTCTAGGCTGAGTAGGTGGTGAAATCATAGAATCATGGATGAATTTGGGTTGGAATGGACTTTTCAAAGTCATCTAGTCCAATCCCTCTGCTGGGAGCAGGAACATCTGCAACTAGAGCAGGTTGATCAGAACCCCAGCCAACCTACCCTGGGATGGTTCCAGGGATAGGACTGCGACCACCTTTCGAGGCAACCTGGGCCAGGGTCTCACCACCCTCAGCATCAGCAATTTCTCCCTTCCTTCAGTCTAAATCTCTTTTAGTTTCAACCCATCCCCACTTGCCCTGTCCCAACAGGCCCTGCTCAAAAGTCTCTCCCCATCTTTCTGACAGGCCACTTGAAGTCCTGAAAGGTCATCAGAAGGCCTCTCTGGAACCTTCTCTTCTTCAGGCTGAACAAGCCCAACTCCCCCAGCCTGGCCTCCCAGCAGAGGGGTTCCAGCCACTTGATCCTCTTTGTGGTCTCATCTGGAGCTGCTCCAACAGGTCCCTGTCTTTCTTCTGCTGGGGACCACAGAGCTGAATGCAGGTGAGGTGAAGTGATCAGGATGAAGTCAGGATTTCCTCCCATGCAATAAAATCCTAAAGGAGCACTAAGCTGAATTTAAACACTGAAAAGATACATGAGCCTTATCCTCTGGCAAGGTGAGGATTTCTCCCAGTGATAAATGTTGCCTGATAGGTTACTGAGTTTGTGAGGTCATTAGGAGCATTTCTATCCCAGCTTTCATTCAGAAGTGTCTCAGATCACTAAGAGCACAAGTTAAACTTCCGACAGCCCCACCTCGGAGGAAAGAGATGCATTGCACTGGTTTTACAATCTAGGAGCTAACATGAAGATGTTGTTGTAGGACAGCAAAGCTCCTCAATCTCATTTCCTACCACTTAGCTCTTGGTCCAGGCTGGCCTGCTGCTCTTTTCCATGACAATTTGCAAGCATTGGAATAGTCTACCAGTGGTGGAATCACTGTCCCTGAAGATATTTAAAAGACCTGTGGACCTGGTGCTTAGGGACATGGTTTAGTGGTGACCTGCAGTGCTGGGTCAAAGGTTGGACTAGACGATCTTGAAGGTCTCTTACAACCAAAGATATTATGTGATCCTGTAGAAATGAGCATTGCAGGTTAGGAGTGGTGCAAATTAAGGTTTCTCTTCACCTGCAATGACGGCCGAAGCCACTCCTGAGTTCCAGGCTTGGTTTCAATCTTGAGTGTAGATCCACAGCGTTCGCCTGACTCAGCTCTTGGACGGGGATTTAGGTCCTGGAGTTGAGGTGTGAGGCCATGCTTTGTTGGCAGGCCAGAGCTGTAACCTGATTAATCTGAACAGGTAAAAAGTAATGCGATCCATCAGCAGCCCAACTGGCAGGGCAGCCCAGTGCGTAGTGAATTTTTCATCAGGGGGCCCTCCAAGAGGAGGTGTATGTTACCGAAGGTGGTAGAAAGAAGAGAAACTTAGCCAGGCTTTCATCCGGAGGGATATTGCCTAACCAGCGAGGAATCCTTTCATCAATAAATTATGAGAAGAATGGGAGAGTTTTCGAAAGATCAGCCTGTTAACGTGCTCTCATCCGGCAAATTTAAGGAACATTATATTTTGGCCTGGGATGCCTTTTGCAGGAGTGGAGAGGCAATAGCGTGCGGCCGTGCAGAGCGAGGAAGGTGAGACCCTGTTGCATGTGTTGAAGGCTGGGATGGACACCGAGCATCTATCAGCAGAGAGGAGAGGAGGCAAATGTTGTGTGACTGCTAAGCCCCCGGTATTGAATAACGGGAGGAAAAACCAAGCAGGCGCCCTTTTGTTCCTCCACCTGGCTGCCGGCCACACCATGGATCTTCTCTTGGAAGGGTGGCCACGTCAGAGAAGACTGACGTGGCAGCTTTCTGACA
Organism: Baryphthengus martii; assembly: GCA_013396935.1. Lineage (NCBI taxonomy): Eukaryota > Metazoa > Chordata > Aves > Coraciiformes > Momotidae > Baryphthengus > Baryphthengus martii. The sequence continues at coordinate 23,271 of VWZK01011455.1, read as the reverse complement.
GCTTCTGCTTGGCACCAGTGGGGATCCCCGAGCCCTTCGCATGCACCGTGGAGCCCTGCTCCCGCTGCTCCGAAGAACAGGCGCTGGGTTTAGATCCATCTGGAGTGACCAAAACACATTTTCAAGGAGGCAAGGGCTTTAAACGCTCCTTTCGGCATGGTCTGAAGTGTCTAATTTCTTGTAACCTTGGCTTGACTCGGGGCTCAGTGAAGAACAAAAGACACTTTTAACACTTTTGTGGGAAGATGTCAGGACACTTGGCGGGGAAGTGAAGGACATGTTGAGCAAGAGCTTCTGCTCCCCAGAGAGGCCAATCTCCTTGACCGGGTGGTACTCAGGGAGGGGAGGTGGTGATTGCAGTGGAGCCAAGTGGTTCCTACACATCCCCATCCTTCACTCCACGCTCTGATGACGGAGCCGTGCTCGCTGGCTTATGTAAGCTGGCAGGCGAACAAGAGCTAAGTTATAACAGAAAGCAAAAGAATTTGGAGCCGTGATTGAGCTCCTGCCGTGTTTACGGGGTGGAAACATCCCCAGAAATGCAGTTGTCCAAATACCTCTTGCTGTCAAAGTTGGTTTTTTTGGTTGTTATTCTTTTTTTTTGTTGATGTTTTTTTTTCCTAAGTTGGAGGGAGCAGCTCTGCCCCAGCGAGATGCCTGCTGGTCTTGACAACTGGGCAAATTATTCTTATGTCAATGGAAGGGGCGATGAGCAGGGAGCAAACCAGAATTGGGATTTACAGTGTGTTTGCGACCACCCTGTCTTAATTTCCTCAAATTTACTATGTGCAAAGAGTTCTCTAAGCCTGACCTCAAGCTTGTAGTGTTCTCTAGCAGGCAGCTCAGAGCCACAGCAAAGGGAGATTTGGATCTCCGAGCTTTGGGTGCCTCGTGTTGTCCCCACGGTGGAGCCTAAATGGGAGCTTGACCCCTTAGACCCAACAAACTACCTCTTTGTGAACTTCCAGAGACAGAGCGATAGAACAAGAGGAACCGGACTCAAGTTGCCCCAGGGGAGGTTTAGGTTGGAGCCGAGGAACAATTTTTTCCCCTCCAGGGTTGTGCAGGCCTGGCCCAGGCAGCCTGGGGCAGGGATGGAGTCCCCATCCCTGGAGGGGTTTCCAAGCCATGGAGATGTGGTGCTGAGGGACACGGGTTAGTGGTTGCCCCTGGCAGTGCTGGGGCAACTCTGGGTCTCCATGATCTTAAAGGTCTCTTCCAACAAAACCAGTACTCTGATTCTATGTTCTTCTACAGCTGTGCATCATGTGTTCCAGCAGTCTCTCCAGGGAGAGTTGTTACATAGTAGTTGCTGGAGAAGATGTCCCAGCAAAGCAAATTTCTCGTGACCCACCTATCTGAAGGTCACTAATGGGGAGTTTTCATGCGAGTTGGCTTCTCCCAGGAGAGAGGAAACTTCAGATCTTTTCCTGCAGAATCTACTCTCAGTTTAGATGTTGGCAAAGAATGGATGGCTTGGAGCCTTGCTAATAAATTTTGTTTTTCCAGAGCAATTAGCTCTTGGTGCACAGAGTTGCTGAATTACAACCTAATGAGTTCCTCATTGTCACCTTGCAGTAGCTCGGGATCATGGTGACGGACAAGAGACAGGAGGCATTTAAGTTCCTTAGTGTTTACACTGGCAGGTTTTGCCTTATTTTGATCCTTGTTATTGCAACTCCCGTAATCGATATGACGGGAGGTAGTGATTAATATTCCAGTGTCCGTCCCTTGCAGGAGAAGGTAAATGCTTCTACCATACGTTAGCAGCTTAAATGATGCTGGACTCCTCCGGCAAGTGCTTGTCTTCCAGAAGGGTCCCAAATCTCCTAACGGTCCCAAATCTGAAAGTTTAGATGATAAAACCTATAGAAATAAATCCACTCTTTGCCCCTTTGCCTTTGTCCTACATCGCGAGCGAGAATATCCAAGTCCCCAATGTAGAGTGGTGTGGGAATGGGTCTGTGTGGACCATCCATTGCATAAGGAATTTTGCTATCAGATCTCTGAATGATGGAGTAGATGGTTTCTGAGTATTTTGGCTGCCCAGTTTCTCACCAGTGCAAGCAAGCTGGTCTCTTTCCATGGCTTTGGAGAGCAGCACTGACTTGCTCTGCTGCCTTTGCCTTGGGGATGTCATTGAAACCTCTTTAGTTTACCCACCTCGAAGAGCCATGAGAAACCTTAATGATGTGGAACAGAGTCCTCCTAGAACCCAGAGTAGACCAAATGAGTTTTATCCTGATGACATGAAGGGGATAAAACCACAACTATTTTCCTCCATGTTGAAAAGGATCATCTCCTCCAGAGAAGCAGCTGGTCTGTCGTCATTGTGCACTTTGCAGGGCTGAGTTGATACGGGAGAAGGTTGTGAGGGTCCTTGGGTGTTTACCATAAAGGATAGAATAGGATCTGTGTGTTTTAGCAGCCCTGCAAGGATGTGAAGTCAAAGGCAACACCAACAGCGAGTCTTTGTTGCTGTTCTTCTGGAGCAAGAGCTTAACAGGATGAGAAAACCCATGGACATGTTGGGGCGAAGGAAAGGAAGAAGCCAGAGATCCCTTATTGAAACAAATCCTGCCTCCAGGGTACTTCCAACTGTTAGGAGTGGAGCCAAGCTCATCTCCAGAGCTTTGCTGCCAAAATCCCCACAACGACTTATCTGATGAGCAAGGAAATGGAGCGGCCTCCACTCCTCCCAGCACGGTGAGGCATCTCTGAGGGAAGGCTGAGCTCACACCTGTCTGGAGGAGAGGAGAAGCCAAAAACAGATGCCAACAGATTTTGGCTGAGGTGAAGGACGAATCCCCACCTCTGCGGAATGCCTGCATCTCTGGCTCTGCCATCAGCTGGTGTGGAAGGTGGCTGATCCCGCTCCCCAGCTGATTTTTTTCAGCTTGGCTTATAGATTTGCTCTGAGGAATATCAGGCATCAGCTCAGAAGCACCTTTGTGATGGTCATTCCTGGGACATCCGAAGGTCCCACTGGGGTGATTTCTGCACCATGGGCTCCTCCCTGCAGCATCGTAAACCTCCTTTCGACGTTCAGTGGTGAAAGTGTCACTAAAATTGCATAAATGAGACTGAAAGAGAAGATGATATCTCAAGGTGGCATGTGGTGGTCTGTGAGTGGAGGGGCAGGCTCTGAATTATGCATTTCTTTCCAGTCTCCCCAGTACCACAGTGGTCCTATTGGGCAGCATGTCCTGAAAACGGACAAAGGGAGAAATGGCATTGTTTGTGGCAGTGCAACGATTTCCTTAGTTAGCTAGTGGGGATAAGAGCAAAGATAATGTGAAAACAACAAGAAATTGTGTTGGAAAATAACTCTTCAAGTTGAGGGAGGACCTCCAAAAGGAGCCTTCCTGTCAGAAAGATGGGAACACACTTTTAGCAGGGCCTGTTGGGACAGTACAACGGGGTTTGGTTTGAAACTAAAAGAGGGAGATTTAGATGGGGGAGAAGGAAGAAATTTTTAATGCTGAGGGTGGTGAGACCCTGGTCCAGGTTGCCCTGAGAGGTGGTCACAGCCACATCCCTGGAACTATTCCAGGGTAGGTTGGATGGGGCTCTGAGCAACCTGCTCTAGTTGCAGATGTCCCTGCTCCCTGCAAGGGGGTTGGACTAGGTGACCTTGAAAGGTCCCTTCGAACCCAACCCATTCTGTGATTCTCTGAAAAACGCACCCACACCTGCCACCAAAGCCCTCCGGCATCTCTGCCCAACAAGCAAATGAAAAGCTTAGGAGATTTCTTCGGGGTTTTTTTCCACTATATTTCCAGAGATACCCCAAGTCAACATGACTCGAGGTTACAGCTCACATGGGCAATGCAGGGTTGCAGGCGCAGGGTGAGCCACGGGCTGGGCGTGACGGCGAGAATCTTGACACAGGAGCTTCAGCCATGAAGATGCGCGTCAATACTGAGATGAGAAGAGCCAGACTGCTGAACTGGGAAAGAAAATAAAATAGCACTCGTGTCAAATGTCATGTTTATTGGAGCAAATCCTTTCTTGAAGTGGGGAGTAGCTGCAGGCGGGATGCTCCTGGAGCAGGCAGCATCACCCAGGGGTTTCCATGCTTCCTGCTGTCCCAGCAGGTGCTTGGTGTGGTTTTTTACACCTTTAAACAAACCAAATGTTTTGGTTTAAATCAACCCCAGCCTTAGAAACACCGTTGTGCTCAGATTGCAACGGATTAAAAATGCAAGTATTAACTCACCAGATTTTATCAAGATTTTCCATATCCTAAAGGGCCTCACACGGGCTCCAGATGCCATCACTTCAACTGTGGCTGCGGGTTCTTTCTTAGCACTATTTAATTGTGATCAGTCCTCTTTTCTGGTCTTGAGATGTCAGGTCTTGGGCACACGCCTCGGCCGTCGGCTCGCTTCTTGGTACTTTGCCTTTTGGAGTCTGCCTGCAAATAAAAACCCCAATAAATAATAAAAAAATATATAATCATAAAAGATGGAGAGGAAGAAGCAGTAAGAGATGTGTAATGAAGTTGGTTGTGCTTGCCCATGTCTACTCTGTATTGCTTTAGGATCAGATCAAGTTCCTTCATACCTCAAGCCAACCTAGAGGTTTTCGACAGCTTAAAAACACTCCATGAGCTTTATCAGCCAGAGGTTTTTAGATGAAATCTGGGCTCCACAGTGATCTGATGCCAGCAGCCAGAGTAATTAGTGTTTCTACTGCTGCCAGCTCTGAGGTTTTCTTATTTAATGTGGTAAATGGTGATGGGACCCTTCTGTCTTTGCTGTAATAAACTGGAGAAAATAATCCTGGCTGTAAAACTGCATTAACTAACGAGCTGAACTCTGTAACAGCAGGTAGACACTCAAGAGGGTCTGCAAGCTGGTCTCTGGCAAGGCCTTGATGGAGAGGAAACTTGACTTGATTCTACTGGTCTTTCTCATACATCTTCTGGTTGAACAGAGAATGGTTTTCTGGAAAACATGCCATGGTCTGGTGTGATCTGCGATGTTTAGTGCCTAAGTAATTGCATGGAGCTGTGATTGGCCAGAGCTCAAATTAATTAAACTGGGATTATTTCATTATTAGCTGTTTACATCCAAGGAGAGACATGTGAGTGATCTGTGTGCCCTGTGCTGCAGCAGAAAACGCAACCGCTCTCTAGGAAACGGGAAAACATGAAAAATAATCTCTGAGAAAAGCTGGAGATGTGTTGATGTATACCAAGGAATGGGTGAAGGTTTGGTGTAGCAAGCACCTGGACTGGAGTGTGCCCTTGAACAGTGCAGCTGACCTTCCAATGAGTCAATATTAGTTATTAATTAAGGAAAAAAATAATCCAGTTTGTCAATAATGCAGTGGTTTTATAGGATTGTTTTGGTTGGAAGAGACCTTGAAGGTCATCAAGTCCAAGCATTCCCCCAGCACTGCCAGGGCACCACTAATCTGTGTCCCTCAGCACCACATCTCCACGGCTTGGAAACTCATGGGGACTCCAGCCCTGCCCTGGGCAGCCTGGGCCAGGCCTGGACAGCCCTGGAGGGGAAGAAATTGTTCCTCAGCTCCAACCTAAACCTCCCCTGGGGGAACTTAAGGCTGTTTCCTTATTCTTCCTATTTTGACTCTTATCTTTCACCATCTGAAGGCGCGGACCTACAAAGCTTCCAGAGGAGAGCCAATACCAATGCTGGGCACACGGTGCTTCAGAGTTTTTGTGCTGACCCATAGGCATGGATTTTCTTTGCTGCACTTTGTGGGCTTTCAAATCAGTGAGGAAAGAGCAAGATCAGCCAAACGTGTTCCCCATGTTTTCTTTAATAAAACTACAAACCCATCCAAATTTCCCTTCATCTCTTCAGGTTTTTTGGAGATCTTTTTGTTGTTTTTTTTTTTTTTCCTATGACTGTCATTGCCAACTGGATGTATTTTGTATTTTTTTTAAACAAAAAAAAATTATCAGAAAATCAATTCCGACCAGTGCCTCTTCATGCCGAGAGCGCTTGCATTAATATCAGATGGGAAAAGTCAGTCCAAACACTGAAAGTGGATATAGTTTGCGTCTGAAGGAAGGTTTTGTATATGAAACTGAGAAATGCTTCCCAGTCTGACACCGGTGATTGATTGCAGTTCTGCTAAAGATTAGTCAGACGTTTTAAGCACCGCAATTATTCATGTTTTCATAGTTAGATGCTATATTTAAACCAAGTCTAACGATGTATGGACGCTCAATTAGGCTGCTGCACAGGCCCCGCTCCTGAGCAGAGGGGAATAAAATGCCTTTTTTTTTGTTATTGTTGTTTTATTATTTCATTTTTTTCCAGATATATTTTGTGCCATGTGTGCTTGATAACGCGGCCAGCCCGATACACACAATATTAGTTACATCTGCACCGCCCTTGACACCAGCACCTTCTCAAGGACGGGGGATGAGAGATGCCCAGTAAGAAGAGGGGGGACCTGAGGGGGTCCAGGCATCATGGGGTGCAGCTTCTGCCTGGGCTCCCTATCATTTGCTGCAAGGCAAAGTGCTCCCACTAATAATGACACCACCCAGGACCTCATAGAGATGTGGTAGAATCGTAGAATTGTGGAATGTTTTGGGTGGGAAGGGTCCTTTCAATGTCATCTAGTTCAGGGACATCCCAGCACTGTGGGTGGGGTCTCACTAGAGTGGACTCCAGAGTCCATCTCTGGACCCAGTGGCTTGGTGGTTTTGGTATTGATGGGTGGAAAGAGGCTGTAGAATCAAAACCGGTGGTTTTTGTTGTTTGGTTTTTGTTTTTCTTTTCATCGGTGGTAGTGGAAGCCCAAGACAGGAGCTGGTTGTGGAATTTCTGGTCATTTCTATAAATGAGTGAAGGGATAATCATAGAATCATAGAACACCAGGTTGGGTGGGACCTCGAGGATCATCTGGGCCAAGCTTTCTTGGCAAAAACAAGATGGCCCAGCACAAATCTTAAAAGCGTCCAATGTTGGGGAAACAACATTGTGCAGCCTTTTTAGCCACCAATTTGGAAACAAAAGTGACCTTTTCTCTGTGCAGTCATGCTCTCAAACGGTACATCTTGAACAGTAGATCTTTGCGCCAAGATCTTCAACCATGTCCCCATCTCGCTTTCCACCTGAAAACAAGGAAAGACACCTTGCAAACCTCAAAATTGTCCAAATTTGAAGTACTTTTCATTATTTTTTATTGAATGGCACCATTTCAGTACCCAGCAATAAGCTTTTTCTTACTCGAAAGTCTAATTTCCCACCAGCATGAGCAAGGAACTGTGGGTTTTGGAGTTTGCTTAAAGGCTTGTCCTGGAGGTTTTGTAGGCAGAAGTGGTGGGTTTGAATCTCTGGATGACTTCTGAGGGGTCTAGAAAAGGTCATTCAGACAGACAATCCTCTTGCCAGTTACGTTTTAATTAATCCTCCAGGAGTCTACGTCTTTCTCTGCTGAATTCGGAGAGATCAAAATGAGGTTGAGACGCCCTCTCTTAGGGACGGGAAATGCTGGAAACCTGGTGGAGAAGTCGACCTTATGATGTGTTTCATTTTAGAGAGGACAGATGACAAGCGTGTTTACTTCGGCGAGGTACCGCCTTAGAGATTCATCAGAGTGTTTATGATCCACCGCTCGTTTAGAGGCGAGAGTTTATGGCAGAACTTTGACTCGACATTTCAACTCCTACTGTTTCTGCTAAGAAACAGTATTTTACCACTTTGTTGTTATTTCTCACTGCCTGGAAAACTCAGAAGACAAATGAAACCTGCCAAATAGGTGGTGGTGATGCTGGTGATGTGCATGGCTGATAGCAGGCACGGTGGTGGCCGATCTCATTGCCCATGTAAGGGTTAATTAGGCATATTCCTGCTCCACCATGTCAGTGAAATTCCTTGATGGAGTTGATGGTGTAATTGAGTACAGGTGATTTTTTTTTATTTATTTTTTTTTAAATATGGATGTGTATTGTTTTTATTCCAGTTTTGGATAATTTATAACTTTGGAGCGTTACAGCTGGTTGGACTATAGAAAAGTTTGGCTTCGCATACACTCATCTCCCATATGTTATGATATGAATAACCTTCCATGTTACAAAGTGTAACTCATTTCCCCCCCCAAAAAAAACCCACTCCAATGCTCTGCAAATGACAAGCCATGTAAAACTCCTGCAGGGTGTCCCAGAGCCTCGTGCTCCCACCGCAGGTTTGCAAAGGGGTGAAGTGAAGCCAGAAAAGCCGATGACGACGGAGAAGGTGCAGCCTGGGAGCATCTCAGGCCTGTTGGCGTCCATGAGCTGAGAAAGTTGTTAAACTGCAGTGAGGGACTGGGCATTGCACGAGTGGCCTTCCTGGGAACCTTTCCTGGTCCCATCAACTGTGGGAAGCTCCTCTGGCCCCGGTCCAGCAGGTCCCTGTCTCTCCTGTGCTGAGGACTCCAGAGCTGGGCACGGAACTACAGGGGGATGTCTCCCAAGAGTTCTGGGAGCAGAGAGGCAGGATTCCTCCCCTCCCCCCGACCCAGGCCTCCTGCCCACGCTGCTGAATATGCAGCCCAGGGGGCCAGTGGTTTCTGCGGCCAGCTCAGCTCTGGCTTTTCACCCCCCAGCACCCCCAAGTCCTTGGCAAGGGTGATGCCTGGCATCTTTTTGACAGTGGTACCCAAGGCAGCATCAAACCCAATCTTTATATTCTGTCCTATAAATCCCTATATTCTTCTCAAAGCTGATCCCATCTCCCCAGCCAAAGGTGGCATCTCGTATCCTGCTGCCGTAACCCTGGCCTGCAAACAAGCTGCCAGAAAGCAACCTCAGATACACATGTTGCTTTGGCTCCATGTGGGGGACGAGCTTAATTTATGGCGCTGCAGAGCCGCCGTTGTCAGGAGCTCCAAACGCAGCATGTGTTAGGCTTGGAAAAGTTGGTTTTGTTCTTGCAATTAAGGCACTACACAAATATCCGACAGCTGAGGTGCTCCAAGCTTGCTGAGTTATGGTCGCGGCATGTACAAATCAGTCCAGTGGGTATTGATAAGCTCATATTTTCTACACTATGATTTATTATTTCTCAGTTTCTTAATGCTACCAAATAGTCATGTTTAAAGTTAGGGTTTAGTTCTGGGAAACCTGCTAAGAAATGTGAATTGTTACCATGAACTCTACTTGGCCTTTCAGCTTTATTGACAGAAATTTAGTTGGCGTAGACAAAAGACAGAGGGGAAAAAAAAAAAATTCAAAAAAATTTAAGCAGGTGAGGTCACTGGGAGTTGAAAGGAGCCTGGAAAGTGCCTGTGTTGGGAGCAAAGCTGCCATGAGCCCGATGGGGGCCCAGATGTTGGCAAAGGAGCGTGACTGGGTAGAGTCACCAGTGCTATCACCTCTCTGCTCACCAGTCCATCCTTTTCCCATCGCTGCCTTAAGTTGGTTTGGAGTTAATTATCCCCACCAGCTGCTGGCCCAAGCAATCGGGTGGGACAGCAACTGGGAGGGGCCACAGCTGGGATAAAAACTCAACTAGCCAATGGGATAGTTAATACCGCACTGCATCATCCCCTGTATAAGGTGAGGGCTGGGCCAGGGTGGGGGTGCCTGTTTTCAACTTGCTTCAGTGTGGCTGGAGCAAGGAAAGTTGCCATCTTGGGCACAGGTAGAGTTTTCATGGTTTCTATCACTTGTTTTGTATCTTGTTTCATTTGTGCTGTTACTTTCTTTTCTCTTTCTCTTATTTTGTTAGACTGTTCTTATCTCAAGCCCTGGGGTCTCACCTTTCTTTTTTATTCTTACTGGTTCTGCTTCCCATTCCACTGGAGGAAGTGTAGCGGAGGGAGAAGGTAGTGGGTGAGCATCTGCCTGGTGTTTAGCTACTGGCTGAGGGTAAACTACAACCATCGCTATCTCTGAAACTGGATGCGTATCAGCCAAGGAAGATGCACAAATGACTTTCACATGACTTGCAGGTGTTTTACTTGGTGCTGGAAACTTGCTTTTGATTTGTGGGCTGTTACAATCATTAGAGACTCTTCTTCATGGAGTCCTTTATCTGTTCCTGTCCAGCATCTTGTAGATGTACTTTTCTCCTTATTTTGCTGAATTAAAGATGAGCAAAGTACAGTCTCTTTTAGGCAAGTGTTTCTCTGTAGGGACTGCACCTCAAATCCTGGGGTCAGTTTTAGGCCCCTCCCTCCCAGAAGGACCTTGAGGGGCTGGAGCATGGCCAGAGAAGGGCAATAGAGCTGGGGAAGAGTCTGGAGGAGGGGTGTGGTGAGGAGTGGCTGAGGGAGCTGGACTTGTTCAACCTGGAGAAAAGGAAGCTCAGGGGAGACCTTCTGGCTCTTCACAACTCCCTGACAGGAGCTTGGATCCAGGTGTGGTTGGTCTCTTCTCTTGTCCTGTTGCTTGATCCTTGGGAGAAAACAGCCTTAAGTTGCCCCAGGGGAGGTTTAGATTGGAGCTGAGGAACAGTTTCTTCTCCTCCAGGGCTGTCCAGGCCTGTCCCAGGCTGCCCAGGGCAGGGCTGGAGTCCCCATGATCCCTGGAGGGGTTTCCAAGCCATGGAGATATGGTGCTGAGGGACATGGGTTAGTGGTGCCCTGGCAGTGCTGGGTTAATGCTTGGACTTGATGATCTTCAAGGTCTTTTCCAATGAAAATAATTCTGTAATTCTATGACTGATGCTGTTTGGCCAACACTTGCAGAACTGACACCTTGTTAAAGCAGAAATCCTGCTGTGAACTTGCACTTCTTGAGTTGTTGAATTAAAACCCAGACCACTTTCCTGGGACCTTTTAAGTGCTGAGATAGGTGGACATAATGCAGTGTGGGGAGGACCTCAGCTCCCATTTGAACATCCAGCTGGCTTATAATCATGGGGGATTTTTTGAGGTTGTTGGACCAGCAGTGGGAGAGGGCTCAAGTTGATTACACTGTGTCAAAGAACAACATGTTCCCTACATTCAGGGAAGGTATTTGAGGTCCAGTTGAGCTGATAAAGAAGATTTTAGCAGGAATACATCCCTGCCTTTGCTCTTTTATTGTTTGCAGCAACTAATACAGGACTGAGCGCTTGCTTCACTTTTTCCAAATTCAAAATTATGTGACTTTGATTTTCCTGCTGGTTTTGACCTGGTTTGGTTCCAGTTTGACACTTCTCTCTTCCTCCATTCTCATCTTCCCCCTCCTTCCCCACCGATAATGCACAGCTCGAGCCTCTCTAAGCTGCTGCTGCTCTTCTGAGCCCCTCAAGAGAGAGAAATAAATTGTGCAGAAACAAATTCCCTGCCTATAAATTCCCCTTGGAAACCCGCCTGCCTGGTTTATAATTAATGCTGCTATTGTTCCCCTCTTTTTGTATATTTAGATGGCCTTTTTGTTTAAAGTTGATGACTTGCTGCTCCTTTGAGTATCTCTCAGAGGAGGAAAATAGATGATATTTCAACAGCAGATCAGCCACAATATGTACTAAATAAACAGACTTGCTAAAAACGCTGTAAAAGACTCTTTGTCCTGTTGGATAGAAAAAAAAAAATCTCGCAGAAGGATGCTGGCGAGTGGAACTTATCTAGGAGATCTCCTATTGCTATGATTGTACCAGAAAGTGTCCTAAATGAAACACTTCCACCTTGAACTGGTCACCTAAGATGTCACCCCAGCTTTAAATGCTTAGCAGATGGTGTTATCTTAAGTATTCCCAGTAGCAGCTGAGCCTGTGCTGGGTGAGGTCTCTGTGTCGGGCTGTGTTGATGCACCATGCGAGACCTTATGTTGAGAGCTGGAATAATAAGTTGCACATGGCTATTGATTAGATGACACTTTTCCCTCCTAACAAAATTGATCTTGGCTTTGAACTGAGTGGGGCCTGGCCCTGTCTGCTACGAGTTTGTTCAGTTATCTAATTTTAATGGTCAAGTTTCCATTTCTTTTGTGAAAGTAATTTATATTTCAGAGGCTTTGGAAGAGGGGAGAGGAAAAAGGGCAATATGTGAACACGCAGCAACGCAAAGGAAAGGCTGAGCGACCTTCAGTCATGTTGCATCTGTCCCTGATATGAGGTGGCTGCAAAATTAATTCAGAACCTGAGTTTTTGAGGTGCTGGGGGTATCACCAGTGTTTTAACCCCTAGGTGATGTGCACCACAGAGAGCGTATCCACGTGAGCTGAAGTAGTGAGGCTGGTTTGAGTGTAGGTGTCTTGCAGGCTGCTCGACATCGATGAGGAGCTCCACCAGCATGGGGCTGGTTGTACTTTAATTTCTCATTGACCTCCCTGTTTGAGTGGAGACGTGTTGTGGTGCTATTATGTGAAGGCAACAACCTGGGTTCAGCCTTGCCTTTGGTTCCCAACACAAGTGGTATGATGATATCAGATGGTGGCACTTCCATTGGAGAGACTCTTGGAAGCTTTTCAGACTAAGCTGCTGAGGAGCAACCTCAGTTTACTATTAATGACCAGGTAAAACAATATCATGAATGGCTGCAGAAATCTTGCATCCTGTCAGATATGCGGTTATAAGGTTTTCAGAACTGAAGTCTGACAGTAGGTTAATTGCTTTTGGTCTCTAATTCTCTCTGGAACCTCCTCTCAATGATAAGTGATCAAAAAATAAACTGGGATGAAAATTTAAGACATCTGTATGGACAAGAAATGGAACCAAAGCAAAGTCTGCTTGGCAGAAGAGGCTGTTGGAGGATGCTTGGTTTTCAGAAGCAACATCGTGGCGTTTGTGACAAATTAGATGTGGTCGGACTGTGTGGAAGGGAAGCAGCTGAGGGAGTTGAGATGAGGAGTTGAGATGAGGAGGGGACCATTGACTAGAGCTGTATGTGATGGGTTGAGCCTGACTAGACACTAGGTGCCCAGCACAGCAACTCAATCACCCCCCTCCTCAACTGGACAGGGGAGGGAAAATACAATGAAAGGCTTGTGGGTTAAGATAAGGACAGGGAGAGATCACTCACCAGTTACCATCCTGGACAAAACAGACTTGACTTGGGGAGAATTAATTTATTACCAATTGTATCATGAGAAATAAAACCTAAATCTTAAACACCTTCTTCCCTAGCTCAGCTCTGCTCCTGATCTGTCTGCCTCCTCTTTCCCAGTGGTGCAGGGGAACAAGTAAATGGGGGTTGTGGTCAGTTCATCACTTGTTGTTTTTGCTGCTTCATCCTCTTCACACTCTTTCCCTGCTCCAGCATTAGGTCCATCCCATGGGAATCAGTTCTCCATGAACTTCTCCAATGTTAGTCCTTTCTAAGAGCTTGGTACAAGTTGAAGTTCATGGCAAAGCAGTCATAAAAACCAAGAGCTGAGCTTGTACCACCATGAAAAACATATTCTCATGAGGTTCAAATTTCTTTCTTCCTGACTGGCAGAAAAGGAACTGGGAGTGTTGGTCAACAGCTGGCTGAAGATGAGCCAGCATGTGCCCAGGCGGCCAAGAAGCCACCAGCATCTTGGCTTGTGCCAGCACTAGTGTGGCCAGCAGGACTAGGGCCAAGATGTTACCCCCTGGACTAGGCACACCACCCCTCAAATCCTGGGTCAGTCTCTTCTCCCAGGGAATGAGCAACAGGACAAGAGAAAACAGCCTCAAGTTTCCCCAGGGGAGGTTCAGGTTGGAGCTGAGGAACAATTACTTCCCCTTCAGGGTTGTCCAGGCCTGGCCCAGGCAGCCTGGGGCAGGGCTGGAGTCCCCATCCCTGGAGGGGTTTCCAAGCTGTGGAGATGTGGTGCTGAGGGACATGGGTTAGTGGTGCCCTGGCAGTGCTGGGGGAATGCTTGGACTTGATGATCTTAAAGTTTTTTTCCAACCAAAACTATTCTCTGATTCTGTGACCCTAACATCTCACAGATTAACGGCAACGGAGGCTGCCACTCTTGTTTTCCATCTCTGTGTTTTTCACCAGGCTTCATGGACTTGAAGGGTTTTTTCTTTGAGAGTAAAACCCCTGTCCTAACTCCGCTCTGAGTTCTTGACTCAGTTTACTTAACAACATGTGGAATTGCTGCAAACAAGTTCTCGATGCGGGGAGGGAGCTTTGAGTTGTGATGCAGAACAGAAGGAGAAAGTAGTTCAGGCAGAGAAGAGCAGCTGAGACCCTGCAAAAAAAAAAAAAAAACCAACCCAGAATCGTGATGCTTTCCTTGGTAGTGAGAGGATGAACGAGCTGAAAACCAGCTGAAAAAAAATACTAGGCAAGAAAAATCCATTCACTCCTGGTTTTTATTTTGTCCTGTTAAGTGAGAACAAGGTAATGAAGCTACAGACTCTTAAACTGAAAGGGATGGAAATTTGAATCCTGAAAGTTCTTTTTTCTTTTATTTTTTTTAATAAATAGCATTTTGCTGCTGCAGTAAATCAAAGCTGATGTGGCTGAATTTAAAACATGGGCTGCCTAACTCTTCCAAAAAGGAGCCTACGAGGGGAAAAAGGGGCTTCAATAGTAATGCAAAATCTGCTTTTCTACCAAGTGTTGTGGTTTTGCCATTTCTTTCCTTTTTCAAGAATCCCAAAATTTGCAGGATTCGTGTCAGAATGTTGAGAATCATAACCACCTCTCAGCGTTACGTGTGTACTTTATACTGGGTAAAAATACCTTTAATTTCCAGGGGTCTCTGTGCAGGAGATAATGACGTGGCAAGGATGAGGTTTCTCCCTTGTCAAGATGCTCACCCCTGGTGCCCTCCACGTCGCTCCTGTCACAGGCGAGATGCAATTATTTCCAAGATGCCAGAAGAACAATTAATAAATTGTGTTGAGTAGAATTACGTGAGCCCTGCAGCAGAAAAATGGATTATTTACGGCCTTGCAGCTGCCCGCCACGGTCCCCCTCGTGACTCTAACCTTGGAGGGAACATTCACTTTACAGATCACACTGCGACAAAGTCAGATCCAGTGTTGAAATAAGGTTAAGTTCCAAAGGCAGGCTCAAAATAATGGTAGTCTGAGGGAACCCTGATGAAAAATCAAGGAAATTCAGAGCTCACAACTCTCCCAGCCTGAAACCCTACCAGAGAACCTTGAGTCTGTGTGTGTCAGGAGACTGTGTCTCCTGAGGTGTTGGCCTTCAGGCTAATAAGATTAAATGAGATTTTTTTTTCTATTTTAGGAAGGTTAATAATGAATTCAGGCCCAACACCTCAGCTAATGGGTTCAATTGTTAGCTAGGAATGTCTCTGTGCCTCAGTTGTCCATCTTCACATGAATGCTGATTTATTTATTTTTTTGCCTCTTTTATTAAGCTCTTGAGAGAATTAGGCTTGTTCAGCCTGGAAAAGAGAAGGTTCCAGGGAGACCTTCTGGGGGCCTTTCAGGACTTCAAGGGGCCTGTCAGTAAGATGGGGACAGACTTTTGAGCAGGGCCTGTTGGGACAGGACGGGGGGGATGGTTTGAAACTAAAGGATGGAGATTTAGACCAGAGAGGAGAGAAATCATCGATGCTGAGGGTGGTAAGACCCTGTCCCAGGTTGCCCCAAGAGGTAGTCACTGCCCCATCCCTGGAACCATCCCAGGGGAGGTTGTGCAGGGCTCTGAACAACCTGCTGTAGTTGCAGATGTCCCTGCTCCCTGCAGGGAGGTTGGACAGGATGAATTTGAAAGGTCCTTCCCACCAAAACCAGTCTTTGATTGTGTGATTCTCTGAAATTCTGGATGGGTGCAAAGTGAATATAGCTGCCTGTGGATAAACCTTGTGGCAGGTGTACATGGACCACTGTTGTCATGGCTGTTGTCTAAGTCACAGTGCAGGGTTAGTGGATCAATATTTGCCATTCTCCATCTCTTGTTTCTGGTAGTTGCAGATTGGAATTCACTTTTATGAATTCACTTTTATGTTTACTATTGCTCAGCACTGGAGCTTCTAGTTGCACCAGTTTGCTCTTCTCTGCTGTTGGGAAGGGATTGAATCAGCTGGGAAAAAAAAAAAATGGACTATGATTACAGCCCTGGAAGAGGTGATGGAGGGGTGATGGTTGAAGTTTGGGTTCTTGGATTGTATTGACAGATGGCATAATCCTCTGAGAAAATGGAAGCCTCATTATCTCAGATGCTCTTTTCAGGAGAAACAGCCCTCTCCTCAGAGAGGAGACCAGAAGAGCTAGATTTATCCCTGTCTAGACTCTTCTGAAGAAGTGTGGGTGTGGTTCCTGGATCAGCCCCACGATAACAACCACCATGAAACCCAAGTGAGATGTTGGTGCTCAAAGGAACAGCTTGTCCCCAGCTTAGAACATCAGCTTAGCTCATGGTAGGTGCTTTCCAGAAGCTGGTGGACTTGTGTTGCTGGTGATGGACTTCCCTTCACGATGCCATTTTGACAATAGATCTTCGAAGTTCAGATGGAAATTTCATTTCCCTTCCCCTCAGTTTCAAACTCTGCAGACTCCGCACAATGGCTTAACCAACACTTTTGAGGAATTTGGTAGGAATTCTGAATTCTGGGATGTTCCTGCTGTGTCTCTGAGTGCAGCAGAGGATTTCTGGAGGCTGAGACGAGTGCTTGGAAGGTATTTCCTCAGCAAATTGCAAAACTAAATCAGCTATGCATGCTGGTAGCTCTATTATGCTGAAATGCATTGAACCAAAAAGTTCAGTGTTCTTGGAGGCTTTTCTTGTGGTCAATGCCAGAGATTTCTGATTAATAAGGAAAACAGGATGGCTTCCTCCCTCTGAAGTGCTGGAATTAAAAAAAAAATAAATAAAAATGAAGCTATAGGATGAGGAAAAGGCTAGAGCCAGAGGACCAAGTGGGAGGAAAAGAAAATAAGAATAAAAAGTGTGTATCTCCCCAAAAATACTGGAGATGGAAGTGGTCTCAAAAGAGCAGTGAGACTCTTCTTGGAGAACAGGTTGATTTGATACCCTCTTAAAGATGTGCAGTTGATATATCAGACATCTTTTCCAACCCTGATAAGTATCTGAAACAGGGGAAATGCAGCTGTCCTTGGAGTGACATCGTTAGGAGGTCTCATTTTGTGAGCTCACCCTTGTATGGATTCTCTAGTGTGTAATGGAGCTGAGCTTTTCTCTTGTGTGGACTCGTCGTCTTTAGCTGGTCATCTGCTTTGTGTAAACAGGGAACTTGATTGTCCCAAGGAGCTGTGGAATCTCTGTCTCTGGGGATACTTAAAAGCCAGCTGAAGAGGTCCTGAGCAAGCTGCTCTAGCTCCATGCTTTGAGCAGGGACCAAGTGATCTTCAAGGATTGTTTGAGTCCTGGATACTCTGTGGTTCTTCATGTTTCCAACTTGGAGTCTCTACCTGCCAGTTTGTATGTGTGATTGACCTTTAGAAGTATTAAACTGAATGAATAATAATCATACAAGCCTTGCTTTCTTGAGGAACCTGTCCATGAAGCAAGGAGTTGGAAAGGTAGGAGAGAAAAGCAGAGTGATTTCTTCAAAAGATCCATATTTCATGTAGCGTCAGCAGAAGAGTGAATCAAAGGGTTGGTACTGGGCAGGGTCTAGGCTTGTTCAGCCTGGAGAAAAGGAGGCTCACTGGAGACCACCTGGCTCTCCACAACTCCCTGACAGGAGGTTGGAGCCAGGGGGGGGCAGTTGGTCTCTTCTCCCAAGGAACAAGCAACAGGACAAGAGGAACCGGCCTCAAGTTGCCCCAGGGGAGGTTTAGGTTGGAGCTGAGGAATAATTTCTTCCCCTCCAGGGTTGTCCAGGCCTGGCCCAGGCTGCCCAGGGCAGGAGTGGAGTCTCCATCTCTGGAGGGGTTTCCAAGCCATGGGGATGTGGTGCCCTGGCAGTGCTGGGGCAATGCTGGGACTCCATGATCTGAGAGTCTTTTTCCAACCAAAATGATTTTATTGTTCTATGCTGAGAGGAGGAGGCTGAGAAGAGCCTGGTGGATGCACAAAGCCTTGAATTGTGGAGAGGTCTTATTAACTTGAGCAAGAACAAAGCTGTACCCAAAGGCGTCTTGATGTTGTGCAGACATTTACATAACGACATCTCTGTTTTCTGACTGTCCCGCCAACTAAACCCGATCACCCTCCACTCGAGTACTTTTTTTGCCTGTACAAATGTAGTTCAGTAATGAAATAGAAACACATGGGTTGTTTTTGTGTTAGTATCTTTTTCCCAGATATGTTAATTCAAAAAAGGCCTTTTTCATTAGACATTATATACACAAGGGCTACAGATTACAAATGCAGAAAATTAAATTGTAAACTCGATGGCGAGGCCTTGGGCAGGGGGAGTAATGAGAGCTGCGAGCCCTCCCCTTTCCCCAGCCTCCAGAAGGTTTCACATGGAGGCATGCTGGGGACCACCACCACCTCCCGTCACCCTCCACAAACCACAAAAGGATGGGGCAGATCTTTATCAGCATTGAATTAGACTCCTAACTCTAGGCTTGCTCACTTGCCTGGAGTTATGTGATTTCTTTGCATGGATTTGAAGTCAATTGGGGATTTTGCTGTTTTTTTGTGGTTTGTTGTTTTTTCTGATATTTCTAAATAAGTTATTAATTAGTAAATAAAACTCCGATTCATCTCATTTCTCTGGGGAGACCTTCTGGGGGCCTTTCAGGACTTCAAGGGGCCTGTCAGAAAGATGGGGACAGACTTTTGAGCAGGGCCTGTTGGGACAGGAGAAGAGGGGATGGTTTGAAACTACAAGAGAGAGATTTAGACCAGAGAGAAGGAATAGAGTTTTGACACTGTGGGTGGTGAGATCCTGTCCCAGGTTGCCCCAAGAGGTGGTCGCTGCCCCATCCCTGGAACCATTCCAGGGGAGATTGGCCAGGGCTCTGAGCAACCTGCTCTAGTTGCAGATGTCCCTGCTCCCTGCAGAGGAGTTGGACCAGATGGCCTTGAAAGGTCCCACTCAAACCATTTTATGATTCTGGGAACATCAGATCTGCAGGAAATACTCTGTTACCATACACAGGGATGATGCTGTTGTAGGTGAGCTAAGCCCTAAAATGCTCCAGGAAATAATAATGAGCAAATAAAGCCTGGAAATCTTTTCAGAGATGTTAAAAATCAGCATCTCCTTTAAAGAAAACCACAATTAGACCATGTGAAACTTAAGAGTCAAGTCTTTTACAAAGTCAGCCAGCGGCTCATATAAAGGACCACGTCCTAAGTCCTTAACAAGCACTTTGCTGAGCACCAAATCAAACAAGCCTGACTTTGTATAAACTTGTCTTGTGACTTGATCACCTTTGATATGAGGATGGACTAGCCCCTCTTGAATGTTCTCCCATCAATAAAACTTGCTTCCCACTTGATTCTCTGGGTGTAACGAAGCGCGAGCTCTCAGCACAGCCCCTCGCTGGGGACGGCGCTCACTGGACCTCCCCGCTGATCCTGTTTCCATGAAACTCATAGTAATTCAATAACCCTCCGCCCTTGCTTGAAATTTCAGCCACCTCTTGCAATAAGTTCAAAAAAGGATGGGAGAAGCAGAGGAGGAAAACACATGGGACAAAACTCAGAGGGAGCTTGATCGCCCAGGTCATGGATTCCTTTGGAAAGAATTAGACAAGATATAGAATTGTTATATGTTAATATATAATGTAATATACTAATATGTATGCAATATAGTTATATGTTACATAATATAATTATATAGTCTATATTATGGTACACAGACCTTTAAAAGGCCCTTCGAACTCAAACCATTCTGTGATTGCTCTGTAGTCTGTACATCCCAGACAAACTATGTAGAATCATAGAATGGTTAGACTTGGAAGGAACCTTTCAGGGCGATCGAGTCCAACTCCTCTGCAGGGAGCAGGGACATCTGCAACTACAGCAGGTTGTTCAGAGCCTCATCCAACCTCCCCTGGAATGGTGCCAGGCATGGGGCAGTGACCACCTCTTGGAGCAACCTGAGACAGGATCTCACCATCCTCAGCATTGATGATTTCTCTCTTCTCTCTGGTCTAAATCTCCCTCTTTTAGTTTCAAACCATCCCCCCCGTCCTGTCCCACCAGGCCCTGCTCAAAAGTCTGTCCCCATCTTTCTGACAGGCCCCTTGAAGTCCTGAAAGGCCCCCAGAAGGTCTTCCTGGAGCCTTCTCTTCTGCAGGCTGCACAAGCCAAATTCTCCCAGCAGAGGGTTCCAGCCCTCCCAACATTGCTGTGTCCCTAACTATACTCATTGCAGCCATTTCTCGTGTGATGTCTTCACTGCTGAAGGATTTAGCAGCAGGAACACAAATACCTCCTCAAAGTCTGGAGAAAATTGATTTTTAAATTTTTTTTTTTTCCCACTTTAGTTATTCTGGGATAAGAAAGCTGTGCTGCCCTGCATAGATCAGCCATGACCACGAGGTCTTTTCAGTTGAGGAGACAGAGGAGGAAGAGAACTTGAGGGTGACAGAGGCTGGCCCAGGCTACTCCTCTGAGTAGAGTAGTAGGTGGTGGAGTCTCCTTCTCTGGAGAGGTCCCAAACCCACCTGGACACCGCAACGCTGTGTCCCTAGTTCTGGGTGACTCTGCTGGAGCTGAGCTACAGAGATCCCTTCCAACCCTCACCATGCTGGGATTCTGCTGGAGCTCTTCTGGTTGCTTCCTCCCAGGGGCAGGTTGAACCCTCACCACGCTATTTCATACTGCAAACATCTGCAGAGCAAGAGGAGGAGAGTGTCCACTGCCCAAGGTTCTCTGGGCTGCTAAAAGCTGCATTGTTTTCCCTCCTGCCTATCTCGTCTTTTCACCTCTGCTTTAGGCATTAGATGAAGCTTTTGAGCAGACAGATGATTAATAACCCATATGATTTCCATCTCCGCTGGTGTGTTTTTCCTAAGTCTCCTCAATCTACAAGATTTTTATTTATTTTTTCTTTTCATTTTTCCTCAGCTCGATAGCCCTGTAGATCAGTTGTACGACCGACTCTTTAAACGTGCTTTTTTTTCAAGTGGAGTTGTTTTTTTCTGAAGGCTTTGCTCTCTCTTCTGTGGCTGGGGGAGGGTGTAGGTGGGCAGAGGTGTTGCTCGTCAATCAGTGGAGTACAGCAATATGCAGAAGGTCACAGACCTCCAGACTAAATAAGTGATGAGATGTCATGAAAAATTTGTATTTGAGCGCCGGGGAAGTTCAGCGATGCCATGCGCTTGCTTGGCTTTTATTTATTTTTAATTTTTTTATTTTCTTTTTGAATTCACTGCCTAATTTATTCATGCGTCTCTCTCAGGAGACTGGGGGTTTTCTGGGCCGTTCAGCAAACAAGCTCTTTTTAAAGAGGAAAGAGTATCAGACACAGCTGGTGGCTCGAGGGGGGGAGAATCTTGAAGCAAGAGGAGGAGATGTGGGAGAAAGTGTTAAGACAGGAATGAAAAATTAGGCTCGGCAGGAGGCTCGTTAGCAGCAGAGAAGGATGAGCAGGGATTTCTTTGCCGACGTTTGACACTGCGCAAAGGTTTTCAGGGGCACAAGTTTCCTACACAACTTTTCTTTTCCTGATCTTGTACATCCAGGTTGTCTCTTCTGGATCTGCTGGTGATAAAGGTGAATTGCTAGGGATGGATCCTGCTCTTTGTATCTGATTTACAGCAAAACCTCTGGGGAGACAGCGACTGCAGGCTCTGGGGGCTGTTTCTCTCCCAAACTCTGAAGTTCACCAAAGGGTGAGAGCAATCCTGCTGAGTGGAAATTGTAGTATTGCTGGCGACTGGAATTGAAAACCTCTCGTGCGCTCGCCTCCGGGGATCTCCGAGTAATTCTATCCCAGATGGATCAAGAGATGGGAAGAGGTTGGGTATAGAAACACCAGGCAAGCTCTTCTTCCTGATTGTAAATTTTCAGGGTGAAAAGGCCTCTTTGCCGTTTCTGTTGTGACGGGTCGAACGTTCCTCTCGTTGAAATTTATTGGTCTTCGTGTATTGCCTTTGATAGG
Source organism: Baryphthengus martii (assembly GCA_013396935.1). Taxonomy (NCBI): domain Eukaryota; kingdom Metazoa; phylum Chordata; class Aves; order Coraciiformes; family Momotidae; genus Baryphthengus; species Baryphthengus martii. Next base: position 1,451 of record VWZK01011455.1, on the reverse strand, counting down.
GCCTCTCAGGCATCCCCTGGCTCTGACGAACACCCTGTTAGTGATTTATCTCCTTCCCATGATAACGCTGTCCACATTCCTTCCTTTGCTTTTTCCTAAACCCCTTTTCTTATGAGCACTTGGTGCTTTAACTGCCTGGTGCCTTCTGCTGCTGGGGGTGCAACTGGTGTTGGAGATACTGTCTGGAAACCACCACCTCTTGAAAGAGTTGAGTGGAAGATGGCTGAGGACTTCTGCTTTATCTACTAGGAGAACAGCGCACCAACCCAGTCACGTTATTTTCATATCGATCAGACCTTTGTAAGTACCTGGTTGCAGGATTTCTTGCCTCCTCCACCGAAAGCTTTGAAGTTCTTGGGAAATACTAAAATATTCCATCTATCCCCAACATGAACCGTCCCTTGCAAACCTCCAAATGTGCCAGTGGGAAGCATTGTGTTGGTTATTTGCTCAGGAAAGCAGCTGCCTCCATGCCAGCACCCCCTGCTCGGTGGCTTGGACGTGTCCTTGGGTCAACGTACAACTTTTGCAAAGTTCTGCCTATTGAGGAAAGAGTAGAGGTTTTCAGTGTTGCTTTTGGGGGATAAAAAGTCTTTTAACCATGGATATAAGTGATTATGGGATAGAAAACTCTGATAAATGACTATTGCACCAATACTGCTTTGTTAATAGTTGTTCTGGTTAAGTTTGAATGGAGGAAAAAGTATCTTGAGAAGCATCTGCTGCCCTTCCTGTGCTGCCTCCTGAACACTGGAAGAGCTAGGGTTGCTCTTATCTTGTGATACCATGTGAAGTGATTGGAAGCAACAGTATTTATTAGTACTCAAGGCCAGATTGGATGGGGCTTGGAGCAACCTGGTCTAGTGGGGGGTGTCCCTGCCTATGGCAGGGAGGTTAAAGCTGGGTGGTCTTTGAGGTGCCTTCCAACCCAAAACGTTCTTTGATTCTATTATTATTGGCACAAATGTTCCTCTTCTCTGGACAGTGACCTTCAGAATTGGGGTTGAGGTTTTGGAATATGGTGGGGCTTCTGAGTCTAGTTCTTTTTCATCTTAATATAGAGAAAGCGGCTTGGGCTAGCAGATGAAAAGTGTGCCCAAGACTCATGATTCTTTGATGCTTTTGCCATGGATTTTGCTCTGCAGAATAGAGTCATGGCATGGTTTGAGGTAGAAAGGACCTCTCAAGGCCATCAAGTCCAACTCTCTTGCACTGAGCAGGGACATCTGCAGCTAGGGCACGTTGCTCAGAGTCCCAGCCAACCTTCCCAGGAATGCTTGGTTCCAGGGATGGGGCAGCAACCACCTCTCGGTGCAACCTGGGCCAGGGTCTCACCACCCTCAGCATCGATGATTTCTCCCTTCTCCTCAGTTTAAATCACAGAATCACCGAACACCACAACGCCTAGCTAGACCAGATCACTAAGTGACATGTCCAGTCTTTCCTTAAAC
>VWZK01011453.1:0-24546 GCA_013396935.1 Baryphthengus martii | reverse complement strand
ATAAAATAAATAATAAAAAAAAAAAATTAATGCTCTGTACAGTAAAAGCAAAAAGAGTTTTCAATGAAGGAAAATAATTCAGAGCTATGGAATAGTTCTCCAAGGAGCTGTGTTTGTAGATAGTCAGAATGTAGTTTCATGATCTTCTTGTTCAAGTAACTATCACTACTTAGAAAGGATTGTTTCATAATCCAAACTCCTACAAGAAAAAACGTATTTTTTTCTCCAAGATAATTTCAAAGATCCAGTTAATATAAACTACCTAAAAATCATTGCAGTTAGTACATCAGTGCACGACAGTGAATAGCTAAGGGACTGATGGCTGAGGGGCATCAAATAAGAGATTGCCAAAACAGCTCTCCATAGAGTTATACCCTTGAGTACTTCAGGAATTCAACCAAACATGAGTTTAATAACATCATCTTTATGTTTGGACACCTAAAATATAGCTAAAGTACTAACTCTTTTATAGATGTGCTATTATAGCCTAAGTAGACAATAAACGCACATGGATTTTGAATTTCATTTGATGTCTGTGTTACACAAGAAAATGTTATGCATCTGATTTTCAGAAGAGGCTTATAACTTTGGATGATGGCACAGAAATGCAGTGTCAAAAGAAAGTAGTTTTCTGAGTGTCACAAACAAGACACCTGGCATTTGAAAACTCTGAGTCCTGTAACATGTATAAAATCATGGATGGAATCATAGAGTTGTTTAGGTTGGAAAAGACCTTCAAGATCATCAAGTTCAGCCATTAACCTACCTCTACCAAGTCCACAACTAAAACCTGTCCCTTGGCACCACATCTACATGACACTTAAACACATCCAGGGATGGAGACATCACCACTTCTCTGGGCAGCCTGGTCCAGGGCTTGACAACACTTTCAATGAAGAATTTTTTTCCTAATCTCCAACCTAAACCTCCCCTGGCACAACTTGAGGCTGTTTCCTCTTTTCATATTACTTGTTGCCCGGGAGAAGAGATCAACCCTCACGTCTCCACAATATCTTTTCAGGGAATTAAAGAGAGTAAGAAGGTCTCCCCTGAGCCTTCTTTTCTTCAGACTAAACAACCCTGGTTTCCTCAGCCACTCTTTGTGAGATTGCAGCACTAGACCACTTGACAAGCTTTGTTGCCCTTCTTNAAAAAAAAAAAAAGAAAAGAAAAAAAATAGTAAATCCCCCAAAAGTCTGTTAGAGTCTAAATTAAATTACTTAACTGCTTAAATAATTAGCAGATTTCAGATGAGAGTGAAGAGGTATCAAAAGAGATGACTGAAATGTCTAAAACAGAGATCCTGGCTACAAAGTTTCTCCCCTGTAGCAAATAAAAAATAAAATAAAATAANTACCAGTGCTGAGTACAGGAGGATGATCCCTGCCCTAGTTCTGCTGGCAGCACTATTGCTGATCCAGGCCAGGATGTTATTGGCCTTCTCGATCACCTGGGCACTGCTGGCTCATATTAAGCTGGTTGTTGAACAGTACCCCAGGGTCCTTTCTGCCAGGCAGCTTTCCAGCCACTCTTCCCCAAGCTTGTAGTGTTGCATGGGGTTGTTGTGGTTCAAGTGCAGGACCTGGTACCTGGCCCTGTTGAATCTCATCCCATCAGCCTTAGCCCATTGATCTGGCCTGTCTAGGTCCCTCTGTAGAGCCTTCCTATCCTCCAGCAGATCAACACTTTCACCCAAACTGGTGTAGTCTGCAAACTTATTGAGGGTGCCCTCGATTCCCTCACTCAGATCTTTGATAACAATATTGAACAGATAAAAATAAAATTATTGACGTCATCTTCCCTAAAAGGGAGGAAAAACATTTCTCAGAGATGCTAAATTATGAAGGACTCCATCCCTGCATGCATACTCCGGTCCAAGTACAGCTTTAATACACGCACCTCTTATAAAGACATTTAGAAAACTCTTAGTTGGTCCAAAACAGCAGGTGCTAAATCAGTCAGCTTTGTAAGCATTCTATTCAGGGGAAGTACGAATAAATCGTTTACAAGTGACACAGACTATCACCTTTTACAACACTGGCATTACCATTTAAATGGTCCTTGACAAGGATCTTATTTTGCTCCATTTTAAATTCAGGTTTAGCAAACAAATGCTGAACACTCATCAAGCAGAACTGCTATAACAAAGGAAAAAGTGGCTTCAGGAATGTTATCACGATCTGTGTTCTGCATGTGATAAATAATTAAAAATTTGTTGGCACACTGGTGTGTGTTTTTTATGTTTTATGTATGTGTAAGAGCCCATATCTGCAGCAGGCAGGGAAACTGTCTGTTCCTGCAAGACCCTGTCACTCTTGGATTTGGAAACCAAATGCTGGAGTCTTCTTCACAGTTAATCAGCTTTCTTCTACTGAAACGATCAGTGGAGCTCCAGGGATTTCAATAGGACAATGCTGATTTACACCACTGGAATAAATGTTCCCAATTATGTAATTCCAAAAGAAAGGAAGTGATGACTACCTTTAATTGAACTGAGTATTTCTGTGTATGATTCAGAAATAGACACCTATTCAATTTTTGTTTTATTTTTTATGCCTTTTCAGAAATGCACTAAGTGAAAAAAGTGCACTAAGCTTCAAATTAGAAAATTTTTGATTAATTTGAATTAGGAAAGATTAAAATGACATTTGTGTTACTATAAATAGTTCCTATAAATAGAATGAAAAGGAAACAAAGCATTCAAAAAAGCCTTTTGAAAACAAATACCAGTTTTCACACAGTCCTCAGTTAGAAAGAGAATATAAGTACACAAACTTTAACATACACAATAGGAAAATTATTAGAAAAAATACCCTGAGAGTCTTTGAGAATTTCTTATTTTGAGTTACATTAGTAATTATAGACTATTTTAAGTTAAAAAGATTATTAGTTTTCAATTGGTAAATGTCAGTGAACAACTATTCTCTTTTTTCCTCCAGATCAAACAATAAGCTGAAATTGCCTTGAATTCACAAATTGTTTCAGTTAATCTGAATGTATGGGTTAACAAGACATATTTTAACTGATAAACAAGATATAGCTTTACTTATAAATTAAATCTCATTTAAAGCCTATAGGAACTTCAGCTTCTAAATCATTTGTGTTCTTCTGAAACTTGTATCCTGTCATGAAATAACGTATTCTCATTTTGATTATGTACAGAAGGTAAGGTTTCCTTGTACTATTAACCACTTACTCTCAGGATTGTGTGGTGTGTAGGACTTTGTGCTTGCTTTCTCTGGCTCTCAGTTAAAGAAGAAATACCGCTTGTCAAATTATATGCAATATAATTACTAGCAGCCAGAGGGCAAGTTGTTCACAGCGGAAAAATCCAGAAAACAGTTGGGTGGTTGGATTTGTTGTTCAGTTAGGTGCTTTATTCTTTCTTCTTATTCAGTAGAGGGTCGTACAGCCTTTTCTCTGTCTGTACAGACTGTTTTTTTCTGCTTTAAAATTGCTTAATGACAGAGTCAAAATAGTCTTCTCTGTCTAACTGTTATGTGAAGGTAGGTTCTCTTAAAAAACCTCACATACAAAATGCATATGTATTATTCAAGCGTGTACATAGTGTACAACTGTAGGTACCATTAAACAAAGTACTTCTTTTCTTGCTTTTCCAGTTGAATAGTCAGGGGATTTGAGTTTCAGGAAATCTTAAAGCTTACCTGGAAGAGCTTAAACTTAAACTCAACTGAACTAAATCCACATCTCTGTATCAGGGGAAGGTATCCATTCTGCTTTCAAGTATATCTCATCCCACTCCGTGGACAACGAGGGAGGTGAATCATTATGATTCCCTGACAGAGGCTGTCCCTGGATGGCAGGGCTGCAAAGGTGGCAGTCACGACAATGACTCAGAGGAACAATACAAAACAATTTATTGGTTTTCCCTAGCAACAATCAATAAACAGAGCAGATAAAGGCGTTTTGGTGTAGGCTTTATTTTCTTACCAATTACTCTAAGGTACAACTAGGTATTAAGGAGAGGAAAGGAAAAGTGAGTAGCAAGAGTTAGAGGGAGAGAGAGTAAGATAAAAAGAAAGATATCACCACCCTTGGATCCAGCAACATCTCATGGGATCAGCCCAAATCTTGAGTTCTTTTGTGGTGAGTGTACACCAGATCCATATACTACTGTTTGTTTATACACTTGGGATATGGGTGGCATCTGCAATTTACATAGGAAGTGTAGAGAGGCGATGTAAATTTGCATGAGCTCCTTCTAGTATGGTGTCCACTATAAACATCCCCTTGGTGCAGTCATAGTGGTTAGCGGGGAAATTAACACTGTTCGACACCTCCTTCCTACAGGAAGACCTTGCTCATTCTCCATTCAGGTCTTATCGCCACACAAGGTTTGAGACGTTCATAGTCAGGCTCTTACAAAGTTCTATGTCTTAGCTCTACTTGGCAAACAGTCAGAAGCCCACCCAGCTGCTCACTCACTTCTCTCTCCTCAGTGGGATGGAGGGGAAAATGGAATGAGAAATCTCAGGGGTAGAGATAAAGGCAGAGAGACTACTTACCATTTACCATTACAGATAAAAGAGACTCCACTTGGTGAAAAATAATTTAGTTTATTGCCAATTAAAATAGATCTGGGTAAGGAGAAACCTCAAGCTCTTTTACAGAGGCTACTACTGCACCTCCCACTTCCAAAATCTGAACTTGGATACCAAATGCATTCACTCAAATAGAAACTAGCAAAAAAAGTCTGAGAGGGTACAAACTGTTATAGAATCATAGAATTGTCAGGGTTGGAAGGGACCTTGAAGATCATCGAGTTTCAATCCCCCTGCCATGGGCAGGGACACCTCCCGCTAGATCAGGTTGCCCAGAGCCCCATCCACCCTGGCCTTGAAAACTTCCAGGGATGGGGCTTCCATCACCTCTCTGGGCAACCTGTTGCAGTGTCTCACTACCCTCATCATGAAGAACTTCTTCCTAATGTCCAATCTAAATCCACCCTCCTCTAGTGTGAATCCATTCCCCCTTGTTCTATCTGTTGTATTATTCAAAGCCACCAGAAGGCACCATTACAGTTAATCCAACAGTCTGTTGAATTGTCTGAATAGGCAGTTAGACCCAGAATAAATGTCTGTTTGTTGTGTAATTCTTTCTTACAGGCAATGAGTAACACCAGAAAAGTCTATTTTGCCCAAGTCTCCCTTCAACAGAATAATTTATTAGATGCAAAGCTGCTGCCTGAAGGTTATTATGCATGTAAATAAAATAATTGCATATTGTCAAATCATGGCAATATGAAATGGAAATGTAAAAACAGGGTAAGAAAAATGGGTAAGTGACCAAAACCACAGGATTTGCTGGAGTTTAGGTGCTTAGGAAAACTGGAAAATGCAAACTCTCCACAATCTTGGAGGCATTCAAGCAGCTTTTCAAATTACCTTTCAAGGATGCTCAAATTAAACAGGGAGAAAGAAAACCACTCTCTGTGTCAGATAAAGGATATTTAAATATATAACCCTTAGGATGACAATCTCCATTAAGAGTGGGAAGTAGAGGGATGAGAGACTTACTCAGACCTGGTACCTGCAAATGCTAAACATTTTTCAAAACTGTGAAGTCCTACTGATGCCAAGTAAGGGTAGAGTCTTTGGTTGAGACTTGAGTGACAGATACTTCTTAATTTTTTTCCAGTGAAATCTCTTTAATGTCTGTTTTTCCAAATTAATGTCTCTGTACCTGTGGATCTATCAGTGAAAACCCCCGTGTTTATGCTTCATTGATGTAAACTAGAAATTGCTGCCACCTTAGCAAGGTTTTATCCTGTGCCAGCTAGAGTTTTTCCAGCCAGTGCTCAAGCTGTTTCCAAAATAGAAAGGGACAGGGATTGTTCCCAGCAGCTATTATGGGTGGAGTTTTTGGTTTTGGAGATAGGGCATTTGGAAAAGAGAGTTTAGCCACAAAATGCAATCTGTGCCCTTTCATAATGTCCTTGACACATTTTATCTCCCAGTATTGACATAGTTACTGGGCAAGTATACCAGAACAAGTGCCAATACTAGCAGAAAGGGCTGTGGAGAAGAATCTTGCCTGTCTCTCACCTCAGCCTTGTTCCTAAACACATAATTGAGACAACTAAAGAACCTTATATGTTTATGCATAAGATACTATAATTCCATTAAGAGCTAAATAATTCACCATTTCCAGCAGTCTGAAAAGCGTAATCAAATGCAAGCTTACCATGCTCATTGTAACAGCTCTACAACATTAAAATACTGTGTGAAAGTTGGTTAATGTTCTAATGAGTATTATAACCACTTCAGATTTATTTTTTTTTTTTAAATGATAGGGAATTGTTCCGGTTTTGACCCGTGGTGAAGTAATTCCTGTCCTTGAAAGTTGTTGTTGTCACATGACATGTCTTAGGCGAAGACAATTCTTTTAACTAGAGGAGCTTGAGAAGTTCTTTCTACTAAATACACCAAAATCCAAGTACTTGCTTAAGTTGTTACAGGAAGGGGAATACAGTGTGGATAACACTCCAGATCTCAAGACTCTATGAGCGTCTAAGAAAGTTGACAAACTGCTTGTGTTGAATCAGATGTGATTCATACTTCAAATTTTTATACTGCTTGATATTACTACTGACTATTACTACCTTTGTGTGTATTTTGTATACTTTTAGAGAAGCAAAAATAAAAATAAGGTGTTGAGTGTAGGTAGAGAATTTCTGAGGATATGAATTTCAATTCAAGACAGACAGGAGAAGGTTTATGTATTAACTCTCCATCCTTAATGTTTAGCTGAAAACAGGTCAGCTTTGCCTCTTAAAAGTCTGTATCACGTTGTTGTGGCATACTCCAATTTGCCTATGTCAGAAGATTCCTATTTAGGGGAACTCTAATCTGAGCACACCAGCAGATCAACACAACTAGAGTATTAAAACACAGAAATGAACATACGTTAGAACTCTTGAGGGAAGAATGGGAAACCAAACAGTAGAAAATGAGAGGGTGGACTGTGAAGAGACAGATACTGTGTCAAAAGGGAAGGAGCAACCTAGTGTGTGGGGGAGAATAGGTACAAGGAAGTGAGAAGCAAGGTTGGACACAGGAAATGGCATTAGGATGTGGAAGACAGATTGTGTGAAAATAGAATTTGGCAGGGCTTCAGGATCACAATCTTTTCTCTGCTCAGTGGGCTTGGATTTAGTGTGAGTAGCACTGCTCTTCAAAGAATCTAAATTACTGCATCTACTACCCTGGTAAGCCAAGATCCTTTTTGTGGTGGGTTTGACCTTGGCTGAGCGCCAGGTACCCACCAAGTCGCTCTATCACTCGCCCCCCCCACTTACTCAGCAAGGGGGAAGAGAATAAGATGGAAGAGCCTGTAGGGTACGAAAAAGGCAGTTTAAAAAGAACGAAAAAAAAAAAAACAAAGAACAAAAAGCAAGCCGCGAGCGCANCTCCAGCTCACCCAAACCCAATACACTTTTGAAATAAGAAGATTGAGTTTTTCTATCTATACTCATATGAATGGGCAGCTTAACTCAAATCTTCAAAAATAAAAGTTTCCAAAAAATATCCTTCTAGGTCAAATGAGAAAACCAAATAAATAAATGTTCTCATGTTTACGTCTGATTCCTATCTTAGATTATCTCACAAGGTCTCTTGTCTCAAACACTTGACTCCCCTGAACTCCAGTGGAGCCGTTCCATGCATCAGATGCAGAGTTTGAGTCTGATCTGTCATCCACAAAGATGAGCTGCATTTAGAACAGAGTCACAGAGGAAAAGACAGACCAGAGCTGCTATTCGTTAAACTCCAAGTGTCTGAGATAGGATATTTTATGGTGAATCACAATAGCCTCCTCTAGTTAAAGCCCTTCCGCTTGCCAGGATAGTTTCCTTTTCTCTGCACCATTCAGCCATCCTTTCTCCTAAATAAACTACCATGTCTTAGGTTGATGGGAAAGAGGTTCATGAGAAGTATGAGAGGTGAAAATGGAGACAGTAGCATCATAAAGGAAAAAACATGCAGCAAGGACGATATGATTAGAATGACCTGAATAAAATAAAACCCTACAGCCCAGCTCTGCAGGTGTGAAAGAAGTACAGGGTTGTTGAAGGTGGTCCATGCAAAAAACGTGACGTCGTAACAGAGGACCCACTCAATCACCTAAAGCCAGTAGTATAGGAGTACAATAAATTGTCTATCAAATGCAGTGGAAAACAGATTTTTTTTTAATGAATTCTAACATGGAAAAGGTTTAATGACATGAAAAAAAAAAGGAATATGGTGGGACAGGGAGCTCTCCACAGCAAAAATGAAGGAGAGTGCTGAAAGAGTCTCACTTACTTTCTTTCATATGCTGAAACAGTGACCTTGCATAGCTTCATGCATGGCTTCTGATAGATACACATTCCAGGCATGTGATAATACAGCCATTATTCCCAGTCTACTGTAACAAAAACTGGTTTATAAGCACCTTCCTGGGGTAAACCAGGGTATGAATTCATGATGCAGTTGTTGTTATAGCAACTGCATGTTTACACAGTGCTTTCATTTAACAAACATAAGATAAATTATCCTTTTAAGAGGAAGAGACAATTACATGAGCTTTTAGAGATGAACTCTGCATTTAGAGTTCCTGAGTTTAGATGCAATCTAATGCTTTGAAGTTTTGTGTCTGTATTTCCTTACAATAATTTGAACAAATTCCCTGACTAAAATGGTACGGAAATGAGAGAAACACTTGCAAGTCACACAGTATGCCCTTCCTAGGTCTGATAGCATCAAGATGTCTATTATTACTTCCTGATTACTCACACAAATAGTTTCTCTCCCCATGAAGAAGTAACACAGACCAATGATGAAAGGAAAAAAAGTAGTGACCTCAGGTTGTCCACAAAAATATCACTTCCCAGTTAAGTGTTTGCAAGACTTGGCAAAAATATTCAGAAATCAGAATAATTCACTGGGAAATTAAAATGTTGTGTTTATTATGTTATTTGCTATTGAATGAACATACACACAAATATAAACATGAAGATTCAGTATGAAACTGATGGCAAGAAAAGGTATATAAAAAAAAAGTACTAATCAAAATGATATTTAGAAAGAGTGGAGTTCATTTTCAAGAAAAATTATAACTCACATAACCCTCAGAACTATCCTGATTCAGTGATGGTGGGAAATAAAACTCAAAATGGGAATGCGACAATCCTCAAAAAACGAAAATTCTCAACATGAGATGCCTGCATCATGTGAGGATGATTACCAACTTCACAAACTATGTGAAATAAAAACATTTAAACTGTTCATGCTAAGATTAATTGCATCGAAGAATATTTGATTAGGGTGACTGAAACAGGTAATAAATAAATAATTGTTTTTAAGAAAACTTCAAACTCTAGAAAAAAACTAGAGTTCTGAAAGAATGCTACTGTGATACTAATATTCACAAAGAATGAGCTGAATAGTCTCAGTAATTACAGGCCAGTTACCCAGACATCAAACTCAATATAAAGGAAAAGTCAATATGCTTTTCCATTAGTAGAGAATCAGAAAGAGGGAACTGTAATTCATGCTAGTTAATGTGGGTTTACGGGGAAAAAAAGAAATAAAAAGGTTTTTTCAAATAGTTTAGATTCCATTATTTGATAAGATTACAAATTTGGTTGATAAAGGTAACTGTGTATGTATGTAAAACATGTAGGCTGGTATGTCATTTGACTCATACTAGATGAGGAGGTGATTGTTAAAAGAAAATTGCGAATATCTGTAGGTCACATGTTAAATGGGTTGTGAATTTGCTAATCAAAAACTTTAAAGTGTTTGTTAGTTAATGAAAAATCATCAGTGAATGCACGACGATTCAATACACTTATTTCGTGTTCATTACTTGGAAATGGAATTGCTGCGGAAAAATCCCTCTTAGTAAATGTGAGATGGCACATAAAGAGAGGAGACCTTAACTCTCTCTCTGGAGGTTGTAGTGAGGTGGTAGGCCAGTCTCTTTTCCCAAGAACAAGCAATAGGACAAAAATGGCCTCAAATTGTGTCAGGGGAGGTTTAGATTAGACATTAGGAAAAATGTCTTCATTAAGAGGATTGTCAAGGCCTGGACAAGGCTGACCAGGGCAGTGGTGGAGTCCCCATCCCTGGAGGGGTTTAAAAGATGTGTAGATGTGACGCTGAGGGACATAGTTTAGTGGTAACCTGGCAGTGCAGGGTTAATGCTTGGACTTGATGACCTTAAAGGTCTTTTTCAACCTAAATGATTCTATGATTCCATAATAAGGGCCCAGTTAGTCAGCAGAGTGATCGTAGTTAGTTAATTAGTTAGGTGCATTTGAGGTAGATACCTCTAGAAACAATCAAAATCAAACTTCTGCCTCTTGGTTCACCTGACAGTTTCTGGCAAAAATTGCTAACCATATAATAAATGTATTATATAATAAAGTACAGTAATAAGTAGATAACTGTTAATTATATGACATCTGCATATGACAGTATTGAAATAGATAATGGAATACTACACAGAGCTCTTGTGCTTACGCAGAGGAAGTTATAGGTGAAGATGAACTAAAAAAGGAACAGATCACTTTGAGATCTACTAAATCCACCTTACAATGGAAAGCATAAGAGTTTAGAAGAACTACTTTATCAAAACAAGATTGATAAAGATGACATCTGCAATTTGTAAACTTGTCAAGATAGCATAGTGTGTAACAGGAGACCTTTTTGCTTAAGCAGAGCCTTAGAAAGAAACAGGGACTAGAAGACTAAAGTGGGGAGTTTCACTTTAAAAACTGTGACTCATTTTCATCTTGAAGGGTAATGATGATCAATGATCGTCAGTGATCAGTGATGAAGGATAATGTGTTTGACACAGAATGAATAGGTCAGAGATGTACAGGAAGTGAGATGAAATGATCCATAGTTGAACATTGAGGGATTTGGCTTGATTAGAACTAGAACTGGTCATAGCATTCCATTATTTGAACATAACAAAAATAGCATGCTGTAAGAAACTCAACACACATCTTCAAATCAGGATGCCTTTTGAAACTGCATGTTATTTGTAGCACTGACCTTTCTGAAACACGTAGCAAGAAATGGTACTTCTTGTTGTACATTGCATATGGCTGTTTGTCTCTAATTAAATCATATCCATTAATCCCCTTGCAAGATTTATCAAATATGACATAAAGGGAAAAATGTAGAATCAAAGGTTAATTTAATGTTACAGAGATTTTTTAAAGGTGATTTAGTATTAATGATGGCAGTTTATGAACCGTGTTTAATTAAATGAATGTGGGAGACAAAAATCACCATTGTATTTAGCTTTACTTTAGGTAATAGCCTCTAAAGCTCAAAAGATGTTATGAATAAACTTTCTTCTGGTCTCTAGTAAGGGCTGCATTTAACTTACATTGAAGGTGAATTTTATAGAGTCTATCAGCAGATTAAAACTGATCTTCCGATAACTTAAAAGTGGTGTGGATTCTCAGAAACATTTTTTATTGAAGGAACTACAGTAAATAATGTCAGCTTCAGATCTCATATATTTGTTTGGAGAACAGGTGACCTTTACTGACCCATGCCACATGTTACACGCAAAGACAGTGCTCAGGCCATTGGAACAGCAAGGTCCCTTAGTTCCTTGAGAGGACATGCTAAAAACATGTTTGCAAGTTGCAATTCCTATTACTCCAGTAATGTGGGAGTGATTGCTTCCAGAGAGTTGCATTTGGAAGCTGATCTCACAGTGATAGTGATTTAAATAATGCATTTTAGCGCTGTACAATGCATCTTTGTAGAACTGCACCATTACAAGTTCACAATACAGAAAACTTCTTCAATAAAAATGGTATGCAACATACAGACTGACGCACTAATTAACCAAAATAAGGAAGGTTGAACTAAAAAGAAAGGCTAAGGTTGTGCTGTCTTCATCTTTTATCTGACTGGTTAATCAGGGAGGCATCATCATTATGAGATGCATTCTGTGAACATTGTGGGCGTTATCTATCTGGACATTAGTAAAATCTTTCACACCTTTTCCCATAACATTCTGCTAGGGAAGGTGGCAGCTCATGGCTTAGACAGGTGCATTCTTCGCTGGGTTAAAAACTGTCTGGATGGCTGAGCCCAGAGACTTGTGGAGAACAGAGCTAAATCCAGTTGGTGGCTGATCACAAGTGGTGTTCTCCAGCGATCGGTATTTGGGCCAGTTCTAACAACCCTATCAATAATCTGATTGAGGGGATCGAGTGCACCTTCAGTCAGTTTGTAGACTAGACTACACCAACATAAGGGGGAGTCTTGATCTGCTTAAGTGTAGGAAGGCTCTTCAGAGAGATCTGGACAGGTTGCATTGATGGGTGGAAGTCAGTTGCATGAGGTTTAACAAATCCTGCACTTTGGTCACAACAAGCTCAAGGAAGCACTATAGGCTTGGGGAAGAGTGGCTGGAAAGCTGCCTGGCAGAAAAGCATCTGGGGGTGCCAGTGGACAGCCAACTGAACATGAGCCAGCGTATGCCCAGGTGGCCAAGGCGGCCACCAGCATCCTGGTCTGTATAACGGTGTGTCCAGCAGAAGTAGGAAAGTGATTGTGGCCCTGCACTCGGCACTGGTGAGGCTGCAGCTTGACCACTGTGTTCAGTTTTGGGCATCACAGCATAAGAAAGACATCAAGGTACTGGAGCAAGTCCAGAGAAGGGCAATGAAGCTAAAGAGGGGTCTGGAGAACATGTCTTATGAAAAGAGTCTGAGGGAATCAGGGTAGTTTAGTCTGAATAAGAGGAGGCTGAGGGTAGATCTTATTGCTCTCTACAGCCACATGAAGGGAGGTTGTAGTGAGGTAGGTGTTGGTCTGTTCTCATAAGTAACATGCAATAGGAAGAGAGGAAACAGGCTTAAGTTGCACCTGGGGAGTTTTAAATTGGATATTAGGAAGAACTTCTTTACTGAAAGAGTCGTTAGGCATTGGAACAGCCTGCCCTGGGAAATGGTGGAGTCATCAACCCTGCAGGTGTCCAAAAAACATGTAGACGTGGCACTTTGGGGCATGGTTTAGTGATCATGGTAGCACTGGATTAGTGATTGAACTTGATGATCATAGAGGTCTTTTCAAACCTCAATGCTTCTACGATTCTATGATTCTATTATGAATCACCATCTTGTATTTCCTCTTCCGAATTTATGTTACTGCTATCATACAGTTTCTCAACTCCACAATAATTTTTATATTAAACTATATATATATATATAAGAAGAGTGTTCATTTTTTACCAGTCTTGTACTGCTCTTTGCCTGCTCCCAACTAATCTAATGCCATAGTCTCTCTGTTTCTGATCAAATCTCTTTCAACAATAGGTCCACCATAAGGAATATATATATTCATCATGTATAGAAAGGTGTCTGCTCTGGACTTCTCTGTTCCCTAGACTCCTATTTGTCCCTAAGCTCCAGACAGTCTGTATCATTTTGTACTGTTATTTGCAGCTGGATACTTATGTATTTCCATATGGCTATTTAAAGGTTCTTCTCTGCCACCTTCACTCCAGATCTCATTTTGAGCCTGATACAGAATTTAAATAGAATAGGAAGTATCCAGAATACTGCAAAATGAATCATGAGAAACAGACATCGTAGTGAAAATCAGAAGGTAATTTGCACAGTGTGATTATTGCTGTTTCACTCCAAGATAAGTTACTCAGAATCTTATTTCAGAGCTTGATCAATTTTTTAATTCCTTATTGTAAATTATTCATTATATACATAAAAGCCTGAATTAAATTGTATATAGGTATATATTCATACAAAGAATGCCATTTGTAGGATTCTACAATTTAGTATGCTGCCAGTAGTTTACTGAAGAATTATGGCAACTTAGAGGTGACACAATTCTTCCACCATCATCATCATGTACTTTTTGTTTCAGACTGTTGGATAAAGATGAGTTGTGGTCCTGGAAAGCAACCGTTCTTAATTTAGTAAGAGTTTGCTTAATTTACTGGCAGGCCTTGGACAATTCCTTTGAAGGCTCTGCTTCTGTTTGCCTTATGACAAAGTTGCTGTGACTAATGCCCTGCACAACAGAGGTGTGGTGATCTTATATTTATGCTTTGAAGCTCTAATGCAAAAATAATCAGGTATGATTTAAGCATCCGAGGGCGAGAAAAAAAAACAAAAAAGAAATAAATGGAATAATGCAGTACACAGATTAAAGCATAGAAATGATGTGTGATCTATTCACAATAGAGTCTTTACATATTGTTCTATTTATTGAGATTCAGTTACTTTATCTTGATTTATTTTTATTTTTGATCAACTGAGATTTCTCTCTCCATCTCAACTGCCTGCAATATTATCTCTATAGAGGGATTTACAAGAAGAAGTTTTCGTTGTCATATTTACTGGAGCAAACATGTAATCTGGGAGACAATGTAATACCTCCTGGAAATAAAGCTTGTATATACGCTAAAGAATGCAGGTGATTTGCAGTCTCTCATATCTGATTTCCAGCCTGCTTGCATTGCAGTACACATGGCCCCATGGACACTGTCTCCTCCAGCAAGGCATACCTAAGAGGTCCATCTTCAAGAGAACATCCATCTGTTCCATCAGACTGAGGATGTCATTGCTTGACAGTGCCTAAAGGAGAACTGCAGTCAGTACTCAAGGAGAGTAACCACCCTATAACTGCATAGCTCTTAAAACCAGTTTTGCTAACTTTGGAGGGGGTCTTTCCAGTGGATGATCTGCACATTGTGTGGCTGAGGGGTGGATACTTATTGGCTCAACACCAGAAACGTTAATGTTTACTGACACCCCAGCCCTGAGGAGTCTATGCACTCTGCTGGCTTCAGGGCTGGATTTCGTTGTATTTCGCATGTGAGGGGACCATACAACAAAGTGTCCTATTTTGCCCTTCAACAGTAATTATTCTCTCTTTCATTTTCAGATATATATACATAGTGGAAAGCAATCAGCTCTTCAAATCTGGTATCTTTTTGACAGAACAGAGAAATCAGAGGAAATGTTGAAGTCCTGGATCAAAATTTCGCCATGATGTATGAACACAGAGAAAAAGAAGCTCCTTTAAACTCAACTCAAGCTTCCAATTCACTTACTAGTCTACACAAACATTTCCATAAATATGTTTTCTTATGAAGTAAGAAAAGAATCAGCACAGAGATTTTTACGAATGGAATTTAAAAAGGAGGTTTGTAACTTTGACGTCTGTGGTCATTTACTGAGGCAGTTCTCTTTCTTGTCACCAGATTAATCCTTACATGAATAATCTCATTGGGACAAACTGAAACAGCAATCTACATAAACGGGAAAAGTGGTATAAATTGTATGATCTTTTAGGCTGTCAGCCTAATCTTAATCAATTAAAGTCTGTAAATTGTGACTCAGGCACTCACCGATATGGGATGTGGGAAATAAACGTTGTTATGAGTCACATCACTATTACCTTTTCCACTGTTGGCTGTGCTCTGCACAAGAGTTTGCAAAGACTTGACGCCCTTAAATATCACTTCTGACTTTAGCCTAGTATGATATTTATATTCTCAGACAAAGATGCTAATTTAAGATGATGAGTGAAAAATTAACTGAAAATAGGTTTTGAGATTTCAGATTATGTACTTTCTGTTTTCTGTTCTTACTTATTTTACATCTACCATGGGTGCTTTATAAATAGTTCTCCCTTTATGTAGCTAAATATCTGCTCATTTTTATTGCCTATGTGTGAAATGATCTTTGCACTTTTTCTGAGGCATGACTGTAATTGAAGATAATCATTCAGGGGAATAAGTCAGGATTATCACATTGATTTAGACAGTAGCCTTGGTGGTTTGGAACAAATACAATCACTAGAGTGTTGATGAAAATACTTGAACATAGTTCAGCAAATACATACTATTTCTCACATTTTTTAACTTTAACCATTTTTAAAGAGAGACTAGAATCTGAGAGGACATGACTGTTTTTCTCATAGCTGCAAAATCCAAAGTCTTTTGGTGCACTGAGGTCACCGTAAAACGGTGGCAAGAGGTGGTGGGGGGAAGTTTGCCTCAGCACTGAAGTGCTTCCTCCAGAGACAAGAATGAGAAATAGGGACACATCTCTCTGGGAAAACAGTATGCTTTTGTCTCTTCCTTCACTTCAGCTCTTCTCCGCTTTAAAAGGTTCTTATCTCCGCTGCTGTCAATCTGGCACCTTTCATGAGTGTTATAATCACTTTTCAGTAACATAAATATCATAATAGTTATAAAATATAATAAAATGTAAACATTTTCTGAAGTTGTGCTGTACTTCAAAATCAGCTGGAGGGCTTCAAACACTTTATCTGTACTCCAGATATTGTGTTTATTAGTTAACTAATAAATGTGATAGGTTAATAATACACATTTGACACAATCGTGGCATTTTTCAGAAGTTATTTACCTGCTACCAAACTTGGTGATCTCCTATAAAAAGAAATTTCTTTGTTCTCTGTTGGAAATAAGGTGGGGGAGGGGGGATGGTGTTAAAAGATTACTAATAATCCCTGGTGCTCTGAAAAGCCTTGGGTGTTTTGCTGAGATAATTTGTCAGATCACTAATCTTAAGAGGTAGATATAAATCAGATTGTTAAAAGATCCTATATCACATCAGTAGAAATATTGCAACCTACAATTCCTACTTCCACAAATCCATAAAAAGAACTTCTTTATAGAGGAAATTTGCACCAATGCAGTCTAGGGTTTGAATATAAACCCATATAGCTATATATTGATCCAAACTCTTCCCTTCATTTTGGCAGAATCCATTTTTCATTTGTTTCTCTGTTTGAATTAGAAACATATTAACCAAAGAAATTACTGTAAGTCAAATGACAGGACTGAAGACAAGTTGATGTCAATTTAACAGTGTTAATATAAAAAATAACTTAAGCAATTTGAATTTTGCATGCATTTTTCTATTCTCCAGCTCTACTGAGGTTATATGATTCTCTTCTCCTTCTTTTTTTTTTCTTAAATGAATTTATTAAAAAAAATATAATGACTTTAATGTTTCCATGTCCAAAACTGGCAAACTTATTAAGATTAAAAATAATAATAATAATAGAACATTTTATACTAAATGATAACTTTATATCAGTAACTACTTCAATGAAACATTTATATTCTGTTTGAAAAACAAAATATTTATCTTTATACTAAAAACATTTCTCTTTACATTTCCCCAGGAATAAATTACAGGTACTGTGTTTTACAGTTGCTTTTGTCCAAAAGGCATTTGACAGTTCAATTTCCAAAATGTATCACAGAGAAATGATTCAGTTAAGAACCAAACTTGCAATCCTAGACATTTATCTTGGTGTTTAGCCATATATCCAGACTTTCTAAACAGAGAGACATGCTTCTGCTAAATCAAACCTGATGCTCAGCTAAATCATTCACTTCTCTGAAGGTAATCCATGCAAGTTGGTTGCAATTTAAATGTACTTTTCTACTGCACCACCTTTCGCTTTGTAGCATTTTGAAATTCTGTGGGTCCATCTCCAGTGGAACTAAGTGGGTAAGGAACTTCACAGAGAGATGATAAACACAATCTTAATAATACTGACATACTGGTTTTGAACTAGATTTAAAGATCAGCTCTTTTGAAAAGTTCTTGGCTTTGCTTAATGAAATGGAGTCAACAGGCCAGTGTGGTGCATATTTACGAACCTTGCTAAACTTACTAACAATTTATATTACAGAATCATAGAATTATAGGATCACTTAGGTTGGAAAAGACCTTTAAGATCATCAAGTCCAACCATACAACTAATACTGCCAAGTCCACCACTAAACCATGTCCATCTACACACATCTACATGTCTTTTAAATACATCCAGGGATGGGGACTCCACCACTGTCCTGAGTAGGCTGGTCCAGAGTTTGACAACACTTCTGATGAAGAAATTTTTCCTGATATCCAACCTAAACCTTCCGAGGCACAACTTGAGGCTGTTTCCTCTTATTTTATCTCTTGTTATTTGGAAGAAGAGACCAGCTCCACCTGTCTCCAACCTCCTTTCAGGGAGTAGTTGAGAGCGAGAAGGTCTCCCCTGAGCCTTCTTTTCTTCAGACTAAACAAGTCTGGCTTCCTCAGCTACTCCTTGTAAGTCTGGTGGTCTAGACCCTTCACCATCTTTGTTGCCTTCTTTGGACACCCTCAAGCCCTGTGATGTCCTTCTCGGAGTGAGATGCCCCAAACTGAATATAGTATTTGAGTTTTCGTTCTCACTAAAATAGTCCTAATGGTATGAAAGGGCCTTGCAGGTATTAAATTTCTGTAAAGATATTGAAATTTAACATTATATTTTACCCATCAATGTACCATCTGTTTACACAATGACTGTATATAAATGTTAGTATTTTTTTTCGCCTCATTCCTTGTGAAGTCTAATATTTTATGTATTTTCTTTCTTTAAAAATAAGAAAAGTTCACATTGAAGCAGGTGATTTAATGAACTGTGCACTGTGAAGACTAGGATTTTTGTGCGTGGTGTGTTTCTTTAAGTTCTCTTCCTCAGTGGTTATAGCTGATGCAGAAACCAGTAAACAAATTGTTCTTTCCGTTCTGTATTATCTTGTCCAATTGTGTGTGTCTGCATCAATGACTATATCAGCAGTACTATCATTCTCTTTGAATTTTGTCCTTATTAACTTCATAGGAACATGGTTTTGTGGAGAAGAGAAAATGAAAGACTCCTTTTCCTTAAATGTTTAGTCATTAACGTATTTCAGTGATTAACCACTAACAGAGAGTATCAGTTTGCCTGTAAAGAGAATCATTACTTCACCATAGAGGGATGTCTGATTTTCCTCAGATTAGACCTGATACAAGTGTGTCAAGGATTAGGGCTGTGCTGGTCACTAGGCAAATGACAAATACTCTGTTAACTCCTCTCCCTTCCTAAAGGGGAAGAGAAAGGGAGTAAGATAGAGAAACTCAAGGGCTGAGAAAGAAAACTGAAGACAGCTTTAATGAAAATAATAATAGCATGTAATGTATACAAATACACAAAAAAAACAATATTGAACTCAACCATCCCAATGGCAATTACATCACTGATACCTCTGATGTTGTGGAACAGGCACTGGGGAAGTCCCAGGCTGGACTCGGTGACAGATGGGAACCAGATTCAGCAGCTGGATTCTGGAACCGGATTCAGGAACACAAGGACTGGGATCAAAGACAGAATAGACAGAGTCCTCCTTGGATGCCAGACATTGAAGAAGCGGCTTGACCCTCATGATCCCTCAACTTTATACTGAGTATCGCGTATATGGTCTGGAATCCTTCGTTGGTCAGTTGGTCACCTATCCTGGCCTCCCCTTCCTGCAGGTGCAGACTTTTACTTTCTACACCCTCAACGTGGGGCACAAGATTGAGCAGTGACCTTGGTCTGCACAGGAGCAGGTATAAGCCAGAGCCTTACTGTACACTCCAATCCTTGGCAGTAAGTCTAAACATGGAGAGTTTTCACTGCTAAAGCAGACACTGTCCATGAAATCATGCTGTTAACTTCAGAATGTGCCATTACTTAAAAGAACTGGGCTGAAAAGTAAAATCACTGAACAGAATCGTTCTGTTCTAACTCAGACCAGTACACAATGACATAATAGTCCGTGGTACATACATAAGAAAATGAACGTCATGTTAATATTTTGTAACTTGATATTTACTGGCAGTTAAGTTGTATTTTTGACTTATCTTGTGTCCATAGCCAAAAAGAGTGACCACAAGCCAGCAAGGCATATTGTTAAATTATTAATTTATGACTTTGTATACACAAAGGAGTTTCACTGAATCATGCCTTGTTATTGTTAGTATGTGTATCTAAGCAGACATGGGAAATGTCTTAAACACTTGCTGCATGTTCGTTCAAAGAGTAGAAGCAGTTAATGACTCCCAGTTTTGTAATTGGTACTGACGCAGTTTAATGCCTGATTTGCTTTAAATGTCAGTAGGTCGACATAAGCATCTCATGCAGCTTACACTTGAATTGTGAGAATTTGGTCTGGCAACAACATTTGTTTCCATTCAAGATGATTTACGCTAATTCCCAACTGCCTGCATGTTTACCAAAGATGATTCAACAGGCATCTTTGACTACATCTATGCTAGTAAATAAAATGAATTAGGATCTTTTCTCTGTCCCAAAACCAAGGCAAGTGCCTATCTTCCATCCATATATCTATCTCAGCTCTCTTACCTGCTCCCTACAGCACAGAATGGCCTAGTCCTAACTGTTTTGAGTGACTCTAGTAGTAAAGGAGCTAATCACTAATCCTTAAGCAGGCAGGATTTGAGATCAAAATTAAAAATGTTTTCCTGGTTGTCACTAAGGATCCAGTACCAATGAGAGAGAGAAAAGATATGCATTCCAGAGTCACAACCAACGTATATAGAAACCTGCAGATACCTGAAAAGTAGTTATAGAGATGGCACAACCAAGCTCTTCTTCTTTGGGGCAGACGGGGCAACATCAAACAGCAAAAAAAAAGTGTGGCTTGGGTTCAGGTTGAACATGAGGAAAATCATCCTCACTAGCAGTGGGTGAAACAGCAGCACTGAAACACATATCCCAGACAACTTCTTGAATTTCCATCCTTGAAGGTTTCAAGACTCAGCTAGACAAAGCCACAGTTGGCCTTGTCTAGTGTTGGTAATAGCCGTCCTTCAAATGGATGGATCTGTCCAGCAACAGAGAGGTTGTGGATTTTCTTCTTATTTTGCCTCACGCAGCATACTTGAGTTTTCCTATTTTAAGTTTGTCCTTCTGATATATGACACTAAAGTTTAGCTTTAGAGATCAGAAGCTCTTTGGCGTGCTCATCTTTAAGAGGGAGGACCCACCAGATCTACTTATGTCCATCATGTCATTAGAGGTGTTGCTGTATTTTGACTAATAGATGCCTTTTTCTGAGACAGACTGATGAAGGTTTATTACTAGTGACTGAAGGGGAGAAAGAACACAGATGTTTCCTTGCTGAGCACAATTTGATTAGAAAATGAGGACAATCCATACGTTTGTTTTTTTTTGGTAAGCAAAAAGCAGCACATCCAAAAACTTAGTGGTAATAAGAGGTTTAAAAAATTCATATTGTTGGGAAGGATTACAACTGGACATGAGGTAGGACAGGGAAGAATTTTTAATTTTTTGTTTTAGAAAAGATGGACATTGCTAAACTCTGCAGATAAAATTATGAAGAGTTTGAGAAAATGGGTAAATACGTTAAAGCAAGGTAATAATTCTGTAAGGAATAATAAAGATGTTCACAGGAATTAATCTGGAATTAAGGACTAATTCAGACAAATGAAGCTACATTTGACTCATCATTAATCTTAAACATAATAAACAAAATATGTTAGAAATAGAAACTAGGTGAAGACTAATATGAAACCATTTCATGACTATTTGGAGATAAACACAAGCAAAGCACTAATAAGGGAAGATCAAGAAGGCAAAAAAAAATTATTTATTACTAAGCTAAAAAGACTACATGAAGAAGTCTTCTGTCAGAGAGGAAAAGAAATATTGGTAAATATAGACAGCCAGGATGCATGATACTATTTTTTAAAGAAACTTCACTGAAAAATGCTTCACTGAAGAAGTCTTTCAGTCATTTGATTAAATGTTAGGAAGCTGTTAACATTTCATAAAAGCATCAATGAAATAATATCCAAGGGACAGAAAAAAGTTTGACTACTCAATCAATTCAAATGTATCTAAGCCAGTAGATAAGAAATCTTTCTGTCATTAAGTTTGAGAATGTCTGGAAATATAAATAGATATATCTTTTATTTATTGATGAAATTATTTTATTTCTTGTATGTATAAGAAAAAAATGGGTAAACTGGGCATTATGAGTCAGTCACTGTAATTTCAGTTCTGAGAAAAATGATGGAACACATAAACAGTGACATATAAAAACTTAAAGGACTAAGGATATGATCAACATCCATCATGAATATGTCGAAAACAGGCAAGTCAAAGCAATGCACATTACTTCCGAGAATTTCTTTTCTCAAAACTCCCTTGGGTCCAGAAAGCCTTAATACTTGATGGATCTGAGAGTGTTTGCATAATAAAAGTAATGACCATGCTGAGCTAACAAGTTAGTATGTCAGAAGAGAATATAGAATTTAACTATCAAACTGATGCAAAAGCCAACATGCTGTTCAATAAAGAGTGGTGGGAAGAAGACACTGTATGCAGTAGATGGATCACGATTGACTAAGACACTAGATCTGTAGAAAATGCTCTAGAGTTTAGATTGTCGCTAGTGAAAAGAAGAAGCAGATTCAAATTATATCAGAGATGATTGTGCTTCAATATTTAAGTACAACTTTTTAAATTAGAGAGATCATGAAGTATCAAAATAGATTTTACAAGGTGGCTATGGTTCCTGCAACATCAGAGGTCTTCAAGAAGTGGTTAGATAAACATCCATCAGAAATGACACAGAAATAGCTGATCTTGTCTTAGGGAAGGGGAATACATTGAAGATACTTATGAGTCCAATCAATTCTGAGCTTCAAGCTTCAAGCGTCCAGTCCAGACTTGTCAAAGACTTATTCTCTTAAAAGAGTTCATTCTTTTAAGATCAAGGAGTGAAAAATGCAGAATTAGATCCAGGTTCTAAGGATAACATTTGTGTTTGTTTTTTTCTGTCTCTGTTATATTACACTCAAACTTTTACATTTTAAAAAATATTATACACAATTACACACACTTAAATAGTGGTACTATAAACTTCACACAGTTAGACACAAATAGTGTGAGGCTGATAAGGTGATAGGAGTGCTTTTGCCTATATG
The DNA here is from genome assembly GCA_013396935.1 of Baryphthengus martii. NCBI lineage: Eukaryota > Metazoa > Chordata > Aves > Coraciiformes > Momotidae > Baryphthengus > Baryphthengus martii. The sequence continues at coordinate 1,703 of VWZK01011453.1, read as the reverse complement.
ACGTAAGAATGGATTAGAGCCCTTTTTCATGAATTTGAATGCCAAGTCCATGTTTCTGTCAGTAGAGTACATGAATGAGCTGGGACTGCTATTCCACGTAATATGAGAGAAGGTTCCATAACATAATGTTTCACCAGACATTTCATTGTCCATCTCTGGTAATATCATAGACTGCAAGAGCAAAAATTGAATTGGTTTTCTCATATGTTAGAAACCTTGGTAACAGATTACAGTTTGAGCTTACACGCCTTTACTGGGTGTGTTGATGTGATGATGATAATAGTAATAATAAGAATAATACTTCCAATTCTGTAATTGCATTCTGATTATACCAACATGATTTACAAACACTAATTATGTGAGCCTTTCAAGGCTCTTGTAACAAACATAATAGTCCCAGACACAGCAATTACAATCATACTTCTCTTTCAGCAAGAATTTCCTTAAGACTTGTACATAATCTATAACAAAGATGATATAGGAATATGAGCATTTTGGCAAAAAAGTGGTGTGCTGAAGGCATAGAAATTATTTTTATTCTTATTAAGCCACTTCTTTTTCTTACATGTCACTGTGTCACCATACAATGAACACTTTATTTTTTTCTTTCCTCATTTGCAAAGAAAAAAAGTTAATTTGCAAATTGCAAACTTTGCAACTCATTTGTAATCAATATAAGTAGCTTATTAAATATTAATTTGTTGAAAAAAAGCTCAATATCTTTACTTTCCTCTTCAGTGTTCATTGTTTTAGGTAACCTGTGTGCTATTGTTCTCTCATTTGACAGTTTGATTTCTATAGCATACTAATAAGTTTAAAGTAGTCATTATGCAAATAGTAAAGCTGAGATTTACCTCATATAGGTTTTTTATTTCAAAGCATGTTATACTTTTCACGCAATTGCTCAAGCATATACAAAAAAAATAAAAATGATTTCTCAAGAATGTAGTAGAAAGGTCTACTACAGGTACTACAAACTTTCTTTTATAAATCTGAAAAATTAACCCACAATCTTCTTTAGGGCCACACTGCCTCATGACATCCCATCATCCACTTACCTTCCTTCAGTGCATTGTTATTCTTCCACAGAAACATTTTCTCCTTCCTTGCTGCTGTTTCTCTCTACTTCGCCTTTGTGGAGTTAAACCTTCAGGTTTGGCAGAGATGATGCATTTCATGAAAGCGAAAATATTACGACTCAGTGATGTTTTTGTATATTTTTAGTATTATTTTTTTTTATCTTCAAGGAAATTGTGTGTTACCTAAGCCAGAGTGTCTGAATTGACATCATAGAATCTTAGAATTCTAGAATCCTAGATCCTAGAATGATAGAATCATAGAATGGTGGGGGTTGGAAGGCACCTCTGGAGATCATCGAGTCCAACCACCCTGCCAGAGCAGGATCACCCAGAACAGGCCACACAGGAACATACTCAGGTGGATTTTGAAAGTCTCTAGAGAAGGAGACTCCACAGTAGCTCTGGACAGCTGTTCCAGGCTCTGTCACCCTCACAGGAAAGAACTTACTTCCTCATGTTGAGGTGGAACTTCCTGTGTTCCCGTTTGTGACCATTGCCCGTCATCCTATCATAGGGCACCACTGAAAAGAGACTGGCTCCTTCTACTTGACACACACCCTTCAGATATTTGTAAAATTGGCAAGATCCTCTCTCACTCTCCTCCAGACTAAACAGCCCCAGGTC
>VWZK01011451.1:42042-64398 GCA_013396935.1 Baryphthengus martii | reverse complement strand
TTTTTTTTTTTTTTAAATGTGGTTTTCCCTTAGCTTTCCCAAAAGACTTGAAATACACAGATAACTTTCTTGAATCTTTTGAAAATCCTGCCGGGTGTGTGAGACCACTTGTAAGAAGAGATACCGTATTTCACTTCCTGCAGCCACATCAAGTGATTTAAAAAGGAAACGGGCTGCCTTTTGGGCCCACAGGCCCTGCTGCAGGTCTGGAACAAAAGTAAAGTAAACTTTGAAATAGCTGTTTCACTGTGAAAATGCATCTGAAGCGCTAAAGTCAGCGGAATTCCAAGGCTCTGTTAAAGTTGGGCAGGGTGAGTAAAGTCTGCAGGTCCACGTTGCAGCCTCTAGACAGCAACTCAGGTGTCCAACAAGTTGTTTGTTGTGCTTCTGTCACTAGAATGTGTTTTCTGTTCCAGGTAGGCATTGCTCTCGACTAAGGGATTTGGGAACTTAAATGGAAAGAAACTTGGGCACATGGTGGATTCCTCTCCAGTAAAAAACTTCCCTTATCTTTATGTTTTCAAGAGTATCTGGTACTAACTGTAGTTAGAAATTTGATAGGAAAAATCCTTGTCCTTTCTAAATCTCTGTAGTCTCCAGTCATATTTTTACTAATACTTTTAAAATGTTTTATTCATCTTTTATGTTTTATTTTAATAATTGCTTGTGGCTGGGTGCTTTGCTAATAACGGAAGTGAAACTCAAATGGCCTTGGCATGTGGTTGGTCATTCTGTAAAACTCCACTTGGATCTGTTTGTTTGCACCAGAGAAAAGTACCCTGCCTTGGAAAGGCCAACTGCACAAAACCTGACTCATTTAGAGTAAGACCAAAAAAGAAGAGTTTATGACGCGTAACTCTCTCAGTAATTTAGTTTGGTATCACGTTAATTTTGACAGAACGAGCAATACACATTTCTGTATTTAAAAGTGAGAATGAGTGAGTTTGTTGGTGAATAACATCATTTGAGCTGTAAGGGCGGTAAATGAGAACCAAGAGCGTCCCGTGGTGAAGGACTTTGTTGAAAATGAGAAGAGGCAGGTCTGCGCAAACGCCAAGAATCTGTTGTCAGGTTGCTACTGCAAAATTCCTACTTGAAACAACAACTCCAGTTCTGAATCGCTTTGAGAGAGGCACACGAAAACTTTGTAAGAGACTTCCCTGAGATTAACTGAAGATTTGAAGGCAAAGTCAGCGTACCAGCGGCGTCTGTCAGAGAAGCAATAGCAAAATACTGGCGTGAGATGGGACGGACTGCCGGAGGCTGGCTCTGGGTTCAAGCAGGGCATCAGAGGGTTAAAGTGACAGCTAGGAGATCTGCTAGCGTATCCACATTAGCTTCGATTTGACAAGAAAATAAATCATATTATGTATTTCATTTGATTTTTTTCTTTTGAAACAGTCAATATAGCCCTATCCAGCTTTAGATCAGTTGTGGGACTCCTTTTATTCTATGTCAGTGTTACGTTTCTGAACGAAAGTCAGCACTGGAATCCCGAGTAGATGCACGTGCGCTGGGAATGAGAAGAGAATGTTTCTTCTCATCCGATGTCCATCAAGCCTGCATTTGTGCGGGTAAGTCCTGTGCTGGCTAGTGCTCCTCTGTAAGGGCAGAAGGAGTTAAAATGGGGGGAGCTGTTCATCATTACTTCTTACTCTTCACAGAAGAAAACTGAAATTTGCCTGGGATCTAAATTGTTAAATGCCAAAGTTCTTGAAGTGACACATTTTAGGAGCTTGTGTAATAGCACCCACTTTTTGGAAACCAGGCCGGGAAGAGGTCGGTTTCTAATGATCGTGTTGAACAACTTTGGGTAAATCTTAGGAGTTTTATCAAAATCGGTTACTGATACTTTTCTGATGTTGTATTTTGGTAGAGAGAGGAAGCTGCTGCATTTTGTCTGTCTCTTCGCTTTGTCACCACTTTGGGTTCATCCAAAGGCCGATCCGTCTGTTTGCAGAGAAACACAAAGTCGCCATGGCCGGGGAAGCTGTCCCTTTGAGTTTCTTCGTGTCTCGTTCTTTGTGTAAACGACAGATCCGTTCGTTTTCCTAAAAGGGTTATCATCTAAAATTGTGCTCTGCAAGCATGGAAACTAACTGTTGATTTTTGTGAAAGGTCTGTGATGTGGCTGTCGATCACGTACCTAAGGTGACACAGGATCGGTGGCTGTTGTGGTTCCTGTGAGTGCTGGGACTTGCCCTCTGTCCCCCATTTTACGACTTTCTCAGCTCTCGGTTGAACCGGGCGCTGGGTTCAGCCCTCGTTCCAAAGAACTTCTTAACCGCAAGACCAAAAAGCACCTTCTGTCTTGTGGCACGTGTGTAGCGTTCATTTTAACGCCTTTTCCCACAATTCGGTGCTGTTTCTACTCTCAGAAAAAGAAGTTACTAAGAATGCACAAATAGCAACTGAAGAGATGTTCAGTCTTAAGTATTTTACTCGATGACTGTGTCGCTCTCTCATTTGACAAGGCTGGGAAGCACCTACTTCTCTAATAAAAGCATAGCTCTGAGCTTTGGATCCCAGTATAATTTCCAGAGGAATCTGATTCCAGTTTAGATTTGTGAAGCAGAGTGCTTAGTGTGGCACATGAGAAGGACCTTTTGAACACAGGATTATTCTTAGTACGGAAACGTTAAATGGTTTGTTTATTACAAGAGAATTTGAGCACTGCCCAAGCTTTGATTTGTCAAAGCCCCAGGAACTTTGGTTTTCTTCAGCACCAGCAAAAAAAGTCTGCGATAATTGTGATTTTCTTCCTTGAAGAAAACTGCATCTCTGTCACAAAACTTCTCCCTTGCTGGAACCACACAAGTGTTTGCACATTTCTTTGAGGCGGATAGCTAAAGGATCAGTACACAGGAAGGTGTACACAAGACTCTGTGGATGTATTTTGCCTTTTATTTTATTTTATTTTATTTTTTTTCCAAATAGAATTTCATGTAGCTCAGGGGAAATGGGCTCTTGAAAAATGTCTTCAACCTCCTAGCGTCATCAGCGATGAGGAATGTAACAGTCAGCTTCCTCTTAAGGTACAGCTTTGAGTCATAGCTCTTTTCTTCCCCATCTAAGTGGAATGGGGAGCAGAGTTATAAAGAGAAATCTCTGGGCTCTCCAGGCAGAGCTGTTTCTTGACCGTCTAAACCAACCTCAGCTGTTGTGAGCTGGCAAAAAAGGGATTAAAATAAGTATATTGTGTGAGTAGGTGTGGGTTTGGTTTCTTTGGGGGGCCTTTTGGGGCGGGAGGGGTGTTGAGCGTTAGTCCCCATGGATTTTTCTGTTGTCAAGAATAATATTAGATCTTCCTGCCTACGCCGATCCAGGCAGAAGGAGCGCGGGCTCTGTTGTTCTCCAGGGTTTTCCTTCCATTCTTCTCAAACATGACTGCTGGTCTGTACTGTAATCCTGCAGACATCAGTGTAACGCCCGAATCTAGCGCGATCTTCTCCTGAATGAAGTATCACTTCAAAGAAATCAAAGGGCTCTGCTCAGCTTTCGGGTGGGATTGACTCGTTTTGCCCACAGCTTTTTTTCGATTCTGTCCACTCGGTGTTTGGTGGGCAAGTGTGTGCTGGCCAGAATGTATTGAATGCTGAGTGTTTAGTATTGGGTAGAAGTTGCTACGTTTTGGTCGTTAGCGTTCCTGTAGAAAATACTGTCTTACGGGGACTGGGTTTAATTTGTTTGGGGATTGCTTGTTTAAGGCGCTATGAGGCTCTTCTGCATGAGAGAGAACAATAATTTCATGACTCCAGCAAAAGCTGTCTTAGTTCTAGTATTTGCTTAATTTAAAAACTGAAGAAAATTAGTTATTTTTCAGAGTAATTTGAAATATACCTCATACAGACTGGCAACTGCAGGCAGCAAAAAATCAGTTTATTCTTCTGTCGCTCACGAATCTTTTCTGGTCCATTTTCTCAGGCTTCTGTTTTTTCCTGCATCTAAGACAGAGCTTTCTTCTTGCCACTTGCTTGTCTGACACAGTGAGGCAGCAGAAGCCGTGGGCACGCACAAAGTCTGAAAGAGAAAGAGGGTAGCGTGGGAGTTGAATGGTGTGTGTAGACTGAGGACAAACCCCAAACACTTCACTGTGTTCTGTATGACTTGAACGGAAAAAAAGGGTGAAGGAAGTGTCTTTGTTATGGTAACTGCTGAGGTTTTTCCTCTCCTTTAATAGTCCTATCAGGGGAATCGGGTGTGATTAATACACCTTGTGAATGGAATTATAACTCTACAAATGGCACAATTCAGAAATCTGGTTGCCTGGCCAAGTAATGGTTTTTGGTTTGTGCTTTCAAAAATATCATTTCCAAATGGTCTTCAATGAGGCTTTTAATGTCCTCTTTTTTTTTTTTTTTTTTTTTTCTTTTTTTTACCTGCTCGTACCAGATAAAAGCTGCAGCAGAGCTGTTTAACAAGACTGGTCTGGACCATAGAGTCTGCTTCTTTTAAACTGCTTCTCTTAAAGACGTGTTGGGTGTATTTTTTTTATATTGGGCTTTTTATTTTTTTATATATTTTTTTAATTTCAGCGAGATATTGATCACGTTTCTAGCTTTCAATCATTGTTACAGAAGTGAGAGGACTGCAAAAACCTTTTTAAATTTCATGCGTACTGAGGTGCTTTGCTTGATGAAGTAACTTTTGAAGAACTAGATTCTCAAAGATCCTGGTTGTACGAACTAAACGCTCTCAGAACTTTCAGCTGCCGTACAAACAAGAAAATGCCCAAATCCTTACACATCTGCCTCTTTACCAGTGAAGTCGTCAGTTACTCCAAAGATCCAGATATGGGCCTGAAACTGCAGCTTTCTTGGCACTAACGAGCAACTCAAACCTGTTGAGATCTTCAGAGTAGGAGTTGTTTTGTTTCTCTCATTCGAGGCCTATGATTTTAATTTTCTTGAAATGAGAATCTCGTTTGCTGTGAAATGACAGCTATGGACTCCTGTCTGTGTCTGGTTTATTCTAGTAGGTGTTGAACCTGATGGTCAGGTTCAGATCAAGTCGATAGATGTGTCAAAGATCTCTCAGAACTTCCTGAAAACAGGTGACTACCAAAGAAGGCATGGATTTACTAAGGGAAAAGGTACAACCCAAGCTTTGTTAGATACAAGAAAACGTGCTTTGCATTCTCTTCCGTTAGATTCCAGAGGATTAATTCCCCGATAGCAGGTGAATCACAGAAAATGCGGTTTTATTGCTGACAGCTCTTTGTATATCTGGGGAGATGTTCAAATTTCTGTGGGATACAGAGTGTTTATTTAAGATGCCGATGTGTTTACAAAGTGTATTTTATTAAAAAGCTTAAATACCTTTCAGACCTAAGCTGTTGGGTCCAAAGTTGTTCTCTGCCTCTTCACTAAGCCTACAGTAGTTGACTAAAGGGCAGTGAAATGTGCCCTGATAAAAAAAAACAAACCAAAACTTGCTGGATACTGTCTCCGATTAAGAGTAAGCGACAATTTTGCACACTTGAGCGAGGCAAATAAGTTAAAAGTAGACTGGTTTTGGAATGCCCTATTTCCAAGAAAAACTACCCACTACCTTTACAGTTGTGTTGCAATAGCTTTGATCAGAGAGTCTGGTAGTTCACTCTGATTTGAAATACTAGTCATTTCTCACCTTTTCAGTTAAGTTCGACAGGATTTTTTTTTTTCCCAGCTGTTTTAGAGTGACACCTTGTGGAGTAGAAATGTCTACACTTGATTTCCAAACTGGTTGTGCAGCCAAAGGATGTTACAGAAGCGGAGAATTCCTCGTATCCCAGAGGGTAGGGCGGAGGTGGGGTGTTCTGTGGCTGTTGAGAACATACACTCATTTTTCCAGCTTTTCCAGTGTTAATGTGTAGTTAGTAACAAGTGCTTTATAATTTGATAGTCTTCTAACAGGGGAAAAAAAAAATCATATTGGCAAATTTTCAATTTCTAGTCGTCCTGACTGATAGTTCCATTTAATGTAAGACAAAATGAGACTTATTTAATCTCGATTTATGTAAATTCTACTAATCACAGAATGTCATCGCAGTACTTAAAAGATGGTTTTCCAAATACTGCTACCGAAGCTCAGTAGTTACTAGTTCTAGATCACAAAAATGAAATGTCATGAAAGCCTGAAGTATGTTTTGAAATACACTTGTGTGAAGGGAAAAGGAAACAATGCAATTTTAATTCGGGCATATGGAATTGTCATGTTGGAAATGGAAAGGGGGAGTGGGATAAAAAGTGAGAACAGGAAAAGCAGGAAAAATAAAGGCAGTGATGAGGAAAATCCATTCTTCAGCTAAATAGATTTTACTTTCTTTTTAAAATAAATTGCTCGCTTCCTGTGTGACAGCCATGAATATATAGTATTCCGTCCCGTGGTGGCACCTGCAAGTGGCTGGCTGGGTGCATAGATTGTACAGGAGTGTGCAGGGGAGTGTTTTTCCATAGTTCCTGTGAAGCCTGAACTGGAAACGTACACAGAGGGGTTTTTTTTAATCCTTGTTCAAGAGAATTAGCGAGATAAGTGAGATGTGATCGCGAAATCAAGAACAACGGATGAATTTCTGTACGGTAAGTTCATTGGCCTGTTCTATGAAAAATGAAAATATAAATGGTTTTGGAATCGTTACTAAGAGATTAATGTAAATATTTGCATAATTTAACTAACCATTAAATCAGTTACTATGCAATTTTCAGTCAGAAAGGTAATGTTGATTTGGTCACAGTTTAAAGCTGTTCTTGAAGTTTGTGTTGCTACTGGGACGGTCTGAAGAGAGTCTGTGTCCACTTTCTCAGCAGCGTGTGACTGCAAAGCTGCTGTCCCGGCTCTTTTCACCGTAGCTGGTTTGGCCAGTGTGAGATCTGGGGGTGTGTTGGCTTCACAGGCAAAGCCCTTCTGTTTCCATTGTGCCCCCTCTCCTTCTCTAAAATGGAAAAAAAGAAATGCTACATTTTTTTAGCCAATATTTTAGCCCTGGAAACGCTTAAGTCTTCTGCTCGGTCTCCCGCATCCGCCATTAGCACTCTGGGGATCAGAAGAGGGTTCTCCCTCATAACCCAGCTGAGCTCTTTCACTAGCAGCAGAGGTCTCCCTGGCTGGCTTGAAAACGTGCCAGGGGAGAGGAGGGGCACCTTCTGGCGATACACACTGCAGTATCTGCAGGCCTCTGGTCAGAGCCATCCCAGAGTGGCACCAGATCTCCTTCGTGAAGGCCTGACAACGGAGCTGCTGCTCCCTGCTCGACCAAAACCAGACACAACGGAACTTGGGCAAGTTATCCTTCTTTCTGTAAGTATTGCCTTCTATCAACTCCTTTTACTTGGTTTTTAAAACTTTTCTCTCTGAGTGATGGCTTTTGTAGCAGAGCTACCCCTGGATAACAACAATGTTCAAGTCTGAATTTTTCTCTAGAAAGGTTTTGAGCTTCCACCTTTGGCTGTGGAGCTTTGTTACTCTTCATGCACGGTTCACACGAAGGGAATGGCCATAGAGGCGTCTAAGAGCTTTTCCAAATGGACTAAAGTACAGGCATACGCTCCAATTTGACGGTAGGAAAAGCTTCCTCCCAGAAGAAGGGCACTCCCATAATTAAATTATCAGAGTTTCATAAGGGACTTTAAAACTGGCCAAAGTATTTCCTTGCCCGCTCCTCTGTGCCCCACAAAGCTTTCAAAAATAGGAAATTTCAACTGTACAGAGTCTGAAAGAATCAGTCTACAGCTGATTACGTAAAAAATCTGATTCCAATGCCCACCTCAACTGAGATTCTAAGAAAAAAAAAACCCCAGTGCTTACATGGGTCTGTTAGGCACTGCATAAGGACTATATTTAGGGCAGGGGAAAATGTGATTATCAGTTTCAACATAAACTTCATTTTTGGTTAGAATATGGGTTACTTTTATCTGTCTGAATGACTCTTGGAAAAATCTTCATATACAGGAAAAAAATTACTGTAAGGATTTATGCAACTGCGCAAGAGAAATTGTGTACAGATAAACCAGAAAATATTAATTGATTAATGTCCCTCATGAACTGGCACAGTGGTTGGTCACTTTTTAGAGATTAGTTTTCTTGGATCTTGAACAGATACCCGGCAAAGTGAAACACACAATGGAATTGCTGATATAAAAGCGATGCTGTTAAAATAAAACATTAACTCTGCAGTATTATAGAAAAGTGGTGTAAAAACAGAAGCTTGATTTGAAATTACGTACTTGATAAGAAAAGAAACCTACAAAGGACGAGAGGAAATGGCCTCAAGTTGTGCCAGGGGAGGTTTAGGTTGGATATCAGGAAGAAATTCTTTCCTGAGAGGGTGGTTAGGTACTGGAACAGGCTGCCCAGGGAGGTGGTGGAGTCACCATCCCTGGAGGGGTTTGAAAAATAAGTAGCTAGAGCACTTGAGGCTGTGGTCTAGCGGTTAGGGATGCTGGGATGAAGGTTGGATGGGATGATCCTGGAGGTCCTTTCCAACCCTAGTGATTCTGTGATTCTAAAAGTGTAAAGTCTCTTCATAAGCACAATGAGTAAATACATTTTAAATGTGATTTAAGGTGATATTCCTGATGAATTCACCTGCTTTGGCTCTTTAGCAATATAAAGCAAGATAAAAGCTGATACATGACCAGATGGTAGTTGGTAAGTGACATTTAGCCCAAATCAGCAGGTTTTCTTTGGTCCTGTCAGTTGACAATAGTAGCTTTTCCACGGGAACCAACAGATGCTATAGTAAAGTTGGTTTTGTTTGGTTGTTGTTTTTTTTTTTAAGGTACTCGGTCTAAGAAAAAAAATCCCAAACAGTAAACCCAACCCAACCAACTAACCCCTTCCCAACAACAAAAAAGCCCAAACCCAGTAGGTACCTCAAACAAAATGCAGAAGTTTACCGGAACAAATGGGACGGAAAAAAAATAGTAGTGCCTACTGTCTTAGGCAGATATTCAGTAGGAGTGGTACAAATTGAGTCTGGAGTGCTCTGTCCAGTTCTCCTTCGGCACTCGTGAAACTGAGTATGCCCCATGATGGGAGAAGCAGAACTGCCTGAAGAACGGAGCGCTTTACAGCTGGGACTTGAACTGCACGTTTGCTTGTGCCTCGTCACCACGGAGCCTCTAGAGACGGACAGACGCTCTTGAAGAGCATCCCGTGTTGGTGGTGCCCAGGAGAATTACAACGGCATTTGGGAATCTGCTGTGGGAAGCAGCATTACTTCAAGGGCCAGACATTAATTAGATCGTCCAGTAAATTGTCGCACATCTAAACTCGAGCTCTCTAGCTGTCTGGTTCCGAGCATGGTAGCCGGCTCGCTCTCTCACTGTGCACAAGCTCACTATGGAATACATGACTACTTACCTTAAACTTTGGAAAGGTTTAGAGGAGTAGAAAGGCTCCTGGACAAGTTTATTAATTGCCTGAAGTAATATTTGTCTTATCTAACAAAGGTCATCTAAAATCCAGGTATTCCTCTGTCGTCTGATTCTGTGTGTCAGTGGGATAGCAGGCAGCATTGCCACAGTGCATCCTTAACTGAGGATGGAATTGTCCTTGATGAGACACTTCTCCTTCTCCTGAACATCCAAACAGTTCAGAGAAGAGCTGGGAAGAGAGGGATGAATTTTCAATGGCTGAAGTTAGTCAAGATACACTCAAACTCAAGGTTCTAAAATCTCAACCGTTCTCAAGACAGACCAGCTTTTATCTTGAACAGATCAACTTTTATCTTGAAGAAAAACTTTTGAGAGGAACAGCTCTGCTAAAGAAGTGGAGATTGTTTTGTCAGAAGAGCAGTGTGCAGATGGCAGACCTTGACTAGTGTGATAGTTAAAAGATCCTTCCCAGGAGATGTAAGGTTGAATGTCCTTGGGCAGAGGAAGAATTGAATGCAGGTCCCACACGTCTAGGAGAGTGGTCCTGATTCTGTGCCACGGAAGATGCTCCGTAAACATCCCAGGTGTGGATTATGTCATTGTAAAGGGGAGGAATATCTTTTCTGGCTTCATGTATCAGTTTGATCTGAAATCATGAGGTGGCTTTTGCAACTTTGAAGCTGAAACCCCTAATGGTATCATGCCTGTGATCTGGATGCTGGTTGAGTATAAGCAGCTGTCATGTTTCATCCAAGGAGGAGGGAGAGGTGACTCAGATTTGCTGATTCTCTTGGGTGGAATGAGGTGTATTTTCATACAGTCTGAACAAAGGAAAAGCAAATTTATCGTATAGCTGGGCTTAACAACTAGCAACGTGGTGGTGAAGGGGCATAACTGTAAGTGGGTAAAACCCACAAGATGAAGAAGAAAACAGGAAAGGAGGAAAGAAAAAAACCAGAAATTCCTGATCACCGCCCTGGGTTCCAGCGACGTTTCATGGGACCGGTGCAAATCCTGGGTGCAGCGATCAACGGCCTTTTATATTTTGTGAGATGGGTGATATTTTGTGAGATGGGTGGCATCCCCTCCTTTACATGAGAGGTGTAGGGAGGCGCTGATAGAAAGCTTAGAAATTCGGTAACCACCCTTCCTCCTTCCTTGCTTGTGCAAGAGGGGGAAGGGGAGCGTTAACCCTTTCCGCCAGCTGGGGTGGGGGTGGCAGCGAGCCGGTATCTAATTCCCACTGTCTTAACAGGAGAAAAGGGTAGTCGTGTTGGGAGCTCCTCATCTTAGGAACTGAGATATCGAAGTTCATTCATAGCCCATTTTAGACAGCAGAGCCTTTCTTTAGATCCGACCTTGTTGCAGGAGGTTCCATCAAATACCTCGGCATGTTCTCGTTAATTTTTCTACCTTAGTGAGTGCGGATAGAAATACTTTCAGAAGTCAAAACCCCAAAGATATCGGTAACCATTAAATACTAGATAATATTAATGAATATTTTATTTTTTCTTTATACTTCCTTATCAGCTAGCGTATTTTACCTTATTTAGCATAACCCACGGTTTAGTAAAAAATTATTTCTGCGTATTTCTTTCCCTTTTGAATGTATTCTACAAATATTTTATGGATGCAGAGTCGAACATTTGCGCTGGAATTCAAACAGCTTAAACTAATGTGTGACTGTGACTGTTGGGAATGAGTTAAATCTTCATTTCGAATTGAAAATACAAAATCCCAGAAAAAGATTCTAGGGTGTTGTCAAGCTATTTTGTTACAATATGTTGGATTTTTGTCAATAATTAATTGTCAGCAATGGTATGTAAATGAGAATTCACCGTTACCTGTGAAACGGTCTCACAATAAAAAAACGAAACGTTTCGCAAGATTTTTTTTTTTGTTGTTTAGGGATGAAGGCTTCAAATTGAACCTTGTACAATGTCCAAACTGCATATTGCAATAAATTTCCCCAAACGGTATCTCTAGTCTAACCTAGATATTTACTTTATTTGGATTCCAGATGTCAACTTCAAAAGTCACGTTATTCAGGTGAACAATGTAAATTCATAATCAGTGCAGACCTGAAACTGTTTGAAGTTATTTTTGTCTTCATTTGCAGTACCTCTTGGCACTGATGCTGGCAGCTTTAGGACGGGTGAGTACTTCTCTGTGCAGACAAAAACCTATTTGTTATCCTGTAGTTAAGCTGCGCTTTTAGTCTCACCGGTACCTGCCCAAAAAAATCTGAACTTACAGAGTTGGGTTAGAGATCTTACTTCTCCAGTTCCGTACGCGTACGACCTGTTCAATCCCGTCTGGAATCCAGTGGTTGTCTTCTGCTCTCGCAGCTTCTCTGTGTTGTCCTCGGCACCTCTCTATTCTGTTTACTCGGCAGATTAGAATTAAATTGCATTTACCACATTTGCATTAGCGGGTAGGACAGCAAAGTCTTTTAACTGATGATGCCAAATAGATATGGATAGAGAAATGCAGATCAGCTGGTTGAAATAAGACTGTTAGGGAAGTTTTCTCTAAAAATGGGTGTTATTTTGGTCCATGTGATTAAATTACATCCAGTGTGCAGTAACTATACAACTCCTCCTCCTTCAGAAAATCCCACAGATACAGGGTTAGTCTCTCCTGGCAGCCCATCAGCACCTCAGGACTTTCTTAGCAGTTATTTTATTTTTATTATATGAAGGAAATTGCTTAGTGACAAAGTTTCTTTAACACTAAAGTAAAAAATAAAGCCCAAACAAACGAAACCACAGAAGAAGCCCCAGACCAAACCTACAATGCAGTGAAGGCTTCTGACTTGACAGCCCAGGAGTAGGAAAGTGGAATTCATTTGAAAAACCTGGAGACAACTGTAAGGAAGCGAAGATTTAATTTGTCCAGGCTATGCCTGTTCTACGAGGGTGTGAAAAGCATTTTTCAAGGGCTCTCATGCCAACACTTCTTGTAAAAATAATACTGTGTACTCTCAAAGAAGTGAAGTAAGAACTGAGAGAGCTTTGCATTTGTCAGGCCCTCCTCAAAGGGCAAACCACTGCAAATTTACTATAATTGGCTGTCTCCTGAGGTAATAGTTTGTGGTTGTGTTGTTTTGTTTTGTGCAGAGAGCAGCCAGATAATATCCTTCTCAATCTTCTCTCTTGCATCATCTCTTCTAACGCTCAAGTAGTTTGCTAGAAGTCAAGACTAAGCACGACATCGCAGCTTTGCAAGTAGAACCCAGGAGCTCGCAATTTCCACCTGTCTAACCGATAGCAAGTTAGAGTGGGTTGGTGAGTGTGCAGTAGCTATGAATTTCTTTCTGAGAAGTGACAGGAAAAGAGATTATTTCACTTGGTTACACGGCCTCTCATTTCCAGCTGGACTTTTTTTCTGTTGTTAAAAAATGTAACTCCTTCTCAGACAGAACATTACGATTCTAATTTTCCTTGGACACAGCAGAAGGCATTGCCTCTTTTGCTTAAAAACACATTTCCAAAATGACACAAGCAGAGGTAGCAGCTCAGAGGTCAGAGATCATTCAGAACTGTGATTTCCAGCATGATAGATGAAGATAGCAGGATTAATAAAAAATCTGCTGCTTGTTTCAATATCCGTATTGTGTATTTCTGATTCTTAGCCTGTGCTCTTCAATGCTGTCTGATGTTCCAGGTTCTTGTAGTGGAAGCAAAAGATATAATCAGTATAGAGAGAACAGCACAATAAAAAATTGCAAATAAACTGCTGAAGCTACAGTTGTCTGGCACTAGTCAAATTGACTTTATTAAAAATACTGTCCTGCTTTTAGTTCAGCATCTTACTTAGAAAAAAAAACCATTGAAATGTCCTGGAAAAGAAAGCGGCAATGTAGGAGTAGTAATAGAGAGGATTGATGAGGCTACATTTGCTTTCAGACGCAATTCCCAAATTTAGGCTGCTGTCTCAGTCACTTAAGCCCCTTGAGTGAGACCATGACCCAGAAAAACAGTCCTATCTTTCCCCAGTTGCATATTTGCGCTGCTTCTCTTGACCTAGAAATAATGTTAGCAAAACTACCTGGTAAGCTAGGTTACAAGCTGGCCGAAAACTTTTTTGGCTGACTTAGCCACAACCAGAAGCAGCTCCTGATGTAGCTTCCTACATGGCTGTACAAATAATAATTTTGGCAGAGGGGAACAGGCACGATCGTGAATACAGGAGATCGGACAGCCGGGTTTGTAACAGTGAGTCCTTACGATGTGCAGTGAGTTTCAGATAGCTTATTTCAGCTTTTTAGAAAGATCGGTGTAAAAATTGGGCAAGTGCATCAGCAGGGGCTGCAGAAGTTCCCGGGTCCTATGGATGTGTGTGCAGAAGGAAGTAACACACCATGATTTTCCTTCCTCTGGTTACATACTGCGCTTTGGCCCAGGGAAGGGAAAGAGGAACGGCTTTGTGTCTTCCTGGGTTTGCCATTTTGAAATATTTTGCATGCCGTTGGTAGGATCTAGAAGTTCTGTGTGTCAGAAATGTCTGTAGTAGAATGATTTTCAGTGGTGCAAATTAAAGTTGGGCTGTTGGTTCTGGTTTGATTTCATTCGAAAAAAATTACCTCTAAAGTTCAGGATGGTAAATCTCCCTTCTGAAATGACCTCTTGGATACGTGTAAATGTTGCTGTCATTGGGCCTGAGCGATTTGATGCGGTGTCGGTGGAAATACACTCTTTACAACGTGACCTATCCTCTATGAAAAAAAAAAAAAAAGGAATATGCTTAATAAATATGATCTTGCTGAAACTGAGTGGTGATTGGTAGAGCAAGGATGAAGGAGTGGTCAGGCTTGGTCTTGGAGTTGCTGGGACACCCTGTGACTGACCCTACCACGAAGTTTTTAGCGATGGATTATTCCACAGGGGCCCCTGACACTTTGACTGCTTCGGTGGCAGCTGCAGATTTGTACATTAAGCAGGTGTAAAAGCAGGGTGTTTGGAGGAGTGAGCGCTCACGGTGAGACAGTTCACTCGGCGCTTGTAGTTCTCTTTCTTCCAGTGCTTGCTTCTGGAGATTTTTGTTCTGCAAAGGTGGGTTTGGGGTTTGTTTGCTTTCTTCTTTTTTTTTTTTTCTTGTTAATGGCATTGTGCCATCATTAAGGGTATAGATCAAACTCAAAGTCTGTGAGCCCTAACACTCCCAGTGAATGATAGAAAACGTATTTTGCATTACTTTCATGTATATATATTTTAAATTTTTGTTGGCTACACTGTGGCCAGCAGCATGATTCGTCCTGAACCTAAACACTCTGCCAACACCTATTTGATGAGAAATAGTAGCCACCACCAAGGTGCGTATTGTAGCTCTGTAGGCAGTCCCATACCGTATGTGAATTCTTCACATATTGCAGTCTGAACCACGGGGAAAATGATGAAACCTGTTAACAGAGAAACTCCTGTGGTATCATTCTGGATAACCACCCTGCTGAGACAGAGATGTACCTTCAGCAGCTTTGTTATGGATGAAGACAAAGAATGTTGAGATAAGAGGCTTTCTATAACTTGAATACATCAATAAAGTCCAGAGACTGGATTTTACTTATTTTGAAGCTTTAAGGGCCAACTATGAACGTCTGACCTGAACTGCCTCACTCCAAAGAAAGAATTTTGCTCTGTAGTCTTCTCCCAAATTTTGCAATTCATGTAATTCACCCACTATTAGAAATTATTTTAACTCGGAGACTGCAGAAACAAAACGTACGTTCGTTTATTTGCTTTTTTTTATTGTTCTTTTGCTATTTCTGGGAAACATCGCGCTGCTATTTTAGAAGTTTTATAATAAAATGTGGAGAAAAGATGCGTGTGCGTATAGACAGATATTCTGTCCTGTAGAATACAAGATACTTTTCTGGTTTGAAAAATTAATTTGAGGAGGCCCGTCGTCTCAATTTGGAGCCAAGCGTATCTAGGAGGGCTGCAATTTATAGTCGGATGTTGTAGTATGTTATTTATTAGAACTTAATTGTCAAAATTTTGTGGCAGTTCAAAGCTCCTGGAATGTAAAAATCTGGTGTCTCTAAATCCTCTCCAGTTAAGTAGCTTTAAATAGACATTTATCACCACATCAGTCAGTGGTTTGGAAGTGTTAAAGCTCATGAGTGCAACAAAATCATGCTACAGGAAAGCTGACGATGCAGTCAGCTGGGCCTAAGCAAATGTCTGTTCTAATGCTCATATTGTGTTGCCTGTAGCACTCCCCAAGGTGTATTTTGAGTGATGGAGGTCTATCAGCAGGTGACACTTTGGGAAAGTGTTAACTGAAGAGTTCCAGCACTGAAGGGCAGCGTTAATGCAGAAGGAAAATCAAGAAACTGGATTCTTATTGGAGATTAAAATGTCTTCATTAATTACGTTCTCTTGAATTTGGAGTATAAGTCAAACTGACTAGACTCTTGCCAATGTTCGTCGGCAGTTTTCTACAGAAATTGTGGTGCTGAGTTTCTTGTTTAACCATACATTGCTAGATGCAGTGGCAGATCCTGAGGTTGCCTGGCTGGCCAGCTGCTAAAATTGCAGAGCTGCCACAAAGACCGCAGGGTGCTGAAAATTATAATAATTTCCTCTTGAAGAGTTTAAAAAGGATTCCCTGAATTTTATTTTTATTTAAAAAGTTGCTTTAAATGGGTCATTTTGCCTTTTGATTATTTGGAATAATTGCAGAATAGTATTAATGTTTTTTTATTACTTGTATGTCTTGGTTTGATTTTCACATTTGCTAGGACGCTCTGTTTTTTGTTTTACCAGGTTTGATTTTCACATTCACTAGGACGCTCCGTTCTTTGTTTTACCAGGTTTAATTTTCACATTCGCTAGGACGCTCTGTTTTTTGTTTTACCAGGTTTGATTTTCACATTCACTAGGACGCTCCGTTCTTTGTTTTACCAGGTTTAATTTTCACATTCGCTAGGACGCTCTGTTTTTTGTTTTACCATATGGTCCTGCTCCTTCATCTGCTGTGGTTCTTGTCGCTTTTAACTGTGTGAAACGGATTCGCAGGCATCCAGCGGGGAAGCGTTTGTAGGTCACCGACTTATTTTCCCAGGCTTATTTTGCAGACTCTGGTGATTTCGACCAACTCTATTGATAGAGAAAAGACGGGGGTTTTAACCTCTGAACTTGCTATTCTCACGTTGGCCTTTCTTCTACTAAGTGATGTATCTGCTTGTTGAGTGATGGTGACGGCAAAGTTAACAGGCCACACAAGTGGCAAAACGCAGGCCGACGTACAAGAACTTGTGTCGCGTTTAATGACAGGTAGAGGCAGCGTCTGCGTCGAGCAGCGTGAGCCTGCACATCACAAGTGCCACGACAGGAGAGCCTACCTGCGGTTACGGAGTAATTGAGCCATTTTATTTCTTTGGTCCCATTTCCTGTAACGTGTGAACAACTTTTGTCTTAAAAATATCCTTTTATATAGTTAGATGACCTTCTTCCCCTTTCACCGAAAGGGATCTGAGAAACAGGGATGAAGGGGTATCCAAAAGTCTTGTACGGTCTGGAGTGGAGCAGGAAACTCAGTTTGGGTTCCTTGGCTGTTTGCAAATTGGTGGGTACTTACTCAGCAGTACTACTCGCTCTGTGATCTAGTTTCATAGAATCATAGACTCACAGAATACTTTGGGTTGGAAGGGACCTTAAAGATCATCTAGTACCAACCCCCTGCCACGGGCAGCGACACTTCCCATTAGACCAGGTTGCTCAGAGCCTCATCCAGCCTGGTCTTGAACACATCCAGTGATGGTGCATCCACAACTTCCCTGGGCATCCTGTTCCAGTGTCTCACCACCCTCAGAGTAAAGAACTTCTTCCTAATTTCTAATCTAAATCTACCCTTTTCCAGTTTCAAGCCATTGCCCCTTCTATCCCCACATGCCCTTATAAAAATTTCGTCCCCAGCTTTCCTGTAGGCCCCCTTCAGATACTGGGAGGTTGCCATAAGGTCTCCCCAGACCCTTCTTTTCTTCAGGCTGAATAACCCCAACTCTCTCAGACTGTCTTTGTAGGAGAGATGCTCCAGTCCTCTCACCATCTTTGTGGCCCTCCTCCGGACCCGCTCCAGTAGGTCCATGTCCTTCTTACGTTAGGGACTCCAGAGCTGGATGCAGAACTCCAGGGGGGATCTCACAAGAGCGGAGCAGAGGGACAGAATCATCTCTCTTGACCAGCTGGCCACGCTTCTTTCGATGCAGCCCGGGATACGGTTGGGGCTTTCTGGGCTGTCCTCATACATAGTTGGCTCTTGTAGAGCTTTTCATCACCCAGCATCCCCAAGTCTTTCTCCTCAGGACTACTCTGTCTCCGTACTCCACCCAGCCTGTATATGTGCTTGGGGTCGCCCCCACCCAGGTGCAGGACTTACTGCTTTACTGTCTTTTAAACTGAGCAGAAGGAGTTCAAGCTTCCCCTCCAGAGAACTTACACGAGACTGCAGGATGGCTGAGAGCAACTGACATGAAAAAGAGGTGAGCACCACCTGGTTAAAGGAGAAAGCCTTCTCTTCTATTTTTTTTTTTCTTCTTTTTCCAAAGTAATGGGAACTGATTCTAACAATCGAACCAGCTTTTGCTCTCCTTGAGAGGAAAATTTTAAATGTTCATACAGGAGCCTCAGTTTTAATTCTGTAGGCTTGCTTAGGTCCTGGGTACTTGTTCATTGGGACGGAAAGGACTTTGGAAATCTGCAAAGAGGTTAATTTTTTTATTACTTTTGTAGGCCAGCCTTTCTACTCAAAGGACATTGATACCAGTGCCCATTGATCGTGGACAGAATTCACTGTTCAAACAGAAAAGAAAGAAAAACTTTTGGCTTATTTAGATGCATAGTTTTCAATCTTATATTATTTTTCATAGGAAAGGGTACTGCCTAATACCATATAGGACCTGAGGAGGTGGAACAAGATCTTTGAAAAGTACACGCTCAAAATTATATATCTGCTGTTCGGTCGTTAAGTGCATTAATTAATTTTTGGCTCTGTACCCCTAAGATACGTATTTCCATCTTCTGTATTTTCCAGGCATACACACAGGGGATTTATCTTAAGAAAGGGTGCTTTTTGGCCTCTCTGCAATTCTAAATGAGTTCCTACAGGTTTTTACAATCATAGCACCTTGCTAAAAATCAGCAAGGTTCATGCCTGGGCACGTCTCTATTGGAAACTTGGACACTTTCAGGCACTTTTCATAATGAGAACTTTCTTGCTTTTGCATTTCAGCTCTTGATTTCAAAATCAGCTAAGGAAAAGTCTGTTTTCACTCAATATGGATGTTAACACTTGGCAAAACTTTAGTTTGAGAATGTGTTTCACAGGCACAGTTGCTGAGATGAGTCTGTACAGTTCTCTGTATTTAGCTTGATTCCCTGTCTCTGAAACCTTTAACTTTTCTTCAAATCTGTTCTTCAAAGCCCTCTTTTATTAGTTAAAAAGGCTGGGCTTCTGGGGAGCTGTAGGCTAAAGTAATCAACTTCTCTGATGCTGCTCTTGGACACATGCTTTTCTGGTGAGCTCTGCTTCTGAATACTTGAATCCCTCGCCTCTTAACCTATATTAGCTCATATGACAGGATTTGTAAGCTCAAGCTGCACATAAATGTTTCTAACTGTGAGTTCTCATGACCGATGCTCAAAATTGGTAGGTATTGAGAGCTGGGTGAAAATGTTGTGGTTTTGAAAAATTTTCTTAGGATGAAATTAAGAGAAAAGAGTTGTGTCTGAACATGTTGCCCCAGATTGCTGGGTCTGGTTCAGATCTCATCCTTAGTCTCAGTTAGGACTAGCTTCACTGAAACCGAAGAAGTTACACTTGCCTAGACTTGTATGAAATCAGAACAGCTTAACAGATCTCTCTTTATAGAATGGGATCTGTCACAAGCAGAAATGCCTAAAACCCAGTAGGCTCTTATTCCTGCTCCGTAGAGACTCTCTAGCTGGCAAAGGACTTTGTGGCAGCACTGCCTGTTCTTACATGTGATTTTGTTTTGTTTAGTTAGGCTTTTCTCTACAAGGGGTTTTAGTGTTCAGGAGGGGGAGCTCCCACCCTTACTTGTGGTCATCAAGCCATGCTCTTGGGTAATTATTGCTCTTTATGTGCCAAGATTTGAGACCAAGAATCATAGAATCATAGAATCGTTGAGGCTGGAATAGACCTCTGAGATCATCAAGTCCAGCCTATGAACCCAACACCACAACCCCTAGCTAGACTAGACCATGTCACTAAGTGCCACATCCAATCTTTAAGAAAAGAAAGGCAGCCAATCCTGGTATAGGAAGACACACACTGGCACATAAAACTAAACCGGGGAGACAATGAAGGGAGAAAAACAGAGAGTGCCTGTAAGGGATTGTGCTCTATCGGCCTATGACAGCAGCATCAGGGGCAATGTTGTTTTTCCCCAGTAGCTTTCCAATATAGTTACTCCATTCACTGATGAATTAAGCCTATGTGAAACTGTGCCAGGGCTAATCCAATCAAATTCCACCTAGCTGGTTGAATCCGAATGCCTGGGCCTTCCTCCCCAATGCAAGAGCATCCACGGTACCATTTGCTAACCTGACTCCTCCCCTCCCTGCAGATCTGTGTGGCTGAGCTTCCCTCGGATGCGTAACGTGTGGCTTTTCTGCTGCCTCCAAGTGCAGATCTCACCTTGTTCCATCCATGAAGAAATAATGCAAAAATATATAAAGTTATATATTATACACATATATTTAAATATTCCAGCATAGTTCTTGAAGTGCTTCACCTGAAGCAATGCACAATCTTTCACTAGTTGAGGGAAAACTGCCTCTTTCCGCAGCGGTTCGCGATGATGAATAGTATGGCAATAATAAAAAATACAGTAAGTATGGCAATAATAAAAAATACAGTAAGTATGGCAATAATAAAAAATACAGTAAGTATGGCAATAATAAAAAATACAGTAAGTATGGCAATAATAAAAAATACAGTAAGTATGGCAATAATAAAAAATACAATAATACACATTTACCTGGGCTATGTACGTTTATGGAAGTATTCTAGCACTCGGTCTCCAGTGTTATCACCTTCATTCTTGAATCACCTCTTTCCTCCTGCATAGGAAATGAAAATACAGGATCCTCTGGTTACCAGGCACTTCACAGCGGGACCTTGGCTTTGTGCTCTGCGTTACTGCCTAGAACAGGATCTCTTCGCTGGCTAGCATGAGATCAATATCCTATTTTATGCACTAAAGTTAAGCACGTGAACTAGGTAGCCCAAATTTCTCCCTTTGTTTTCAAAAGCAATCTTGATTTACTCTTGATATGTTTATAAGGTACCTGATTTCTGAAAATCCTGAGTGCCTGTCACCAAAGGACTAACTTCACTGGTGCCAGTTGAGTATTTTTAAGTTAGATACCACTAAGCAGGAGCTCCCAACTTTTACATACTTCTTGTTAGGTCTCGATGCCTTTCCTGTGAACAACAGCTGCAGCTGCCTCCAAACTACCACAGAAACCTCCCCATCCCTCCGATGGCAGCACAGCGGTTGGGTTAGGCACAGAAAGGGTTTCAGGGAACTCGCGACCAGGCCAAAAGGATGGGGTTTTTGACAAGCGCTGGATTTCTCCCTCCAAGAAAGAGAAGACCGCCTTAATCCTGGAAAAATCAACACCTGGAACAAAAGGGGGAATCTGCCACAGGAGCAGTTCATTCAGATCCGTAGGGGTGGGAATCTAAGACATGATCCACAAGTGCATCCTCCTGAGGAGCACAGTGGAAGGCTTTGCCCTGCAGGTCGGGTCGGAATTGAGTACAGCTCCTTCTGAACTTGCCTCGAGGAAGAACATCTTCTGCTGCTGAATTTGGGGTTGTAACAATAAACCTAAGGAACAACAAATAGAATTCTCAGAGGGATAATATTTAACGTTCCTCAAGTGTGTTCATGACTGCGGTTTTAGTTAATATTATAGTCAAGAGAAATTCAGCTCTTGCAATCAACAAAGTTGAGAGTATGATCCGGTTGACCAGGCAGATCCCTTTTTACACAGCAGCGTTCATTTTCAGCTTTTGCTTAGATTCCCTACAAGGATTAGCTCTGCGATGTGACAATACAGCATTTTCAGGCAAATGTATGCCCAAAGTGCTACTAGACTCTTCTTAAACATTAGATGGCGATGTGGGGAAGGCACCGTGTGACGCACGTTTCTGACCACGGTTGGAATACCAGCAAAATGAAAAAGAGCTCGTTGTCGCCAATTATTTTTCTTAAGGATTTTTTTTTTTAAACTGTCCTTCCCATATCGTTTGGTTTGCAAGCAGAAAGTAGGTTTGGATTAAATAATATTTATCATTTTTATCTACTCAAAATAGATAAAAGTCGTCTCTAAGCAATACAGTGACCTACATCTGCTGGTTTGAAACACTGACGTTTTTTGACAACGTTCCAGGAGGATTTCAAGCACAAAATTTCATGGGTCACGTCATTCATACTTAACCTATTAAATTTGATTGTCTTCTGTATAGTGGAGATGATAGAGATTAAAAAAATATCTTTGTGGAGGAGTAGACCCTTTGTAAACCGAGGTACGTCGGCACTGACCGACCTTGAAAGCCTTGGCCTTGGTGTAAGGAGCTTTAAGGTGTTCCTCAGCTGATGCATGAAGTTGCTCAGGAGGGCAAACTCAATGAAATAAATCATCTTAAACCTCACGAATAGAATGGTCTCCAATCAAAGAAAGACACGAAAGATCTTCTTGTGACACGCATGGCGTCTGCACGTGTCGGTAAGGTACGGCGGACTCTTCCTGCTTTACTGTACCAGTATTTATCCAATAATACAATTACCTCTGCATTATATACTTGACAGAGCTGAAATAAAGTAATTTCAGTTAAAAACCAGACTTAATGTTTCACCCAGGTACTTTTCTCAGCACCTTTGTCATTATAGAATCATAGAATCGTTGAGGCTGGAATAGACCTCTGAGATCATCAAGTCCAGCCTATGACCCAACACCACAACACC
>VWZK01011451.1:2288-39874 GCA_013396935.1 Baryphthengus martii | reverse complement strand
CCGGTCCCGCCGCCCTGCCCGCTGCCCCGACACCGTGCCCCTCCGTGCCGCCACGGCCCGGTTTTGGTGCCCGTGTCCGCCCCCGCGGGGCTCACGGGGGTGTCGCGGTACATTTGCGCGGGATTTCGCCTCCAGAGCTGCTCCTTTTCCCTGGGGAGAGGTGCGTGGGACCCCTCCAGCGAGGGCTGGGTCCGCCCCTCGGCGCCGCATCCTCTGACAAGGTGCAGGGTTCTGGTACCGCCGAGAGGCTTCTCCCCCAGGGCGGCGTGAGATGGCATCTCCGCCCCCCCGGCCGCCCCGCCGAGGCCCCGCTGACTCGGACGCAGATCGGGCGGTCGGTTGTGGCCGGGGAAGCGTTCGTTCTTCGCAGGGCTGGGCAGCGCAGTTCGGGCTGTGCCGAGCGAACGTCACCTGGCGGGTATTGTCACCTGCCAGGCCTCTGCAGGGGCGAGATTGTAAAGGACAAACCCCGCCAGCGATAGAAGTGGGAGAAATGTTTCCCATGACAACCTTCTCTTCCAGTGACTTTTCCTTCCCCCGTTATTGCCGTGATGAGGCACTGCTCTGGGAAGTCACGAATCCCTCCTTTCCCTCTTTCTCTGCAGTGACACTCCAAAAGCCATATTCCTGTTGGTTTAGTACGGACTGAATGTGCTGCTCTTTTGCCGAACCGGAACACAGCTTACTTTTAAAAATGTTGTTTAATGTATACATGTCATTTAGTTTTTCATTAGCTGAAGTATTTAGTCCTAAAACTTCACTTGGTAAAAGGTCAGCTAATCTGGATTGGTTTGCATGAACTGCCTTTGGTGGAGAGCCAGAAAGAGGGACTTTGGTGCACTTCAGTTTGCCTTCCACATTTTTTTTCGTAGCTTATTCAACTGTGATTTTATTACAGACTTTTATGTTGACTCAGTTCTTGACACTGATCAGTTAGGAAGCCCGTAGAAGCAGCTCGGTTCTCCCTCTGGTTATTTCTTTTAACGAGGCACGTTCTGGAAATAGGAATGTTTTTCAGACGTCTTGGCTACACGCATCTGAAAAATTGGGGTGTAACGGGATCAGTAGGTGGAAAAAAAACCACATAATGATCTGGTCTGAGAAAGCCAGGGAGATGAAAGAACCAATTGTTGATCTATGAATGATTAATTCTTCTAACACCAGTGTGGCCCAGCACAGCAGCAAGCAGCTCTCTCTCATGGTACCATTTTCTCCATCTATACCAACAGTCTGCAGTAAAGTTTTTCTTGTCAGACGTGGGGGTTTTGTGCCTTGTTCTGGATGTGTGTGTTTTTTTCCAGATGGGAAGAAGGGCATAGGGGGAAATAGTAAGTACCTGTGCAGTTGTTACAATAGGCATGTAGTACAGATAAGTTCCTGCATCTTAGTAGTGAATTATAAAAAAAAAAAATCTATTTTTGGTCCGTTCTTTCAGTTTTTTGGATGGAGGTACGTGTGTGTTCTGTCTCTCTTCTTTAGACTGCGTCTTGTTTCAAACCTAGAGTTGTAACCCATTGCTACAACACAGAGAAAACCATTTTAAATTTTTATTTTATTTTATATTTCATTTTATTATTTTTATTTAAAAGATTTTATTTTGAATTTTTGTTGGTTTTGATCTGGGACTGTTGTCAGTGCAACGTCCATTTCCAAATGGGCCAGCTGTCTGCAATTTTGAAAAAGCAAACCTTTCTGGCTGTTCTTTTCGTGCCTCACTCTAGTCTCGCCCCTTTTTATGGATACAGTCTGAGAATAAATTTTCACTGAGGAGGCTGATGGGCAGTAAATGTCTGTACGCACAAAACAACCGGAGATACTTTGAGTTAAACAGCTTTTTGAAATGCGCTTTGTTGCAGATCTGTTACCCTGGAATCACGTTCACTGAGGGTCTTTTGGTCAACGACGATAGACTGATTACTGAGTGTAATTCTGAAATTTTATTTCCTATTAGACTAGCTGGTATGTATTTGTTGTTAGATTGCTTGAAGTTGCAATTGATGTTGCAAAAAGATGCAATGAAGATGTTGACAAATGAGACACCGGGGTAGGAAAAAACCTTCCCACCAGAGAGCTCCGATGAT
Source organism: Baryphthengus martii (assembly GCA_013396935.1). Taxonomy (NCBI): domain Eukaryota; kingdom Metazoa; phylum Chordata; class Aves; order Coraciiformes; family Momotidae; genus Baryphthengus; species Baryphthengus martii. Next base: position 37,793 of record VWZK01011451.1, on the reverse strand, counting down.
ATTTTTATCGGTTTACAATGATGTTCTTTACGATGAAAGAATGACGGTCTGGTTATCTGCCTTGTGGAGAGGAAATGCTGGATGTCCATTCCTTAAGTGTTCCTGCAAGTTGTAAAGTATTTCCGAGAGTTTCTGAAATTGGTAGTGTTACCAAATGTAGTTGGTTATTTTTTTTTGTTTTTTTTTAATAAGTGATGACAAAGGCTGACGATGCACTGAATGGAAGCTTCTTGACGCTTCCAATTCATGGTTCTCGCTGTTCTTCAGGTAGGAGCCCTTCTGTCCTGCTCAGTACAGGTGGCAGTCGGGCTTGCCAAGCGGCGCCTCGTGTCCCTAGCAAGCCTTTACCTTCTGAATAGTACTTTTGGGGACTGTAACAACTGATGACATGCAGCGGGGTCACAGTCACTGTTTCACGTGGAAGCTGCTTTCATGCTCATATTCATGAAGATTCATAAAACGTTTTCTTTTTTTTTGGAATGGGTAAAGCTGCTTGGCTAAACCAAGAACTTTTAGAACCTTGTAATCAAGCTGTGAGCTGTTTAAGCTTTTTAAAAGAGATGAGTAGTTTTCACTGTTGCAGGCCCTGTTGCTGGCAGTGATTTAACTGGAAGTTTTAGTACTAGTGGAGCTGTTTGACATTTGCCAGTCTTATATATTTCATAAGGAAATATTTGTCAAATCTACCTTCAAGATCCCGCCTTTGAATTGTCTCCTGTAATTCAAGTACAATGCCCAAGCCAGTAGTGTTTTTTCAGAGAATGGTTGGAGGAATTCTACTTCAGCAGGAATGGGGTTTTTAGCAAGATTTTACAACTGTTTATGAAGTGATGCCTGAAAAGGAAGGGAATTTGGAAAGAGATTTGATTAGGAGTAATTTATCAAATGACTTATTCTGGAGAATGGTAACAGTGAAGTTCTTTCTTCCTTCTTCCCCCGCCCCCTAAATTTCTCAGAAGGTTTCAGGCTTGTACAATCCGTGCATGTGCAGAATTGTCTCTGTGAAGACTCTGCAGTCACCAGAACGTGGGTTTGTTTGGGTTTTTGTTTGTTTGATTTTGTGGTTTGGTTTTTTATTTGTTTGTTTATTTTGTAGGGGCTCATGATAATGAAGAACACCTAACAGGTTTTTAGTTCTGTAAATGTACAGAGGTTACCATCTGCTTTTGATGATTTATTGTGAAGAGGAACTTCAGCATTTTCCACTGCTTGATATTTAAAAATTTGCTTTAAGAAAATCACAGCAGTGGATTCAGGATTTGCAGATGCCTTGGTGTATCTGTTTGCCATCAAGATATTTTTTTTTTACAGTAATATTAATTACAACAATAAGTAAAAGTGGTAGAAACTTCAACATATCAAATTCTCTGTCTCATTTTCCTATAAGCTTTCTTCTGTGCAAGCCGTGCAGACATCTTCAGCCCCCAAAACAGCAGGTTTAGATTTTTTTTTCCTCTTTTTTTGTAAACTTCTGCTGATGTCGCTACGTCATTTTTCATTGCTAGCTCAGATCATGTCATCCTGTGCAACTATGCATCGCTGATAAACCTCTTCAGCCCTTTTCATGATGGACCAGTGATGGTAATATTCTCCTGCATAATGCACAGACTCCTAAGAATGATCTGCTGTTTAAAAAGCCATTTATTTATACATGTATTTCTTCACCTTCTTGAAACTGTCGTATGGGAGTTTGAAATGGGATTAGTTAGTATTTGTGCATCTCTGCCTGCTGGGTTTTATAAGAATTATGAGATTTGAGCAAAATACAGGAAGGTTAAAATGTCTGCCCCATATACCTTTCTGAAATCTTGCTGAAAGGGAATACTGGTGCTTTCAAGAGCTAGGGCATGATGGGTTGCATGTTGTGAAAGAAGTGACCTATATTCACAGAAGTCAGGATATAAGCACTTGAGAAGCAAATTAAAGATGTACTGTGTGGCACACAGACAGCTAACACTTTCCTCCTAACAGCTGAATAGCAAAAAGATATCCCTTTTTTTTTTTTTTTAAAAAAAAAAAAAGTATTTGGTTTACAGAAAAGCCTCTTTCAAAATTTTTCTTGTTCCCTTAGCCAGAATTCCTGCACTGAGGTGATCTCTATACTTTTCAGTACTGTTACTTGCAGTACCTACCTAAGCATTTGTCAGAGGTCGCGCATCAAGGTACCGCTGCAATCTTCTGCATCAAAAAATTAAAAATAGAGCCTGCTGTGGCCTACATCACCAAACTTAGTCCTGTCCTGCTTTCTACTCATCGTGCTTACCTCACAGCTTGCTTGCTTCTTCCGCTATCAGCTTCATCTGCTTGTTCTAGGCTGTGTCCTGTTTCTCAAAGAGGTACCATCACGTTGTACAAAGCCTTCCTAAAACCACCCTTTCGTATTGGTCCCATCAAATCACTAAATTTGCACCATTTATGAAGTCGGCGTTTTCCTACTCTGGCTGTAGAAGATGCACGTATGCTAAGACTAATCATATTTGAACTTCCAATGAATTTTATTAGTGAGTTAGTTACACGGAATCAACAGCCTTAGCTGGATAAGTTGGTACTTCAAGCAGAATGACAAGGCTTAAAATGACAGGCCTCTGAGAATGGAAGGACGACTTTATTTTGAGGTCGTTCTTTTTTTGGCTAGATTTTACCTGTAGTGAGAATAATGCGTTTAAAAGGAATAAAAGTCTCTCCGCTGTGCAATCATAGCTGTTTTCGCTAATTTTATGTGTTTCCTGAAGTATTTTAGACTTCCAGGGTGTGTTTACCGCATCTTCAGGTCTCGCTGAAGGTCACACGGTACAGAAAGCAGCCCTGAAGTTTGACACCCACGTGCCGGGACACCATTTTCCAAACCATGTGAGATGCTGTTTGCTCTGCACATAAAGCAACTTCCTGATGCTGTGAGCGCCTTTTTCTAGCTGCTGTCATGTAGCATGAGGTTGGAAGGGGAATAAATGAGCAGTGCTCTGTCGCTACCTAACAGCTCTCCTCGTCCTGCTAGCCAGCTGCAGATCAGACATAGCCTAAATATCTTCCTGTTTTATCATCTTTTCAAGAATATAAAATACACTTTATGAACTGAAAACATAAAAAACGGTACAACAGAACGTTGCAGTGCGTTATTCTGCTGTGTTTGTACTTGGGGGGGAAAAACCCCCCAGTTTCAGATCTTATTAGAAAGAGTTTTGTTTCTAGTTGCTAACGCTGTTTCAACTACAGCTGTAGGCAGGATCGTAAATTTATCGGATGCCCAAACTCAGTAAAGTCCATTGAGGATGATTTTACTTTAATCTGAAATTCACTATCCCTATTAAAACAGGGAATGTAGCCTCTTGGCTTCGTTGTTCACGTCTAGGCTTTGAAATTCTAGTGTTTCGAGTATTAAATAGTAAACAAGGATGGATTTATCCGCATGTGGAGCGAACAGTTCCTGGAAAGGGATTCTGAACTGAAGAAACGGGAGCTTGCTTCTGGTTAGTATTATGCTATTGCTTGCTGTGTGGGCATGGGTAGTAAATTTGAGGTTAAAATAAACATCAAGCTAAAATCCAGCTTCACGAGGGAATGTCAGGGTCATTTGCATGTGTCTAAGTCCCACCTGGTGCTCCCTACGGATGCACAGCTCTCGGTAGCACCTCGTTCTCAAAGCTTTTTGTTGTGGCTGTTCCTACCTGGCACAAATCCACGGGCATTTTAGTCAGTGCGTGGAGATGGACAGCGTAAAGAGTTTGGAAATACAATCGCATTTTAAGCTTTCAAGTGATGTTTCCTGCAGCTAAATGGAGGATAATTCATTGGGGATGGTAAGTGTAGTGTGCTGCGTTGACAATATGTGGTCATCCTCTCTGAGCTGAATATAGGAAGAAATTGGAATTGTGATTTTTACGGAGGCGTACGTGTCCTTTTTCAAGGGTTTAGCTAGGAAAGGGATTCCTAGAACTGGGATGATGTGATAAAAATAATACGCAGCGGGAGAGATCTAACTGGTTGGTTGGTGGGGAAAAAAACCAGACAAATACTGCCTTTGAAAGCTAGCACAAACCAAAGAAATAATTCCATGCATAAGCAGTGATGTAAATTCTACACGTAGGAAGTTGTTTCCTCTCGGCAGAATGGATATTTCAGTGAAAGGGACGTCGCCCAGTTAAATTGAACTGGAAACGAATGTTTTGTGAAAAGTAGAGCTCTTGACAACCTTAAGTCACATTTCTTTAAACATGTTACAGTAAAGAGTTATTTTTATAACAAGTATTTGAACCGCAGCTTGTGCAATCCAAACACCGAAGCTTTATGTTACTACATGAGAACCTGAACTTAAATTGAACAACCGCTCTCATCTTTTCATGTACCTGTCTCTGGGTTGGGTTTTTTTCCCCATTTCTTTTTCTCCTTACTGCAGGCTTTAATTTTTGAATATAAATTTACAGTTCAACAGCAATGAAGTTAGGCCTGATTGTGGGTAGAAGGGAGAAGAGAGTTTAAGGGAGCACATAAGTAGTTCTTTTGTCTCGCATTTTGTGTGGATTATCTCAAAGGGAATTCACATGGGTATCGGTGTATTTGCTACTCTAGGAAAATGTGTTTTACACAGTAGCTTATGCACAATGGTTACTGGAGTGGAGTGGGGTACTTTCTGAGCTGGTGCCTCCTCCAGCCATCGTGTGCTGAAGAGGAGAGAGATAGTCGCTTGCTGTGGGCAAGCCGCTGTTTGATAGAACGGGCGTGTGCGGCGAGGTCCCGGCCACAGCGCTGCTGTCTTTGTTTCCTTCTGTTCCTGGGGGCTGAGGACCTCTGCTGTTACTTGGTTGTTGGACAGCATGGCATCTGTCCTTGGGATATCCATAAGCTTCATGAAGCTCCGAAAGTGAAGGCTGGACCTGTTGGCTTTGCTGGAAAGGGATTAGGTAGCGGACTCTTTCCTCCCATTTTTTTTTTTTGGTGGTTTCTTGAATGAAGTCTTCATACCTAAGATTTTATATTTAATGAATGTTTTGGGAAATTTTTCAAGTAAAATGTTATTTTCTTTTTTTTTTTTGACATGTTAAAACATTGAGCTGAAAGAGAAATACATTCCTTTTTGATCATTGCCCTCCTCCATCTCTGTAGCTTTAGGAAGATGATCTGATTTTTCACCTCTTCCCTCTCTCCCCCTCTTTTCGTACATCTCTTGTCACCGTGTGCCTTACGGGCTTCCTGCCTGTGCTTCTCAGCCCAGCCTTCTTCTGCCACAACATACCCAAGTTCCCGTCTCTGATCTCATCTCCTCTTCTTTGACCCCTTCTGGTTTTCTTTTTCGGTGATGAGAATTCCACAACACGTACGGTTGGTTCTGGAGCGGGCTTGGCGTGACGACTCCAGGTGACATCGTAACTTTGAACGGTGATTTCAAAACCCCTGCTTTCGATCACATCGTGTTTACGTTTCAACATTTGCTGCACTTTCCTAGTTCCCACCTCTCTTCCAGTTGAGCAAATAAAATAATGCTTCTCTCAAATCTGTGTGGCGATTATCCACATATCAGTAAGATTTATTTTTTTTTTTTTTTATTTCTCCCCTATATCTTTGAAGTTTTAAGTAGCATCGAATGTGGGTTTTTTTGATCTCTGTAGTTTTCTCGATGACTTTTGGAAATGTGTATTTTATGATGATTTTATGGCCTGGATTGCAGTGCAGGATTACAAATAAACCCTGATGCATGAGTTGTAATTTAAAAAATAGACTCTGAGGCTGTGTAAGTTTTTTCTATTTAACGAGTAATGCGTATACACAGCTTCGTTCTAAATAAAAAGCAAACAGATTCAATTAGTAGCAGTATTAAGATTTGTAATTCATGGAAGGAATTTCTTAGTAATAACCATCTCTGTAATTGGTACTCCACCCGTGCTTCAATATGTCCAGCTGTATGTAAATAATGTCTAATTATGCATTTATGCATTTCTTTCCTCATGTAAATGAGGAATCTCCTTGGTTTCTCTACTCAAATCTGATTGATTTGGCATCGCTCCATTGAAAGGAAGGATCTGGTGCTGAAAAAGGTTTTGCCTGTTGTTGGGGGAGTGGGAGTGCCTGACTTCTGAGCTCAGGGGTGCTCCATGGCATTCTGGCCAGGGATACAGGTGAACCAGAGGGCACCCTGGGGACCAGCAGGGTGAGGAGGCTGTTGGGCTGTCACCGCCGGCTCGCTGGGGTCCGGCTGCACGTGCAGCCCAGCCTTGTCCTGCCTGCGAATGGTGGCACCTGGAGGGTGTTTTCATTCCCACTCGTGGCCCCATGACTGGTGCTCTTCCTTCCCTTGGTTTTGTTGGTCTGTGGCTCTTGTTCTTGTGAAGGTTTCAGCGTGTGGCTCTGTAGGTCAGAAAGGCTCTCCAGCCCTATTAGCTACTTCTTTTCACAAATGTTTTGCAGAAAGTTGCTGAAATGGTCACGAGTGCTTCCTGCGCTGTACTTGCTGGCCATGCCGTCGTCTCCACAAGCAGCTCCTTCAGTCTAATCAAATCTGTAGGAAAGGTCACGTGTGAAGCCAGCACGCTGCCAGATGTCACTGTGGCTGTGTCACTGACTTGTCTTATTTATGTGACCAAAATGAGCGGAGGCACCTAGATCTCAAGAGAATGCGCTGACTTGCTTCAGCCGTTGTCAGTTCCTACACATGGATTTTAATCCAGTTTTCATCAAGGCAAAACAGTTTTGATGGAGGTATAGCAGAAATAAGCTGTTAAAGGTAACCTATCAGATAAGGGGAGGGGAAAAAGATAACTCCTGCTCTAAGTGCTTTGGCAGGGGTACAGCAATAGGTACAAAAGTATTGGGAAGTTTCGGTTCAGCAGTGCACGTAAACTCTGTTCTCAAGTCCATTGCTATGTGTATGTGATTTACAGTTGTAAATCAGATGTATTTGCAGTGATACCAAAGCCTGTGAGCTGCTTGTTAGCTTGCACTTAAGTCCCGTGATGAATTTGCAAAACAGGGCCTGCGTGAGGAAAAACTCTTGTTAAAATAATTCAGAACGTGGAGCTTGCGCTTCCAAGATGCTCAGCGTTCACTTGGCTGTTCAGCAAAGCACTTGTTGAGAGAGGATATTGCATCTGATTTATATGTGGTCCTGTTAACTTAACTACAGCTTTCTTTCCTCGACTAACTCAGGTACTTTTTTTTAATATCTGTTAGAAAACAGTAGGGGAAGTATGTGCTGATAAATTTTTATTGTTGAATGTCTTCTAGAGAGTTGGTAATACCTGGCTGTTATCTGGAAAATAATTTGACCCAGGAGCCTGTTTAGTCTCTGGAAGGGGCTCTGCAGTTTCTTTCAAGTAAGAGTCTAACAATATTTACTTATCGTTTGGAGAGAAATCCAAGGCTGGGTTTGAGAAGACAGTTTTGTGTCCTTGCTATAATGGCATCACCTCTGTCTTGCTGCCTGGGTCTGGTTTCTTTGTTCATTCACTGTATTTTCATTGGATCCTTCTCTGCTCTTTTGTCTTCTCTTTATCCTTTTGTGGCAGGGTATATTGTTTTGCAACAAGTAAGCTTTCTTATCCTAGCAGGCTGAAGTTATTATCCAGGAGTGGGTTGTGATAGCGTTTTTTTGCATCCCATAAATAAACTTGTATTTTCGTAGTGGAACTTAAAAGAGATGCCAGGAAGAAGTCACATTTTCCTGATGATAGTGTATAGCAGTTCGCCCCCCGGCACTGAGCTCTGTATCTTGTATAAATAGCTAATACATTGGTAGTTACCACAGTTTATTTCCATTAGTTTCATTCCTTGGATTAAAAGGGATCATTCTCATCTCCATCGTGGTACATTTGACCTACTAAGCAGTGGAGAATCAGAAATTAGTTGCAAATGAAAGTTGTGATGAACACCACTAGGTATTTATGCCTGTGCTTATTAATAGAATATATTAATAGTGGATGCCTTACAGTGTTTTCAAGCTCGGACAGCAAGAAAGAAGTGTCTTCAACGTTCTGTTTACCGGAAAGATGAAATGAAACAAAAAGGATTGATGAGATTTCTGAAGAAAGCTGAAAGCGATTTGGATATTACATCATCTTGGAAATACTGTGCCTGACTCTTGGGAATAGAATTAGGGTTTAAGTTAATATATGGAAATTCTTCTGTTTCCCTGTTACAAGAGATTTTTATTTTTTAAAGACAGTATCTTGATGGTGCAAGCTGGCCTTAAAAAATAACAGTAGGCGTCTTTCAAGCCAAGCCATCTCCACGTTAAGTAATATTTGTGAGAGAATGAAAAGCCCTTGAAACGCATTAGAAGACATGGTGAACGGATAGGGAACTACCGTGGTCTTCCTTAGCACTACAGACTGAAGTAGGAATTTCAGCATCCCCGAATTGTTTGTTAAACACCCTTTTCTCAGCTCGAAAACTCACGCAGGGTTAAATACTCAGCTGTTGTAAATAAGCTTAGCTGAACTCAGTGGAATTGTATTTAAGGAAATTTGTCTCTCTTTCTAAGGTGATGTATTGAAGCAGCTCTTGAAGTCAGATCCTAGTTTTGGGAGTTCCTTCAGGCTGAGTGAGTTTTCTGAGGACTGTAAGGAAAGAAATAGAGAGGGGTTTTGCCAGTTTAGACTAAGGAAACAGTTAATCTAGTTCCTGTAGCAAAACTGCTTCTTTGGAAGGAAAATAATGCTGTGAGATTTATGGAATAGGTTTGGTTTCAGCTGTGAATTTGTTTTTTGTTTGTTTGTTTTTAGCCACTCCTGGCTAAAAAGTGTTTTCTTCTGTGCTTAGTGTTAAGATGTGGAGCATGTATTCCGAGAAGTGCTTTACGGGACCTCCAAAGAGAGCAGCACATGGTGCGCTTGCTACGGTGCTTGGACGTACATAAGACAAGATCAGCAACTTTGCTCACTTTTGGAAGGTGAATTTAGCATTAAATGATACATTTGATTTGCTCTTTTCTTTGAGCGAGGTCTGACGGTGTCTCCTCTTTGAGCACAGTTTGTAGTTGCTTCGATAATAGTTACAACCTTGAGCTGTGGAAATCTCCTCACCTTTTCAGCCCTCTTGTGGATATTAGCAAAGCACAGATTTTGCCTGTCTCAAATACTTTCTCTGTGAAAATTGGTTTAAGAGGTGCCTGATGAACGGCTTTTCTGACTCCCTCCTTTCCTGCAGGCTAAGGGTCTGGTACTGCCCACGTGGTTTTCTGAGGAGAATTTGTATGTGGTATGCGAAGGGAGTCGCTAGAGAAGAGTGACTTTTGGAAAGGGAAACCACTTGATTACTCTGTAAGGTTAAAAAACAAATTCAAAATAAGCCTTTGCTACGTTAAAAGCTCCTCAAAGCTTCTTCCAAGGAGTGCCTTACATACTTGTCCTCAAGTGTTTTATTGGCAAGTAGCTGAGAATTTGAGCAATCCCACAGCTGGCCAAGCCTCTGTCGGTGATGGCAGTGGCCGCTCAGTGAGCGGACAGAGAAACAGCTCCGCTCCGCTCTACTCGAAGACTCTTACGGAACTGAAGAATACCTGTCAACATGTAAAAGGAGACGAGAAATAGAATTGTCTTTGGATGAGACCTTGTTTTTAAAGGCAACGTAGTATTAGCCTTAACAAAACGAATGACATTGCTTGTTTCTAAATCTCTGTGTTAGATGTGGGTTACTTCTGGTGCAGGAAAGTAAGTTTGTCCGTGGAATTGTTCTGGAGCCGGCTCCTGTGTTTCCCAGGCTGAAGAGCACATGCTGGAGTCCTGCGGAAATACGCTGGTCACCTGAGCAGCAGGCAACCGTAGGTATATCTGACACCTTAATTTTGTTTGGCCTGGGCTACGTGGATGGCCTGTGAGCACGCTGTGACGGGTTTTCAGAGGCAACCACAATGGTGAAAAACGACAGACGGTCATCACATCCTGACAGGTCATCCAGATCAAGTGACGCCTTTCAGTCGGAAATACTCTTCCAGGGCTTAGGCACTACAACTACGTGCCTTACAGACTGACCTTTGCTTTTGGCCTTAGAGGGAAGACAAGGGGTTGGCTTTCTCACCATCAGCTATAGAAAGGGCGTAAGCTTTCTAAAACTACGCTGTTACTTTAGTTCAGTCCTGACCTTCTCTAGTTTCTGAAGGAGATGGTGTCAGCCGGATGGGGTCTAGAATTCTTAACTTTTTTTTTTTGTGTAGAGTGCTGGGGTAATTTGGGTATTGAGTAGCCTATAAATACTGTTTAGTGGGAATGCAACGAAACCATCAGCTGTGCTTCGTAGTCTGACTTCTTGCCTACTAGCAGTGTGTGAAGGAGAAAAGAAACTGGAAGCATGAAGCTTCTGTTAACAGGTAAAGTTTTGCTGCCTGCTGCATGGGACAGCATTGTTAGCACGCTAAGAAAGCTGGATTTATGTAGGGAAATGCATTACTACTGCATAAAAGGAACTGTTTTCTTCTAGAAAAAGTATCTTCCAGAATAGTCTGCACTGATCATATAGGAAGCTTTAGTAACGTACTTGAAAGGTAATTAGAATTCTGAGGTAAAACTAAAGTTGGGGACAAGCCACGTGGTGAGAGTGAACGGCATCTTAAATCTGATGGTGTCCTAATATGTTAGGGGGGAACAAATGTTCCTCCCCACCTTGTGCTGCGCCTCAGTCGCACGGTAGATGTTCAGGGAGGGGGCAATATTGCAAATTGAGACGGCATTCAAGTGTTCGTGCATTTCCCTTTCATTTCCAGTGAACAGAAGAACCTTTTCAAAGATTGCTTTTCCCAGAAGGGAGGTGTTCAGAGTACTCAGTTTTGGATAGCTGACAGATGACATTCTAGACTATAATTTTTATATATTTTTATCTAAAGCCTACGTAGAACACTGGTTAAGAATATACTTTTACTTTCACCTTTTACCCCAGCAATTCTGGACTAGTTAAAAAAAAGGAAAGATTTAATTTCTGTTCGTGTCTATTAGCATATCTTGATTTGAAGTCTAATGAGGAACCCAACAGATAAAACCTACAAAATCTTATACTGTCGTGATTTTTGTAGCTGTCGCTTATCCAGGTCAAATTCTGAGGTTTGAAATCTTGTCCATTTTTAATACAGCTTTTGTCATCCTTTTAAAGCCCTCCTCAGTCATTTCTGAAGTGGCAGTAAGGTGTCTACGTTGTCTCATGCTGCTTTATGAAGTCCAGATATGAAAGTAAATAGACAGAAGGTGACATTATTCTGTCATTTCTCTGCTCTTGCTTGTTCTTACCTGCTTTGAGCCACCGCCTGTGACTTCTCAGCTCAGAGGCTCCTTTCTGATAATTTTTTACTTTCGGGGAAAAAAAGTATATACAGGTAATAAAGAACCTTTTGATGTTCTGCGCTTTCTTCTGTCTGAAGATAAGAGGAAAGCAGCTGGTGAGTAGCTCCAGTGCAAGTGTACCGTGTGACATGGAACGTCGTATGCAAAATGGGCGTTTTAGCAGAGTATTCCCTGCCCAGCGGTGTTCCCCCAGTTGCGTTCCATGTCTTACATTTATTAGGTGTGTTCAACAGCAGTGGCCGTGGCCGGGTCAAGGTGCAGCAAACACGTGTGTTTCTGCTCTGAGGGGGTTGTATTTAATTGATGGGTGAACAGAGTCCCCTATCAGCTTTAACCCAGCTATTGTTTTTTTATTGTTTTTTTGTTCAGTGATGGGCGCTGGAATTCCAACTAGGCAGATGGAACCGCAGCGGAAGGCTTTCAGAGTCAATAAAATGAGTCTTTACTTTGGCATTTAGCATCTCAGTTCTTTCTTCTGTTTTAACTTTGTCATTAGGAAGCGGAAAAATGTTGCTCTAATTAAAGAAAAATAATTGCAAGTAGGTGTTACTATTGCCAGTTCTGGTTTGCGTTTATCCTTTCGACTGTATCTGCTAACTGAGATATAAAAGCATTTTCTTTGTGAGGCTTCTCTTCTGTCATTTTGGTAAGATTAGGTTAGCTCTTAGACTGTTGGTAAGTAATTCCAATTTTATTTGTGTTGCCATTGAAATATTTTCATGCTTAAAAGAAAATTTTCTCTTATTCACAAACGCTACTTTGCTATTTTCTGATTCAGTTGGACTTCCTTACTTTGTGCTGATTGATGCATGTACATCCCTATAGACTACTGAAGAATTGCCTGCTTTCTAGACAACTCTTCTTGTTTTTCCCCTTGTTCTGAAGAGCAAAATATTCTGGTTTTGAAATGAATATATTTTCAAAAGCGTTTTGCTACAATTGAAATCCAATTTACGCCCAACGTTTTTCATTTCAAGTGATCCTTCATAGTTCTCTCAACTCTTTATTTTGTGAAAAATGTCCTTTTGCCTAAGGTATTCTTTCTAGTAACAATAATTACCACATGTATTTATTTGCATATGTGCATATATATATTTAAAATCATGGGTAATGGTTTGGGACTTCCGATTATTTATACACTGTAGGATATTTAGAACTCTTATCTTACGTGCAAAACACTGCCAAGTGGTAGAGGAGCCAAAAACACTCTTGTGGAGATTCTAAGCCAATGTAGTGCCTCTGACTCTTCCTCTCTGTTTATTTACCCGTTGCTTATTAAATATTTGTTGTACAAAGTTCACAGAGATGCAAATTTACAAAACAGATACATCACCTTAAAATGTGAGTGTGCCAGAAAGTGAGATGAACAGTGCTTAAATGTCATTTTAAGTAGTACGTATTTTTATTCTAATTGGTTTTAAAAGAATTGGTGGAAAATTATTTTACAATTACGAATCTGCTGTTTTCATTAGCAGAATTTTGATGCGATTAGTTATCGGAAATGAAAACTTTTAAAAATAATTTCATTTTATTTCCAGTTTTCGATGGGAACTTCTCACACAGTTAGGAAAGGCCAGATACATGTGCCAGTTGTAACAAGTGCTAAATCAGAGTAGTAGGGGTCTCTTTTTTCGCAGAGAATTTTCTCATTTTCTTTTGTTGTGCTTTTCAGTTGCTGAAGTGGGTGTCTGCAACATGAGAAATCAAAATCTCCCTGTACAGGGAGTGCAGCCTGGGCTATCAGCAAGAACAGTTCAACTCTCTATTATTCTGAGAGGACCTGCTGTCTTAAGAGACATGCTTCTTATTGGGTTTGAGTAACTTGCTGGAATGACACTGCCAAGTAAAGATAGGGGAACTCTACTTTTAAAATATTTGTCGCAGTATTTAAATGTGTGAAAGGTTTGAGCGGGTTGTTTTCCTGTCCCCTTTGAAGAAAGCAAATGATTCAGTAGGCATCAGGCATATAACTGAGTGGCCTTTTTTCCAGGGAATTTCAGACACGTTATTTTTAGGAAAACACCGAATCACATCTGTCTGCCGTAGCATATCAAAATTTAAAATATTAATTTTGTATTGATGAAGAAAATTGCTGGAAAGTACTTTTTCTATCACAAAGAAGTGGAGTTCTCCTTTTCTCTTTGAGGCTGCCATAGCCTGCTGCGTGTTGCTGAAATGCAGAGATCGTTCATTTCCTGGGAAAACTGAAGTCAGAACAGAATTGCAAGTGTGCTGAGAGTGAAAAACCTTCAGGGATAACCCTGGTCTTTGCGGGCACATCGATCACTCGGGAGGAATAACTTTGTGTGTTTTGTGTAGGTCTCATTTTTGCTGCTTCGGTGGAGAAACATAACCCCTGACTAACGAAGTTCTTTAACAGATTATTTTCCTTCCCTAAATTAATTTATTTAAACATTTTAATTTCAACAGTCTAAATCCTTCCAAGCCCCAAATTCTGATGCCGATTCAAGATAAACCAGGGGCACCTGTGCTCGTTTATCTCAACACTGTAATCCCTTTGAAGGGCTCGAATTTTCCTTTCAAATCTGCAGGCTCATGTCACAGGGTCTCCTTTCAAAGCCACTCACGTGTGGGCTCGAGTTGATCACTTGATACCACCTGAGGCCGTGGCCGGCCGCAGTAATGTAGCCGTCTCTGTCTGCTCTAATGGGCCTGATATAATCATTTTAAAATTTCTGATAAAAATAAAAAAATTTCTGATATAATCATTTTGCATTTGCATTCTAAAAATGTTGTGTCAGTCAGTTATTTTCTATGGAACCAATACAAATAACCAAGAAGTAACCACAACAAAACTGCAGTTTTTAAATAGTGGTTCTTGTGCAGTTGATCCAGAGCTGCCGTGTAAATACTGGACTTTAGAAAGGTGTGAGAGGTTTCAAATTTTACAATATTTGTGAAACAACTGTGCTGTTTATCAAGCAGTAGTACTGTGGGGCATAAAGTGTACGGCGTGTTTTGGGTTTGCCTTGGGAGAGTGCTTGCAGATTGAGGTTAGATATTTGCTTCTAGAGTTTTACGAGGTGAATGAGACAGTGGGCTTGGAGTCTGCTGCTCCGTGGAGAATTCCCTGCGCTCTAACCCCGTCAGGATAGAAATACAGCAGATTTGTATCCTCTCTGTGTGTATTGGTCTTGCTTCTTGGAGATGAAAGGGTCTTCCAGTCTCTAGAAGTATTAATGATCAGAGCTGACCTTATGATCTTGGTAAAATAGGAAGAGGGCTGTGGCGTGCTCCGAGAGAGAAACTGGATAGCCTTTTCGTACTCAGCAGTTGAAAGCTCCTTTCCCTCTTCCTATGAAGTCACTGCGTTGCTGTTGTAGGAGAAGAGCAATTATTTTCTCTTCTTTTGCTGCTCTGAATGCTGAGTTATTGCCTTTACCCTTTTGGGAATCAGTTGGGGGTGGACTTGAAGTGGAGATGCTGTGAAGGTCCACCTTTAGGGTTACTTGTATCTGAGTCCTTACCAAAAGGAAACGGTATAGGTTCTAACGCTCATATAAAACAAAACCAAATCCTAAACCAGTTCTGCCTTTTCAGGAAGGCGGATGGATAACTAGCAGAGGCGCTATTTGATGTTGTAAAGCAACACTCGTGTCTAACAGAGGGTGAATAAATAGTTTTGAACAGGTACACAGCTGTTAGGTAGAGAGGGGTTGCAGTGCCCTGCTTAGGGGTAAAAATAGATACTGACTTTTAAAACATATGGCAGATATGATAACCAAAGTCTTAAAAATTCTTAAAAAATTATATTTGGGTTGGAGTTTGTTTTTAATTTGTTTTGTGGTTGTTTTTTTTTTTTGTGTGTTGTTTTGGGAGTTGTCAAAACAGAGAAATCCCAGAACCTTGGTATGTAGCTGGCCTCTGAATGAGCAGTAGCATTTGCTGTTTCTTAAGAGATTTATTTTGCCTGTAGTCATCAATTTGTTTTCTGTGTGGTAAGGAGAAATATTTTTAGAGGCCTTTTCCAGAGCTATATCATGCCTGCAATTTTGAATTTTTATTTTATTTTTTTTCTTTTTTATGCAGAACAATACTGTTAAAGATAAGGAGTGAACTGACCTTAAAATTCTTGTAATCTCCAGCCTGACTTGTGAAGTCAGCTTCTTTTGTGGCAAACTTGTTTAATTCTGAGATACTTCAGGAGCAGGACCCCATTCGTCTTTCAGTTTAAACATCAATGGAATTTTTAGCGGTTTGGTTGCTCACGAATATTTTATAGCATCTTGCACTGAGAGGGCTGAAAATGACCATCAGAGAACTGACTAGAAGAAGGAGGTTTTTTGAAGTAATTCTTGTTACGGCTGAGACAAAATGGACCTGAGTTTAGCTGTCACGAAATGGCAATGTTGGAGCTCTGTAATAATCTGTTTTTCAGCTTTGGGTGAATAAGCACAGCCAACTACTAACCGATGGTAAGAAAACTCTGCAGCGGAAACCTCTTGCACTAAGTGTAATATATTGTCTGACTGGATAGTAATGAACTTAATGTTGATTTTGCTTAATCTTCCTAAAACTTATATTCTGATTTGAGGGTTTTAACTTATTTTTGTGCTGGTTTTGGCTTGTTGGAAGTGTCTAACTCGTACCTGTGACGTTACATCAGGCCTGACGGGACCTTTCACGTTAACTTGGGGTTTGCCCTTGGCTGCCCTCTTTTCTGAGGACTTTGTGAAGACCCTACCAAATTTTGACTTGTTTGAATGTGTAGCAGTTAAGGCACATGAGTTCCTCAGATAGGGTGTTCCTATGTATAGGAACGTTGTGCTGCACCCGTGTAGAGAAATAGGAGAGATTATATTTGTCCTCAGTGATTTAAAACTGAGAGTTGGTTGGATACCTGATGCTTAAAATCAAAGTACGTTGTTCTAACTCATTGAATTGTACTCAAAATTAAGAACGTTCAGTGTTCCCTGAATTAATTTGTTTGATGAGAGTTGTTTCTTCTTTTTTCCCCCCTCTGATTAAAAGGTCACTGAAGTAAAAAACTTGCCCTGATTCTTTTTTTCTGTTACGTTGAAATGTAATCAATGCACTGGAAATACCTTTAAATTCTGATTCTGAATCCCGTGTGTGTTGTCATCTCTTAGTTTAAGTCCTCCCCAGTCATTCTATCTTTTGAAAAGAGAAGTGCTACATAAATCAGGAGTAATCCAACTCTGAGCTTATTCCTTACATTTGACAAGGTTGTTTTCAGAATGAGCGATTCCAAGTTAGGATCTGTTTCCCATAGGCTGGTAAAGTTGGGAGAAAAGCGACCCAATTTCAGCCTCTTTGTTGAATTTATATTTTCTGCGTGTTTATATCACTGAGGGAGAATAATTTAATTTTTTTTTTCTGGTTGCAGAAATGCTTGTCCGTTTTCTGTAAATTAATTTAGCTTGACTGAACAGGCTGCTTTCTCCTCTTCCCTGTCCCCAGATAATCCCTCTTCGAAATTTGGTGCATTTTAACTTCAGTTTTGATGTCAGGGTTTGCAGGAAATAATATTCATTTCGATAGTACAGTGACAGTACTGTTATATTTTAACTAACTGGTCATGCTTCCCTTAGCTGAGCGCTTCGGGACAGGAACGAAAACCTCCAGGTTTGTGCCTGGCTGGGCGAGCGCACTCAACCAAAGCGGCCCCGTAGCCTGAGCAAACCATGTTTTCTTCTGCTGTTTCTTCGAAATGTGCTCAGTGCCGATTCAAGCCTTGTGTTCTGGGCTAACTTTTGGTAATATAAAGATATATCGAGTGCCCAGTGGCCCATTGGAAGGCTGTGAATGGATTGTGTTTTCGTGGAGGAAAGCGTCTTGTTTGCCAAAAGGAAACGTTTGTCCGGAGAGCTCCCCTGCTCCAGCAAGTTTGTTCAGATGTCTGACCTTCCTTGCCTGCAAATGGCCACCCTTCCCAGTGTTTGTGCTTCCCTGTGTTGAAGTTTGTTTTTCTTTTGGGTTGAAATAAAGCCAAGTGTTGGTTTGGCCCTGGCTGTCTTTTTGTTACAAGTGTTTTTGAGTTTGTCCTCTCCTCTGGTTTTTGTATACAACTTCAGCAGTAGTATGAGGTTGGAAAGACAGAAAAAATAAAACGTTTCTTGCATTTTTGCCTGTGAAGTTGTAACTTGGATTCTTGTCTCTGAAACACCCAGTCTCTCCTCGGTCTTCTCGTTCACCCTTTGATTCTCTGGTTAGATTCACGGTTAGTGACGGGTGGAGAACTTTTTCCTTTTTTGTCAGGGTAGCCTGAGTAGAGAAACAGAAATTTATGAACTGGATTTTTGCTATTTTCTAGCATGAAGCTGAAAACAAAGGAGGAGTAAATTTGTACTAGGTGATGGAAGTGAAGGGCTTGCATCCTTAGAGATGATGTAAGATATCTTACTGGTAAGTAGAGAAATATGTCTGTAGCTTGAGGGCTGCGTGTAGCGTAACTCGACATACGTGTATTTTTCACTGGATGCCAACAAGTGAAAATCACTGTCACGCAACATCAGAAGTAGAACGCTGAACGTACTGTGGTGATAGAGAAAATGGAATCTTCTCTTTCTTGCTTTGTCATAGCTAAAGCAGCGTTTGGGATAGTCTTGGTTCAAGCACGGCCCCGCTGCGTACGGAGATTCTCTTGTGGGCCAACGACTTTTTATTTCTTGTGGTTAAACCATGAAGTGTTAGATGAACTGGACTGTTACCTTGGTTTCCTTCATACCTGGGGAAACGTACTGTGAAAATTTGCCTGCCTAAATGTCGCCTGCAAATTCAGAAATGTGTTGGATCCTAAAATCTTTCCTGTGCCCTGAAAACATCCTCAAATGGGAAGTATTTGGTAGGGTTGTGTTTAAATCCTGTCTAGAAAATGGCTTATGTAAATCCCTGCGGATGTGAATGTCGTCTGCCCCGTCTTCAGTGAGGAAACTGAACAAACTTGAAGTCTTGTTGGTCCTGTTCTCTGAGGTTGAATGAAAACTGTTAAAGGCAAGTCCAAGGCGAGTGACTGCAGTCACAGAGATAATGCCAAGTATTTAGAGCTTGTCGCAATACTTTTCCATTTGACAGGAGTTTTGGTATTTACTGTTAATTCCTGCTGCTTTCCCATATGCACTTTAACTGGAACGTCATTAACTGTGATGGTAGATAATAAACATCCCCAAGGCAATGAGGTGGTTGGTCTCTGGTCCTTAAACCAGTGCAGTTGGAGACCTTCTCTGCTACCATTAGCTGTGCTGTGAAGTTGGGGCTTTGTTTTTCCTGCTGCCACTCTCGTTCACGGAAACACAACTTCTCCTGCCAGGAGATCTGCTGGTCCAGATTAAAAGAGATGAGTTAAATGAGTTAAATGAAATGAGTTTTAGTGGCATTTGGAGGCGCTTGGGTTGACACCACCATGCTTACCCTATTTTAGTCTTCGGAGTCGATTCTCAGAAGTGGAATATCTTTCAACCCACGCAGCTCCTGCCATATGGATCAGTAGCACTGGGCTTTTTGACTATTGTGTTAATCCAGGGGAGCTAGTTCCAGTTATTTTTCTGACAACTGAGTTTCTCTACTCAGGATTGCAAGGTGGATATGGGGACACTTTCATATCACAGACTGTTCTTCATGCTTGCAGGTGTTTTTCTAACATTTACTTCTGTAAACTTAGAATTTGGGGTTAGTAACTGAAGGTTACATAAGCTAGGTAGATTCTCTTTAGTGGCTTTTTTTTTTCTTTCCTCAGTAGCAAATACGATGAGTACAGAGTGTTGGCATCCTACAGAAAAATAGGAAACCTGTTGTATGTTTTAAAATCTCCTGTGAGTTTAATTCAACCATTCATTTTATATATATATATATTTTTTTTTTGGTAACAACAATTACATGTTTTCACTCCTTCTCTACAAGCTTCCATTGTTGTCAGATGCAGTATTTGGTTTTAGTATTGCATTTGCTTGTGTGTGAGAGAAGCCGGTTTGAAATCTTGTCATATAAATGGAGATTTATGCTTTCAAGGCTGGGTGCTTGAAATGAATGTTTTAAATAAAAGAAGCCCAGTTACTAACAATGCTGAGTGTACATTATTGCTGTGGAAGCTTTATATGACCAGCATGTTATGCCCCTTTGATTTAGGATACTAATCTTAGGAAAGTATTCAAATTTGAAGCAGCTTGTTGTGTTTATGATTTAATGATACTGCATGGCAAACGTGGATTTGGTCTGATTTTTAAAATACATAAATACCAGCAAGGCTGTGCTTTTAAGTTCTTTAAGGCCCTCTCTGTGACGAGGCCTTTAGTTGTTTCCCTTTTACCTTGATTTAACAATCTCTGATTTGTTGGGTGGAATCTGCGTAAATGTTAATGTGCAGCAGGAGTAATACGTGTGAACTTTTACAAATGATAATTCGTAGGCTGAGTCAGGGAAGCATAGACCTGCTTCTGCTGAGTGGGACCAGGATGTCACCTTCTTTTCTTAGGCTGCTGTTTCTTTTTGTCAGTTGGCTGGTAATGGCTTTGGTAAGCGGTCTGCCCTCAAGATCGCTCTGTAAATAACTCCATTAAGACAAAAGGAGGAATAGAATTACGGCATCGTCCGTCTACGCACAGGAGCGTAATTTGACTGTTACAGTTCTTTCTTAATGTACGGTCAGCTAGGAAATGCCCTCTGCGTTAGGGAATGCCTCAGCCTGGGAATTTTATCTCCTGTCCTTTCTGGTGATAGATTAATGGAAATTGGGTTTCCAAGAGCTGTGAAGCAGATGTCAAAAATGCGGCTAAGAACAGCGACAAACTCTGCCTTCTGTGTTTCTTGTTATCGTCGGATCTCAGCGTGGTTTCAAATAGGGGTGAAAGAATCCACGTCAACAGAACAATTCCTTTTGCTTGTGGCAGGTGTTTATTGAAAGCTTGGCCTTCAGAATATTTTTGTTACATTCAGAAATGTGTCTGTTAGAATGGCAGAAGAAAGCTGGTTTGTGAGGAGTCTCTTGCCTTACCGTGGCTGATGGACACGGTAATATCTAAGAAATCAAAATGTTGCCTGCAGTTCTTCAGCCTTCCTTTCTCCATCGCTCTGGAAATGAAAAACGTTTTGGCCACTCGTTAAACAAAATCAGTTCTAAATTAACTTACATTTTAAATGTTTATTAAAAGCTGTCGTGTACAAAAAAAATGAAGATAGAGCTCAGATATTAGGGAAATTTGTTAGTCCGGGAGTTTGCCGTTTGGAAAACACATGCAAAGTTTCAAAAAGTATGCTGTGTGCTTGTCTGTTAGAGGATACTTGTGCCTTACATCCTCTTCAGTCTAATCTGTTCTTTATATATTATTCTGAAGCTGGTGTTTTTAGGGCTTGGGGAAGAGGAAAATAAATTTCCCTATACAGGGACTGTGAAATGAAAACAGCCTTAAAAAGTATTCATAAAGTGTGTTTTGTTGTGAACAGCCTGAATTTGTACGGTGTCTTGGTTTGTGGAGCATTTGCACGTATGGTACAGTTAGATCACTGAAAGATGTTTTTATCTTTAGAGTCTATATTCAGTATATCTTGTTTCTCTTAATGGTACTAGAATGGGTGAGTTGTTATGCTGGAGTGTGTATCTAAATAGAGAATTCCTGGAGTTGTTCAGTCACTTTATAATGTTCCAGCTAACACCAGCTCCGTTATAATTTCATTTCTTGCCATGACTGTTCTCATTTACAATTTTTTTTCTTTATTTTTAATTAAGATGCAGGATTTTCTGAGCCTGTCTAGTTTGAGTGGAATTTTTGCCGTTTGTATCAGTCTGAGCAGGCACAGGCTTTAAAGTAGTGTTACATTTGATGGAGATTAGATTGATGTGATTTTACCAAGAAGAAAGAAATGCTGCGGAATTTACCACCCATGCTGACTCTCTGTAGCTTTTAACTGAAACAGAACTGTGCTACTAATAGGTTTGCAAAGATAAACATTGCACTATGAAACAGGTTGTGATTTGTGTCGTGGAAATCAGTCTTGAACTGGCACTGGGAGATGTCTCCTGTTTCTCCAAATAAAACAGAACATTGGTTTAAATTTATAATATAAAGGATTGTTTATATCCGTGACGATTTTTTTTTATAATTTTTATTTTTTTTATAAATTAGTTTCTGAATTCCTGCTTTAAGAAATAAGGTTTTAAAAATCTATGTGGCACAGTGAAATATGTCAGTGGCAAGTGTGTGGGAAGGAGCCTCCTGAAAGAGTCTGCTGACTCTCTTGCTATTGTATTTCTAAAATCTTGAAGCCTGGATATAGGACCCACCTCTGCTTAGTCTTTCCCATCAGGGATTTGACAGAGAGAGAACTTCCTGCAAGTCTTTTGATGATTCACTGTTGCTATGCAAATGGCTCAGGTATTTTGAGGTACTTCTTCTTCAGGCATCCCATACCATGTGGCAGACTCAGATGTTTTGAGGCAGTGTAGGAAGTCCTTCCACAGGGACTTCTGAGAGATCAGAAGTGTTATCCCCAGGTATACTTCTCCAATGTGCAGTTACAATTATAATACAGAAAAATACTTCTAAGTTCGCATTGTTTGATGAAGAAGAATTTTGCAGAAACGCTGTGTTCGTATGAGTCCAGGACAAGAATCTCGCTCAGATAGCAAAATGATTAATTTTGGTATTATGCAAATCCATGCACGTATCCTCATGTAGTCTCTTTTTTCTTTGTTTTAGCAAAGCAAAGCTGAAGATGTTTACCCTTATGATGTATTTAGACATTCAGCTTTAATTAGAACACTTAGAAAAATCACCACATCAATAAATAGGTTGTTAAAGGTTAATTTTTCTCACTGTTAAATGTAAATTTATCACTGCTTCCAGCTATTAGGTTTTACTACGGCTTTAATCATACATTATATTACATCTACTGTGTACTTACATGCTCCTGCTATTTCCACATGCTCCTGCAATTTCCACTCAATTTGTTTTCTGAAGAATTCAGTGCTCATCAAAATAGTGCTGTCAGTGGTTCCTGGGCACTGTGCTTTCTCACATACCAGCTCTGACTGTAAATTTAATCATTATCAGAGTGGTAAATTATATTTTTATTTCCTAGTCTTTTATCCCGTAAAGCCATCAGTAATCAGTTTGAAACGCAATCGGTCATCTTCTCTGTCCAGTATATTTATTCAAGAGCTGTTTTTCCCTACTCTTCCAGAAGGAACTGACTGTATTCTGCTCTTGTTCTTTCCTGTTTGTGACGATACTAGAGGGGAATTTGTCTGTCGTACAGACTGAGACACAATTTAACCATAATAAGCCTAATCTGTACTGTAGCTCGTGAGAGCCCACCCTTGGTGGTAGTGCGTTATGTCTGCCAGAAACCAGCAAAACCTGTGAAAGCCATCGCAGCAAGAAACCAGTCCCATTTATTACTTGCTAGTTCTTAAAAGTAAAGGGATCTGTAGACGGGTGTTTAGAATAACGCTCGTAAATGGCTTTGGAGGGATTATGGAGACAAACTGAAAGTGGAACGGGGGGTAGGAAGGGGCGAGCGGCCTGCGTGCTGCTCCCGGCCTGGCTGCCACCCGACAGCGCTGGAAGGGCTGGTGCGGCCTTTTGGTGTCCAAGTCCTCTTTGTCACTCGAAGGGCTCTAGTGTGCTAGGAAACTCCTGGTGGCAGGTATTGGGGGCACCCACACTGCTCTCCGCATCTGGGGAGCCTTCGGCTGCGGGGTGCTGCGCAGCAGGGCCTGGGGGCGCAGTGGGGAAGCGAAGAGCCGCGGCTCGCTGGGCCTTGGGGAGCTGTTGACGCGCTTCTAGCGGTAAACGGCAACGTTTCAAACGACTCGGTAAGGCACGCTGCCAAAGGTAAGACAGCGTTAGCCGTAGCTCTGGAGAGCGCCTGAAGCCATCCGCGCTCTTTCTCGTTTGCTGCGTTTTGTGCAGAAGTCGGGGCGCTGAGGTACGGGAGGACGCTGCCGCCCGGCGCCTCCAGGCTGGGCTGCGCGTGCCGGGGCTCCGCACGCCTGAGACGGGAGCGCCGAGGCACCGGGCTCTTCTTCTGGTGATGCGTTCCCACAGCTTGGAACAAAGCTAGACATTCAGAGGTGTTCTCTTAGCAGGTTGCCCAGCAGGGAGGGGTGGTATTTTTACAGTGTTTCTGCCTTGTTCTGGAGGGAGGTTGTATTTTTAACTGCACTTCTGATCAAGTGGGAATTATTGTGCAATTAAATACAGCAATACAGAGATTGCATAGCTTTTTTAAAAAGGAATAATAAGATTGAAGACTTAGGCAATGCTAATTTGGCCTTATTTTTTTAATTTTCTCAGGTGTAGCATTTTTTTTCCTTGTTACTTGTTTGAGATGCTTTAGTTTGTTGTTTTTTTGTTTGTTTTTTTTCCTAATGAACTTTAATGTATGAAGAGTATGCAGCATAGACAAGCTCAAAGCTTCTTGCATTTCCTAACCCTCGATAATCTTATATTAAGCTTTGACAGAGCTTTGAGATTAATTAGTTTTCTTCAAGAAAAAATTAGCTATGCTTATTAGACTAGGCTTGAATTTTGCTCTGAGACTTCATTTTAATAAGGTGACTGATGTAGGAGGAAAACATCTCTGACATCTGTGCCAGCTATGTTTTCTGTAAATATAGTTTTTACAGGACTAAGCTGTAGATCAAGGCAATATGCAGGTTGAGTCTGCTGTAGCAGCTATATCTTTTTCATCGAAAAAAAGAAAAACAGAAGATAACATTTTTTCTTCAAAGTTAAAGCATACTTGTGCCTTCTGAACGTGCCTTTATTTTTCTGTTTAATTTTGATGGTTTTTAAATGTCTTTGGTTTTATTTTGCTTTGGAAGACCCTGATATGTAAATAAATGATGCTTCACTGTTCTGTGATTCTGTGATTTCTCCAGTATGGTGTTAATTTGTGGCCCATGATGATGCTGTTTTTTAGATGATTATTAACTGCAAATAGCAGTTGGTCATTGTGGTTTCAGTGACTTTCCTTGCAAATGTCACGTGAACGGGGACTGCTTTCTTATAATTTCTTGATGTCGCTGGTTGTTGCGCTGCAGATGAGAAGGGCGAGGAATACTACCCTGCTCGCGCGGCAAATTTCTGTCCTGCTTTGTTGGGTACGCCTGGAAAGTACCTAATTTTTGAAAAAAGTTTGTCTCCTCTTCTGAAAAGGGTAGTCCTAATACATAGTGTGCTAGCACCAGTTGCCTTTCTGATAAAGATAAAACGGGAAGTGATTCCTGAGAAGGGCAAAAGCTATCGTAAATTCTGGTAAGATCTGAACAAATGCTTCTACGTGTTCTTGGAATTATAAAATAAAATAAATAAATCAATCTCCCATTACTTACCATATGGCATTGGTTTAGATCTTGCTAGGAGGTCTTGCCTGGTTTATTTCAATGATTGCATAACCCCTCACTTCAGAAGCTTGTTCGCATTAATAGCTGGCTAAGGGAGGGATGGACATTTATCTTCTTTAAGATGTATAGACTTTAGGTTTTAGCTTTACTGGGATTCACAGCAAGAATTCAAAATAGCTTTCCTTCTCAGCTTTGCTGATGGAAGCAGGGAGACTCTTCATCTGGGTAAGCAGTTGATTTCACTCTTTTTTTTTTTTTTTTAAACTGTGGATGAGCTTGAGAATCTTTGAAGAAAAATTCAAGGCCTGCGATTTCAATTTTTTTTTAATTTTTTTTTTCAAGATAGGATGACTTATATGGGGAATAGCTGACACAAGAATGGCTGACAGCTTCTGGTGGTTGAAGTTTATCTAAAAGGATGAGAGACCAAAACAGGTTTTGTAGAGTTAATATCTGATAATTGTCTACTTTGCATGTTTTTGGATTACATAGATGTAATAACATTGCCTTTTTTACAGGAATTGCTGATAAAGAGGTTTTTGGTGTTGACATGATTTTTTTTTTTTCCCCCCAAACTTCTTCAGACACTGATATGCTTATCTTCCTTGGGAGATGCTTGTCATAATTTTGAAGCATAATTAGTGAAATTTTTTTTAAAAGATTCCCCACCAAAATCTTCTCGCCAGCTTTCTCTCTACACAGATCCTCTATAACTTCAATAGTTTTAGGAGTTGCCCTCAAGATTTTTTGGGGGCCCATTTTAGGAGACAATGTCCTCCTTAGTAACTATATGCTTTTAATGGGATGGGAAATATTGTAGGATGCGATTTCAAAGTCCAAGAAGAGACTACACTAATTGTTGCAATTTTTGTGTTTAGATTAATTGGTCCTGTGAAATGCAGACAACGTGACTGGAGATGGGAGGTTGTGGGGTGATGGAGGTGTGTGGTTTTTTTCTTAGGTGGTGTTTAGGATAATTTTTTTGTTTGTTTAGGAAAGAAGCCTTTGCTTCTAAACAAAGATGCACATCAAAAGAGCATTCTTATTAGAAGGACATTTACCGTGTTCTTTGTTCACTGCAGATTTCTTGGTTGATTTTTTTTTTTTAATAAAATATTTAGCATTGCAGATATATAATACATTTTTACTTTGCAAGGT
Source organism: Baryphthengus martii (assembly GCA_013396935.1). NCBI lineage: Eukaryota > Metazoa > Chordata > Aves > Coraciiformes > Momotidae > Baryphthengus > Baryphthengus martii. The sequence continues at coordinate 12,053 of VWZK01011451.1, read as the reverse complement.
TGGTAAATCTACCACTCTGACTCTTGTTGAATAATTCACTTTCTCAGTAAGTGTAACATTTTTATTTAATTTATACAGTTTATTTGATGGAAATAGTTGCACAGTAAGATACTTTCTAACATGATTAAACTTTTAAAAATAAATCCAATGTCATATTAGATGTACTTATTATTTTATGGGGAAAATATTTCTTCCAATTCCTCCCCTACTATCACACCTGCTTTTATAATTGCAATTTTTCAGTTTCTGTAACGTGGTTTCGTTATTCAAATTATTACAAAATTACATTCTGTCAGTAAAGATCTCTTTGCCTCTATCACCACCAGCTACTGCAAGCCTTTTGCCCGGTGAAAAATTCGAGCCATTGCATGGACACCAGTAATGAAGCAGCTGAAAATTTAGGTAGATGGGCTTCTGAGGTTGCGTGACTGGAAGATTTAGCTCAATGCTAGGTCGGTGCTTCTGTCTATGCCTAGTCAAAAATTATGTTCTAACCCTCTTAGACCTGGTTTTAATAACAGAAACTTGTGCAGGTTAAAGCGTCAATTTTTTTATCCACTACGAAATGAGGCCAAGTAAACAGTATAGCACTTGCTTGTGTCTTGGGACTAAACTCTGTATTTACTTCCCTCACAAGCTTCATGCTTCCTGCTTCTTCAGGCCTGGGGTGTTGGAGCTCCTGGTCTGTACAGCATCTGTGTGTCTGCTTTTGTGTCTTACGTCTCGAGAAACCATTTGTCAACACAAAAAGTACGGGCTTGCGGTTGAACTAATTTCTCTTAGCAGGGGTTTTTCACTTAAGCATGTTATGTTTCCCAGTCCTCCAAGGTTGATGCTATTTCTAGTTAGTGATTGGAGAGAGAGATAACAGTTAGTGGAAATCCTTCTGATGTAATGGTACACAACAGTGTTGTGTTATCCACCCTGTCCTGTAAAAGACCCGTAGCCCTTTACAGCAGCTTCGTGTTGGACCTTGACATCTGCTAATCAAGTCTTCATCTGTGAATGTCGTCGTTGTGTTTCTTAGGCCTCCAAGAATAGTCAGTCACCTAAGGACTCCTGATGTGGGAATATGTATTTTAGTTGGATGACACAAAATCTTGGTTGAGTCTTCATCCTAAGGAAGCTGTTTTTCTTCTAAAATACTGAATTGTAGAGAAAAATGAACCTGAGGCAACCAAATATGCCAGCATCCCATCTTGTAGAACAGGATGATTCTTCTAAATGGTCTTTAAATTCCCATATGTCTTCAATGAGATCTTTAAACCGTCTTTAAAACTGAAAAGGTTTTGTGGCTTCCGATGCTTCAGAATAAAGAGCAGGTAATTACATAAACATTCTCTTTGTTTTTGTAAGACAAACCTTTGTTCTGTATTCTACAGTCGGATAATTTTCCCCTTCTGTATGGGTTATTCGAGTGACTGATCTTCCTTTCCTTTTACCTCCTCCAAAATAAATCTAATGCTGGGTGGAATGGACTGTGTAACGGGCTGCCCACGCATCCAGGGAGTTACTTAAACCCACTTTTCTCACTGGCTGGTTGCTAATTAATATTTTAAATAAAGACCAAGAAATTGAGGATTGGAAGCATGCACTTCTTTGACTATGGAATCTGATACTCCTCTAAGGAAAATTGACTCAATGGAAAGGTAACTATATTAAATCCTTGATGTATAGAAATAATAATTTGCAGTGGAAACAACTGAAATATTTTTTTCTCTTTGCAATACCTTTTTGGGACACTTAAGTTTAAAGTCGTTCATTTGTTTGTGTTTATGTTATAATTTTATGTTTCTCATTATTTTCATTATTAATTTCTCTCCAACTAAATCACTTTGTGAAGTATCTCATGAGTCGTCCTGAAAAATTTATGAAGTGGTATTGATGAAATTGGATAGTCTGTGGGTTAGGCTTGTGGATTTGGGATACTAGAGATGATGTGTTTCCCTTCAGTGTGGGTTCCTTGTAGGATAAGTCTGCCTTTGTCTAGCGAGATGTCCTGGAGAGGCCGTATTTGGACACTCCTGTAGAAGATGCTCTGCTTGAGGGCAAAGCTGGCTGATTTGATAACTAACCCTAATGGTAGGACGAGACAAAACACTCTTGATGCTAGTTATTATTTGAAATGTATTAAAGCAAAAAAATCCCAACCAAACCACCCACGGTGTTTTTGCCGTTGTTGTTCTGCTGTCTCGGAGTGTATTTATCTTTGTTTCCACCAGCAGAAGACCACAACTGGAAGTGTTCCTTCGGGGCAGCACGGAGCCTCTGAAACAGTCTCCAGTTTCCCATCTGCGCTCACATCTCTGAGCTCTTTCTGAAGGGGTCTTCTTGATCTGACCCTTTTTTTCCTGACTGCTTTCCCCCTAGAGCTGTGTATGGGGACTATTCGTTCTGTCTCGCGTTCTCCATTTTTTCGCTGGTGCTCCCTGCACTGTGGAGTGGGGCTCAGCAGAGCTGGCTGGAGAGATCTGTGTAGGTGTTGGTTCTCTGTTGGGCATCTTTCCATTATTAGAATGTGAATAGGAAACAGTTTCTGTCCGCTCCTGGTGAAACTGGTATATCTGGAAGTTCAACATGTCTTCCCTTCTTTAGGTTTTGGTAATAAAAGGTTTAAACTCTCCTGTACTGTGCCGCTCAACAGGATTTTCTGTGATGCCTTTATTCACTTTTTCTTAGATTTTCCGTTGCTACCACTTGCTCCTTGGCTTTGGTAATGTAACTCTATTTTAATGAGAAAGTGATCTCTCCTACCAATAGACCCAGATGTTTTCATCTAAATTTCTTTCCTTGAGAAAGGGATCTTTAATTTTGCATGAAGGTTATTCCTAAAATAAGCACCACATTTCTGTGGATTAATTTGTTCCATTTTTTGCTTTTGGTAGTAATTCACCTGGCTTTAAGACCTGAATTTGCATGTTGTAGTGCTGTTCTGTTTTCTGATTTTTTTTATAATTTCGGTGGCTCAAATATTTTGCTTTAAAAATTTATCAGGAGAATTTTGTGTATTTCATCTGTCGTATTTGTTTATTCAAAGATGCTTTTCTTCTTATTCCAAGTCTTTTAAGCAGAGGAAAATTACCTTGCATATGTATCTGACAAAGATCTTGTGCCTGTTTGCTTTCGTCAAGCTGTAGCATTCTGTAGAATGGGCCGTGGTGCTTGTCAGGTGGCACAGACCTAGGGAGGTTGAGTGATACTAAAGTTAAATATTAAAAAAAAAATATTTAAATGCTGCTTCTTATAGGAAGGAAAATGATAGAACTGTGACAAGAGGAATTGCTTGTGGAATAATATGTCTTTTTCCTCAGCTTGCCTCTTTGAAGCGAGGGCTCTTCACCTGCGCTCTGAAGTGCGTGTCACAGGTACCCTAGGTGTGGTTTGCTTTGGAAGGGAAGATCACCTAGTTCCAAACCCCGTGCCATGGGCAGGGACACCTCCCACTAGATCAGGTTGCTCAAAGCCCCATCCGACCTGGCTTTGTACAATTCCAGGGAGAGGCATCCACGACCATTCTGGGCCAACTCTTCCAGTGTCTCATCACCCTCACAGTGAAGAATTTCTTTCTCTTATGTAATCTACATCTGTCTTCTTTTGGTTTCAAACCTGCACTACCTAAATCACTACACTACCTTGATAAAGAGTGTATCTTTATACACTCCCCGTCTTTCCTGTAGGCCCCCCCCATCTTTCCTGTAGGCCCCCCATAAATACTGGAAGGCTATTGCAAGGACTCCCTGGAGCCTTCTCTTCTTCAGACTGAACAATCCCAACTCTCTCAGCCTGTCCTCATAGGAGAGGTGCTCCAGGCCCCTGATCATCTTTGTGGCCCTCCTCTGGACCCAATCAAGCAGGTCCACGTCTTTCTTACACTGGGGGCTCCAAAGCTGAAGACAACGCTTCAGGTGCTGTCTCATGAGAGTGGAGAAGAGAGGCAGAATCGCCTCTCTCTACCTGCTGGCCACCCTGCTTTTGATGCAGCCCAGGATGCGATTGGCTTTCTGGGTTGTGAGCGCACGTATTCAGTTTTTCATCCACTCATACCCCTAGGTCCTTCTCCGCAGGGCTACCTTCAATCCACTCATCACTCATTTGTGCTTGGGATTGCCCTGACCCATGTGCAGGGCCTTGCACTTGGTCTTGAACTTCATGAGGTTTGCACGGTTTCCCATCTCTCCAGCCTGTCAGGGTCCCTCTGGATGGCGTCCCTTCCTTCCAGAGTGTCAACCGCACCACACAGCTTGATGTCATCAGCAGACTTGCTGATGACAGATTCAATCCCGCTGTCCAAGTCTCCAACAAAGATGTTAATCAATACTGGTTCCACTCTGGACCCCCGAGGGACATCACTTGGTACTGGTCTCTACTCGGACAGGGAAGTACTGACTGCAACTCTTTGAGTGCAGCCATCCAGACAATTCCTCACTCCACTGAGTGGCTCATCCATCAAATCCACATCTCCAATTTAGAGCCCAGGATGTTGTGCCGGGCGGCGTTGACCGCTTTGCACAGATCGAAGTAGATGACATCAGTTGCTCTTCCTTTATTACCCGTGCTCTAAGCCTGTCCTCTTGGGTCAGAATGGATCTAACCAAAGCCAATGCGTCCTGCTGAAGTACTGAGGAGGGACAAACCAGGTCTATTTAGTCATTCTTTGGTCTCTCTTTTTGCATCTGGTATGAACAGTTTCCTTCCTGTCTTTTAAAACCAGTATCTAATTTGCATATAAGTATATTCCGTTTTCAGCAGAAAAACTTTCACAGCCCCTTCTGACATCATGAAACGACTGAGCTAATTCAATTTGTTTTCTGCCAACTTTAGAGGAATTCTTAGCTCATTAGGGAGATTTTTCGGTGGTTTAACACAGCGGTTCAGTTCGTTCTTTCCCTCGGTTTAAGCAGCCAGCGCACAGTGTGTATTTGGAATAACATTGGTTCTTACCTCTGTAGAAGAGCATGTTTTGTGGTTCAATAGTTCGTGTCCGAAGAATAATAAATTTATCATTTCAAGTACCAGTGAAGCTTGACATAAGGACTAATTTGAAGGAGTAGATTCGATGAGATAAAAGCACTTCTTTGCTTGTTTGTTTAATGCCGCAGTAGGAATTATTTTTTAAAAAATGCTCTCAAAAGGACTTGACTGAAGTTGAGTACACTCAAAGCTTGAGTCTCTAAAGGTGAGCTCTCTGAAACGGCAAATTTTTCCTCTTTGTCCATGTTTTTTGCTACTTGGTGAACCCCGAGAGCAGGCAGCCTGGACTTTGTAAGGAAGTGAAAGATTCAACTGATCGGTGACGTGCAAAGTAGTTACGGAAGATGAAATACAAACCAATATTATTAATAGAAACTCATTATTTTTTAATATGATCTGCAAAACTCCTACTTTCAGAGCTTCTGTTATTCTAATCCAGGACTGTGTTTATTGTAAGTATCTTCTGGAAGTGCTTTAGGAGGTGAAGTTTTGACCTGTGTTTATGGGGCACAGGTGGCACTGAAGTGTTTTCTCATCTCCCGCAGAGAGGCAGCGTTTAATCTCAGCGTGTTGAATTGTTGCTCTGGAAGGTAAAAGTTGAGGTGAAACTGGTGAAAAGTGTATTTGATGCTGCAGAATAGTATTCTGTGTTAGGTGGAAATCCTGGCAGAACTAGATAATGTTGTGATCGAGATATTAAAATGTCATTGTGCAGTGTTCGAGGCAAGCTACAACCGTAACCCAGCTTGTTGGAGGAGTGGGTACTCGCTTACAGCAGGTATTTTCATTTTCTTAAGGTAAGCTACTGCCTTTATCCAATATTTGCTCTCTTATCCTGACCTTCATCTGCCCCGTGAAGGGTTTTCCTTGCTTTTGGGTTTCCCTTGCTTTCTTTCCCCTCTTCACCCTCTTTTTGCCCGCTATCCCGGCTGCGGATGTGCATCCCTGTGTGCCATCTGCAGCACGCGGGACGGGGGAGCGGTGCTGATAGGGAATCCTTCCTTATTTGTCTTCCTTTGTTCCTGTCCGGGTGCGTTTGCAATCCAGTTGACAGACTGAGTTGGATCCCAATTTCTGGTTTATAGACCTTGCCGAACGGTCATGCTTTTCCTTTGCTAAACCGAAGTCTGGTTTGATGTCACAAAATCAAACCAGGAGGCCCCAGGGTGTCCTCCTGTAGCTGGCAGGAGGAGGTGCCGGTGCCCATCTCTGCCTGAGGGACCAAACCAGCGGCTGGGCGCCGCAACCATGGCTGTAGTACCTCTGTGGCATTGGCCTTCTGCTGAGCTTCCTTGCTTTGTAGGGAGTATTTATTGCAGGCCAAGGCTGCGTGTGTACTGCCTCCTGTTTAAATGAAAATGGAGTTTTAAATGTCGTGAAATCATTTTGCTGGACTGGAACTCCAGAAGCAGAGAGTAAGAGCGGGTTATGAAAGGGTCTCCTGTGCCCAGTGCTGTTGAAGGGAACAGTTAAAACCACATTACTAGGCATGAAGAGGAGAACTCAAGACATTTCCTTTCCCTTGTTTGGCCATGATAACCTCTATTTAATTGGTCTGCCAACAAACTATTATACAGTGACATTTCTAGTTTTTGTTTCCTGAGCAGTATCTGTCCCGGATAAACTTGGTTCTGGATGCAGTTTTACGGTGCCTTGAACTTCTGTGAGATATTTGGGTCCAAAGTTTCCAGCTAGTGATTTCTTTTCGCAGCTGGCCAGGTGAAGTCTAGTAGTGAAAACCTGTTTGGGAAGGCATCGTGTGTGCTGCCGAGCCTTTTGTGCGCCTGTCGAGGGCAGTTGTGTAAAATCCCTAACTGAACAGCCGTGACTTCTGGCGTAGCCTTTTGCAGCCCAGCAAGAAGAATGAACAATAAAGATGGATCTTAGGCTTCTGGATGTACTTTATAAAGCACAAAAACACATTTCTAGCTAAAAAATAGCAGAGGGACTCTGGAGCTGTCAGCTCTTCGTCAGTCTCAGGGTCACGTTAGGCCTGTTAGGAGTTTTTCCCACTGGCCTGTGGTGGATTCCACCTCTCTACGTAGGAGAATACCTGGGGGACAGCGCTGTCACTCACTCGCCACTTCTGTCAGTGACCCGGGAACAGGCGTGACAGTTCCGAGTAGCTACTCCGTGATAGGAATGTTGAGTCCGGCCGGCACCCGCCTGCGCTGGAGGGCCAGTTTCATGGCTGCTTCTCTCGTTCTTTCACTAGGGATACCTTGTTGTTGTAGTTCCCCCTGACACTCCACGAACTTTGGCTGAGCGAACAGGCTCCTTTTCGGTGTACGTGGTGTAGCCGGTGGTCCTGCCGCTATCAGTGCTCTAGTTCCATTGACACCGCTGACCAGCAACTGAACTAATGATTGGGATTGCATGTGAATGAAAGCCAAATATTTATTTCCCTCACAAGTGGCTAAGGAAATACAAACAAAGAACCCCCCCCCTCGCTTTTATTTTTAGAAGAAAATCTGTGAAGACAGGAGGTTTTTTGGTGGAGTCTTGTTTGTTTGTTTTCTTTATAGCCAAAGTTTTGCCCTATTTAGTGCAGAAATGCAGTTGACATTTATGTACTTGCACATATTTTATTTAACTTATTGTTTTGAAACCAATAGCAGGTAGATCTCCAGCTTTTATGGCTGTATTACGCACCATAAGGCAAAACTTCCCATCCCTTGGCTGGCAACGTGAAAGATTCCTAGGACAAAAATGGTTTAGAACAGTCATTCTTCTTACGGATCTGATACTTACCTCTTTTAATACAGTGCTGAACATTGTTCAATCCACTCTTCTGTTTACAGAAAGCCATTACTATAGTGCAGTGAGCTCAAAATTTGTTGACTCTTAAAAAGAAATTGTGAGAAATACTCTTCCAAGATGCTGTCCTAAATTCATCCCACCTAGTGAGGTTTCACGGGCGCCTCTGTCGTCTGTAGTGTTACTGGTTTTTAAATGCACGTTTGTCTTGTTCAGAGAATTTCCCTCCCCTCCCTTTATAATGGTTAGCAAACATTGGAGTCTGCAGAGCCTTTGCCGTTTTTGTCAGTAACAAAGAATTATGGGGTGTCTACATATAGAATCATAGAATTGTTGAGGCTGGAGTAGACCTCTGAGATCATCAAGTCCAGCCTATGACCCCAACACCACAACACCCAGCTAGACCAAAATAGATCTCTTAAAAATTTTACCACTGATTTAATAGCAAATGTCATCTTACAAAACTGTGTCCCTTTTCTAATGAAGGTGTTTCTCAGTCATTTAGAGGAGCGTCAGTTAAAGAGAAGAGAAAATTTGAACTCTGTATTTCAATATTGCGGTGGTCATTTCGTCAGGGAGAGTCGGATCTGTCCCCAGCAGAGCTTTCAACTCATTGGGGTGTTTGTTCTTCTGTCTTTATAGTACTGTTTAATGAGCTTCTCTAAATATAATTTTTTTTTTTTCCACAGGCAAACACATTACAGGGTAGTTGTGAGTTTGTAGGCAACACGTGGTGCTTGTTGCCCTCTTGCTAAGCATGGATGATGCGTGTGGTTGCGTGCAGAAGAGACGGCAAAAGATGTATCCCAAGACTTGTATTTCTTTATTTGTTTTTCTGATTGAAGGTTTTGACATTATAATATGCAGCTGAAATACTCTACCTGAGCATGTTTTAGTTGGGCATGGGTTTTGTGGGACAGAATAGGAGAAGGTTTCTGGAGCCTCAGCCTGTTGTAGTTTAAGGCTGAGCGTTCTTTGCCCTGTGGTTAGTTTAGAATCCTTGTAGGTGTAACGCTGGGTACTGATTTCTTCCCAGAGCAATTAGTCGTCAAGTACAAACCTTTGCAAATGTGCCCCTGATGAGTTCCTGGTTTGCGATGTGCGTGTGATTCCGTCGTGTTTGTACCAGTCCTTTGTGCACAGAAGCAGAAAAGAAATGAGTAACGTAATGTGGGACTTGCAGGATTTTTCTATGCCTGTGTTTATGTGGCAATTTATTTTTTCCACCTTCTGTGCAGTGTGTTCCAGCACTGAAAAAGAAAGTCTTTGGAGACTTCAGTAGAACAAAGGTTTTTTGTGAGAAGATCCTACAGTGATGGATGCTTTAGAAATGCGGGTAGGTATTCTGCAAAAATACCTCTCACTCAGAAAACCGTTTAGTTCTGCTCATTCAGTGGTGTAGAAACACCCTTAATGCAGCCTGATGTTGAGGCTTGCACCTCGAGCACCGAACACTGGGAAATAACTATTGTTTCGGCTTAGCACCGAGAAAATCGGGAGGGTTTTAATAAGATGACAAAATACCAGGGAGTTAAAAACTGTCAAAGTTTTGGACAGGAAAAAAAGATCAAGTGTTTTGCTGTTTGACATAATTTGTAACTTGAGTGATGCTTGTGGAGGTAAAAACCTACATCTGCCTACTCTTTTCTTTCTTTCTTCTCTCTTTTGTCTGCCTCTCTCTTTTCACTTTCCCCTGAAATTTTTAACGCTGGTATCTGCAAGATGAAAGACTTGATGTAAGCGGGCAGTGCATAGCGATTCCCATCCTCAGGCTCAGATCTGTAGGGAAGGGAAAAGCACCTGAGATGCTTCCTGAACCATCTGTGTGAAGCTCTTACCAAGACAGGAGGCCGAGAATAACATTTATATTGCCAGGTTAGAGCCGTTTTGTTGCTTATCTCTGGATAGATGAATTATATCAATATATGTGTCTGTATTGATATATATACATTTGTATATATTTATATGAAGTATATTTAAATACATTGAAGTATATTTAAATACATTGAAGTATATTTAAATACATTGAAGTATATT
>VWZK01011450.1:3514-15711 GCA_013396935.1 Baryphthengus martii | reverse complement strand
GCTCATCTCCAGCCACCTGGTGACCAACACTCCAACGTCCTTTACTCCACCTCCCCCCCGCCAGGCCCAGCACAGGGCAAGCCGAGGTGGCTCCATCAGCAGGGACAGGAGCTCTCTGCCACTCCCAAGAGCCCACTGGGAAACAACCCCCAGTGTCTTTGGGCACTGGTAAGGACAGCCCAGAGAAATCCAGATGGATCTGCTGTATGGCTTCTGCACCCCATGCTTTGTGACCTTCTCGGCTGTTAGCTCTGAGAGCATCCCTGCTCCTGCAAAGGGGGCTGGAAGTCACCCAGCTCAGGTACAAATTCCCTTGTGGCACCGGGTCTGGTCCAGCACCCACTGAAGCGACGACCCCGGCTCACCCCCCAGCCAGGGAGAGCTCTGTCCATGGCAGGATGGGTGGGAAGGGCCTTTCCAAGCAGAGCCACCATCTGTTGGTCAGTCCCACGCGCTTGGCTTAGAGCGGCAGAGGACAGTAGGCTCCTGGGGAGCAGGTCCACGGGTGACAGGGACCTTCTGCGCACAGACAAGCGCTCCCCAGAACGACCAGGCCCCACCACGGTGACACAGACCATGCTGCTCTGGGTTTCACCAAACCCAACCAGCCTTGGCCACGCACATTTCTTCTCCCCATCCCCTTTCCCTCCTCTCTCACCAGCTCGTGCTGCTCCTGCATCTGCGTGATCTTCTTGCCGTACTTCTGGTCCACTTGCTTCAGCTCGACCACCACAGCCTCGCACTTCTCACTCAGCACCTTCTTGTCGTCAATGAGCTGGGCAGGATGAAGAAGAGGCGTCAGGGCAGGGGTACAGGCAGAGCAGCTTTGGGCTTTGGCAGCGTCGCTCTGCGGTGGGGTCAGAGGTTACCTGGTCGATGAAGGCCAGGTGCCTCTGGATAGCTGCCTCGTACTGCTCCCTCTGCAGCCTGAGCTGCTGGCCGAGCTCCTTCTCGGTCTGTTTGACGTGCCGGGCGGTCAGTTCCCTCTGCTGAGCCTTTGGAAAGAGCCACAAGGGGTTAGAGGGAGAAGTTACACCAGGCCCAGCATGCTACAGGTGATAACTACCGAACCTGGAACCACTGAGGGGACAGATCAAGATGCAACAGAGATAAAGCAAAGTCCCCGGTACTCACAGGGACTCACCTCCTGCTCCGCTGCCAGAAAGAACTGACAAGAGACAGGACAAGAGGAAATGGCCTCAAGTTGCCCCAGGGGAAGTTTAGGTTGGAGCTGAGGAACAATTTCTGCCCCTGCAGGGCTGTCCAGGCCTGTCCCAGGCTGCCCAGGGCAGGGCTGGAGTCCCCCTGCTCCCTGGAGGGGTTTCCAAGGCGTGGAGCTGTGGTGCTGAGGGACAGGGCTCAGTGGGGCCCTGGCAGGGATGGGGCAGCACTGGGACTCCAGGAGCTCCAAGGTCTCTTCCAACCCAAACGATTCTATGATCCTGAGAACACTCAAACCCCCGTGGGACAGTGGAAAAGAGAGCTCAGCCCAGGATCTGACCTAGAATTCCTGGACGAGTCAGGCACCTGACTCCAGTTTGTGGAAGGTTTTCACATCAAGGTGTCATCAAGGAGAAACCCCAGCAAAGGCCACACCAGACTGGGAAGGTCCTGGCAGGTCTTTCTGGGACCTCCACCCCTCACTGGGATGCAGTTGGGAAGCCCCATTCACAGAGCCCTGATCTTGGGCTCCAAAGCCACCGCCCCACGAAACATCTGCTGAGGGCTCTGGGTCTCCAACCCGTGGCCAGCGCGGCCGCCTGTCTGACACACCAGGGCTGTCTGCAGCAGGCTGATGGCTCGCTTCTTCTCCTCCACTTCCAGCTTCAGCCTCATGATGGAGCTGGTGACCTCTGTGGCAACAGCCGACGCCTGCTCCAAGTGAGCCAGCTCCTCTTCCAAGAGGAGACCCTGCCACGGTGATAAAAAAAATGATTATAAGGTGCTGGGGAGCACCTGGAAGCAGGACAAGGAGATGGGAGACGCTTCCCACCAGGGTCTTGCTCCATCTCTCCAACTTCAGCTCTCACCTCCCGCTGCGTGGCCGAGGCGGCCGATCTAGGCCTCTCCTGCTCCGACTTCTCCATCTCGTCCAGGAAACTGATGATGCTTTGGAGCTTGGCCTCCGAGAGCAGGGCCCCGTCCTCGGGGACCCCCGGAGAGTGGTTCAGCTTCCCAAACTTCTCCAGGTTATCGGCAGTCAGGGAATTGGAGCTGGGCTCCTGCTGGGCAGACACGGCTGTGAGGGAGCACCCAGGGGAAGGCTCGGGAGATGTGCTGGCTCTTCTCCATCACTGAAGCCCAGTCCTCCCACTGCACCCCAGTAACCAGCCTTATCCCCTGCGCTAACCCCACTCCCACCACTGCCCTCGCAAGGTTTTGATCCTTCTGGAGGATGCCCAAGCCCTGGCTGCACCAAACGCCCCCACTGCCTTCAGACTCTTCCCCTGCAGGGTTGTCCAGGCCTGTCCCAGGCTGCCCAGGGCAGGGCTGGAGTCCCCCTGATCCCTGGAGGGGTTTCCAAGGCGTGGAGATGTGGTGCTGAGGGACAGGGCTCAGTGGTGCCCTGGCAGGGATGGGGCAGCGCTGGGACTCCAGGAGCTGAAAGGTCTTTTCCAACTGAAATGATTCCATGATTTTATGATTCCACTGTCTTCAGACTCCTCCACTGTCCCCACACCCCTGCACTGTCTCCTCTGGCTGTGAAGCAGCTGCATTTCCCACCCTCCAGCACCCAAAGTGCTGAGAGAAGACAGCTCCTAGAGGAACCTGCTCTCACCGGGCAGCTGCTGCTGCCGGAGGGTGGATGTGACCAGCCCCAGCCCTCTGCTTACCCCATCTATCCAGGCATATCTGTCCTTCTTGAAGAGCTTTGGCGGGGGCAGCAGCTCTGGCTCTTCCTCCAACAGCCTGAGCGTGTCCAGCAGCTCGTTGAGCGTGACCTTGGACTGAGCCCTGCTGGCAGCAGTCACCACCGTCTCCAGGTCCTCACCGCCCGTCTCTCTGGAGCTGACATCCTAGGGGAACAGACGACACACTCTGATGGATCTCTCTGGAAGGCAACGAAGGCTCCAAAGCCACCCTGGCAGAGCAGCCGGTGCCAGGAGCCCCAGGAGGCAAATCCAGACCCACCTGCAGCTCGTCCTCTGCCCCAGGGTCCCGCGAGGGCTCGGAGCCGAGCTCTGCCAGGCCGCTTTCTTCTGGCTCTGCGGCCACCGAGGGGAAATTGGCCTCTGGAGGAACCAGACTGGTCTCAGGCACCGGCCACAACCAGCCCCTTTGAGGCAGCTCCTCTGGGTGAGAACTTCTCTGTGTCCTCCTCCTCCCCCGTGCCGCACGCTGCTCCTCAAGCATCAGGGACCCGCCGGAGGGACTCACCGGCATTGTTGGCTTTGGTGACGCCACTGCCTGGGCTGGCGTTCCGTGCCGGAGCAGTTTTGGCAGCTTTCTTCTTGGCTCCCCTCCTGCTCTCCTTCACCAGCACCAGCTCTTCTGCTGCCAAGCGCTTTGCGTCCGAAGCCTTTTGAGCCCTTTTCTGGTGCAGTTCCTGTAGGGATGGAGCAGCCGTCGGTGCCCTGCCCAGCACAGCGTGTGCTCCGGCACGGGCCTGCGCTGCTTCCAGCGCCAGCGAGGGCCTAGGGCGTGGCAGCAGGGTCAACTGGAATCAAAGAATCACAGGCTGGTTTGGGTGAGAAGGGACCTTTCAAGCTCATCTCATCCAACCCCCTGCAGGGAGCAGGGACATCTGCAACTAGAGCAGGTTGCTCAGAGCCCCATCCAACCTCCCCTGGGATGGGGCCAGGGATGGGGCAGCGACCACCTCTTGGGGCAACCTGGGCCAGGCTCTCACCACCCTCAGCACCAACAATTTCTCCCTTTTCTCCAGTCTAAATCTCCCTCTTTTAGTTTCAACCCATCCCCCCTTGTCCTGTCCCAACAGGCTCTGCTCCAAAGTCTGTCCCCATCTTTCTGACAGGCCCCTGGAAGCCCTGAAAGGCCCCCAGAAGGTCTCCCTGGAGCCTTCTCTTCTGCAGGCTGCCCAAGCCCAACTCTCCCAGCCTGGCCTCCCAGCAGAGGGTTCCAGTCCTCCCAGCATTGCTGGGGCTCCTCCGGCCCCACTCCAACAGCTCCCTGTCTCTGCTGGGATGAGAACAAGGACAACTTGAGCCAGGGAGAGCAGAGGAGCAGCAGCCCTGCTCTGAGCAGAGGGGTGCCCGGGGTCCCAACAGCTCACACGCCCCTGCACAGCGTCCTTTGCTGCAAGCTGAGGGGCCTCGGAATCCCGGGGGAGCTGCCTCGGCCGGGCTTTGGGAAGTCACTTAAGCCACAAGCACGTGTTTGTAAGGGTGGCGGCAGCGATCCGCTGTCCTCCAGCTGCTTCTCCATCGGCTCCCCTGACGGGATGTGATTCCATTTAGGGCAAAGAGAAATTGGGAGGAGTTAAAACCCCCTTCAGCTGTCCTGCAAGGCCCCCTGCGGTCTGTGCCACCCCTCCCCTGCACCCAGGAGCTCCAGCCCCTTTCTGGCTGCAGGAGCCGGGAGCAGAGGGTGCCAGGCACAGCACGGTGCTCAGCCCGCCCCCAGCGACGGTCCCTTTCCCAGGGCGCTCTCGTCCTCGGCCGCTCCGAGGAGCTGCATTGCAGCCTCTCTCTGTTTCAATGTGCTCACCCTTCTCCCGAAAACGAGATGGAAACCGGCGCCGTCGGCACGTGCACCGAACGAGCCGCGGAGGAAATGGCTCCCCGGCACCCGGGTCTCCGTGGGGAGCGGTCGTTTCCAAGGCTCTGACTCTGCTCCACGCGAATCCTCGGAGATGCCAAAGAGGGGCCTTCTCCTCGCCTCACGAGAAGGTGCCAACAGCGGCCTCCTCCGGGGCAGGAGGCCGTGGCCTTGTCCCTACCTGGATGGCAGCGCGTCGGGCCAGCCGCGCCTTCTCCTCCCGGATCTTCCGCCGTTCCTCGGCCTTCCTCTCCTGCAAGTCCAGGATGTTCCCTTCCTCCATCTGCTGCTGCCTCTCCTTCCAGAGAGGAGGGTCAGAAGCGTTACCGAGAGCTCTCGCCCAGCACCCGCCACCCACAGCAGAGGAAAGGGAACATCGCATCTGAGGTGTCCCCATCTCCAGGCTTTCCATGCTCCCAACCCTCCCTTCTCTGAGCAGGTGAAGAGCCCTCGGAAAAAAACTGCACTTGAGAGCAGCTTATTTTCTCTAGCTACAAAATACAATTATTAGTCATCCGGGTCTGAAACCACCGAGGAGACGAGGTTTAAAAATAGACTCTGGCATCCAAGAGCTCCGGTGCTTCGCTTTTCCTTACCAGGGATCAATAATTAAACACAAAGAAACACAAATAGCCGCAGACGACACCTCGCTCTCTAACGAGCTGACTCATTAGCAATTCCCTGGGATGAGCTGAGACGGGGCCTCCCTCCTCCGGCCACCAACGTGGCCGAGACAAGATTTGTGCTGCTACAGCCAAGGCTCTGCCGGCTCGAGCAGACCCCAGGGGGTCCAGGCCTGAACCCTCCCAGGACCAAACCCGGCTTTTCCCGCTACACATCTCCAAGGGGACAGGACCTTCCTGGCTCCCTGGACCGTGAGGGTCTTCTGGGTGTAAATCCAACTCCCCACTGGTCTCCGACATCTCAGGCAGTGGTTGGAAGGACCCAAATCCCAACACCAGCGAGGGGAGCGGGGTGCAGGAGTCGGAAGGGTCAGTGTGGAGGTGGCAAACGGGACTCACCTCCCGTTTGGAAGCCAACAAGCGTCCCAGCGCCGCGGCGGCCGCCCTGTGCCGCTGCGAGTGCCGGCGGTACCAGCGCTGGATGGTGACGGCGGCCGAGTTCACCTGCTGGATGAACCTGTGGGGAGAGGCAGGGCGGTGGGAGGGGACGGTGCCGTTGATGGTCAGTCAAGGCACGGAGCCAAGCAGCAGGGAGGGTGAATCAGCCGCTGTGGGTGCACTAAGAGGGGTCCTTCCCAAATCTGGAGCTCTACAGGATGAGAACCAACCAGGAGCAGCTCTCCTGCAGCTCCTCTTCCCACCTGGCACCAACCTCCCGCCTCTTCCCAGCACCGTCTCCTCACCTCTCCGCCTCTTCCTCAGTCACCTCCTTCCTCCGGGCCAGGCTGCTGCTGCTGCTGGTGTTGTTTCGGGCCATGATGTTGTTGCTGGAGAAATTCTTCTGAGACTTCACGAAGCTGCTGCTTTCGCCGTCCTCGTTGGAGGTCGCTTTGACCACGTTGCTAAGGAAGGAGAAGAAGCTACAACTTGGCACCTTCCTGCCTCATCAGCACCGAGGCCCGGGGGCAGCGCAGCCTCCGAGCCGGGACCTCACCGCGCTTACTTGAGGGAGCTGGGAGCCTGGTTGGAGCTTTTGGGCGCGGGGCCCTTCTCGGCGGTGGAGTAGTTGTTGTGCACCATGGTGGTGACGCAGTTGCCCATCGCGCCCTTGTTGCTCCTGCGGCGGAGAGAAGATGAGGGGTCAAAGGGGCCACCAGGCACCGACGACGGATGCTTCCCGTGTCACCACCCTCAGCCCAACTGTGACTGGAGCATCTCCCTGGGTGAGGAGCGGGTGAGGCCTCACAAGTACCTGGTGCATGGGTAGACAGACAGACAGACAGAGCCTGTGCAGACCCAAGAGCTGGTTGCTCAGGCTCTGCTACACGCAGCCTTGGCTTCAGGATCTCCTGAAGGGTTCAAGTTTTACTCGCTCCTGTTTTTAGATCCACCTCTCCCACACATCCATTGAGCTCCCTCACAGCTTCTAGTTCATAAAATCCGAGACTGGTTTGGGTGGGAAGGGACCTCTCAAGCTCATCTCATCCAACCCCCCTGCAGGGAGCAGGGACATCTGCAACTAGAGCAGGTTGCTCAGAGCCCCAGCCAACCTCCCCTGGATGGTGCCAGGGATGGGGCAGCGACCACCTCTCGGGGCAACCTTCTCTCTGGTTTAAATCTCTTTCTTTTAGTTTACACCCATCCCATCTCATCCTGTCCCAACATGTCCTGCTCAGAAGTCTGTCCCCATGCTCCTGACAGGCCCCTCGAAGCCCTAACAGACAGACAGACATGTCCTGACCACCCCGTCACCGCTCCGTCCCAGACTTGACCCCCGAGCCCTGGCAGAGGCAGGACACCAGCACCCCCTCTCAGTGCAGTTCCTCCCAACACCAGAGGAGCTCTGGCTCAACACCACCCTCCTACCTGTTGTTGGCGGTGAAGTTGGCTGCCAGGAGCACGGCGCCTTCTTTCCTCCTCATCCCGGCGGGCGGCTCGACGCCGGAGGGGCCAGCGGGGCCCGGGATCGCTCGGGGCTGATCATCCTGCCATGGGGGCAGAAGGTTCAGACACAGCCCAGCGCCAAACCCCCCCCTCCAACACCACCCTCTGCCTCCACAAGCCAGGTTCTGCCTCCAGCCAGAACCTCTGTTCCACGGGGCTTTGCCTGCGCCTCTACCCACCCCCGGCAGAAACCCAGAGCGGGGAGGGGGTGGCCAAAAGCCCCCGGGTGTAGGGAAACCCTCCCACCCCTCCAGCAATCCCAGCCAGCTCCTCAGGCTGGCAGAGCCCACGTCCCACCCACCCTGGTGTGTCCCCAGCCTCACCAGGATGTTCCACGTGGTTTTCTTCTCTGGGGAGGTTTTGCTCAGACCCGGTGGTTTCTTTCTTCCCCCAGAACTGCTCTCAAAGAAGGTCAGGAACTCTCCTGGCTGCTCCGAGCTTTAGCCCGCAATCAGGGAAGGCAGAAATATCATGAAAACACAAAATCACGGAATTGTTTTGGTTGGAAAAGACCTTTAAAGCTCCTGGAGTCCCAGCGTTGCCCCATCCCTGCCAGGGTCCCCCTGAGCCCTGTCCCTCAGCACCACAGCTCCACACCTTGGAAACCCCTCCAGGGACCAGGGGGACTCCAGCCCTGCCCTGGGCAGCCTGGGACAGGCCTGGACAACCCTGCAGGGTGTGGAAGAAACTGTTCCTCAGCTCCAACCTAAACCTCCCCTGGGGCAACCAGAGGCCATTTCCTCTTCTCCTGGTGCTTGTTCCTTGGGAGCAGAGCCTGAACACCCCTGGCTCCAAGCTCCTGAATGTCAGGGAGTTGTGGAGAGCCAGAAGGTCTCCCCGGGGTCTCCTTTGCTCCAGGCTGAACAAGCCCAGCTCCCTCAGCCGCTCCTCCCCACACTCCTGCTCCAGACCCTTCCCCAGCTCCGTTGCCCTTCTCTGGCCACGCTCCAGCACCTCCAGCTCCTGCTGGGAGGGAGGGGCTCAAAACTGACCCCAGGATTCGAGGGGTAGAGAGAAGAGATCCCGTGCCCTGAGTTAAGACGAGCAGCAGACAGGACAGCAGGTTCTCACCCCTCACACGCTGCCTCAGCCCCAAGCACAGCAGGGCCCTGACCCCACGCACGGCACCGAGCTGAGGCACATCTCCTGCCCGCCACCACAGCCCGGGGCAGGGAAGGGATGGGAATCGTTACACAGCCCTGAAATCTGGGAATGATTTGTTTCTATCCAGAGCTTTGGATTCCAGCAGGATGCACGGAGATGGGAGATGTTAAAGGGACAACACAGGGCAAGCAGAGAACAGGGGGTTGGATGAGATGACCTTTAATGGTTCATTCCAACCCAAACCTCTCTGAGATTCTATGAAAATCTTGATTCAGAGACAGCCCTGGGAGGTCACTGCAGGCAGGAGATCTTTTCATCTCCTAACACAGTCCAGAGGGTCCACAAGGGGCTGCTGCACCTGAACAATCCCGTCCCTGGGAATTAAATTGAGCGTCTTCTGTGACAGGAGGCCTCCCAGCCACAGAAACACACTCCAGATTTCCCCAGATCCTAACCAAGGGACCTTCCCTCCACAAAAACCCAAACAAAACCCCAGAGCTTGGCTCCCCCAGGCCGGGTTATAACCCCTGATGTGCACAACAGAGCTTGAGCTGAATTCTGAGAAGCTTCTGCTTCCCACAAGGGACAAGAGAGCTCAGACGACGGGTGGGGTTTCCCACAGTCCCACCCACGGGACAGCCGGACACGGGTGGGTGCCTGGAGCCGTACCTGCGCCCGCTGTTCACCCGCTGGCCGACCTGCGTGGTGCTGTTGGATCTGCGGAGGTTGTTCATGGCCCGGGGCTCTGCATCTTCCTGCAGAGGAAGAGAGACATAAAATTCACCAGCGATGTGACGGAGAATCACAGGCAGGCTCCCCCCCGCCAGCCAGCCAGCCTAAAATACCACTGCTGGTGGTGCCACCCCCCTTCCACAGCCCCAGCGCGGGCTTTCTGAGATCCCCAGGGTGTTCCTGACCCACCCAGGGTGTTTCTGACACACACACCCCCCCCCCAGCCTGGCAGCCTCCCCTCGCTCCCCGCTGACGCTGAGCCCACGCTCCCATGAGCTCCGGAGCCGAGAAAGGCCACGCTCGCTAACCGGCCGCCAGACAGAGCGCGGGAAAGGCGGCCGAGGCAGCAGGGATTGCTCAGAGTCCCTGCTGCTGGACAGGGACAGAGCCCAGGGCTCGTTCACTCTGCTGGGAAAACACCCACAGAAATCCCCAACTGGGCGAGACCCTGAGAAACCAGAGCAGGGCAGATGTCCACTGGACATGAGGAAGAAGCTCTTTATGCTGAGGGTGGTGAGAGCCTGGCTCGGGTTGCCCCGAGAGGCCGTCGCTGCCCCATCCCTAGAACCATTCCAGGGGAGGTTGGATGGGGCTCTGAGCAACCTGCTCGAGTCACAGATGTCCCTGCTCCCTGCAGGGGGGTGGGACCAGATGACCTTGAAAGGTCCCTTCCCACCCAAATCAGTCTGTCATTCCATGATTCTATGATTCCCAGCTCTGCTGAGCCCAGCAAGGAGCAGGCCGGGCCTGAAATCATCGCAGCATCCAGCAGATGGTCCCAAGAACTTGGGATTTTCCAAGAAGGAAACCAGCACAAGGAGATGAAGGGCACAGAAGGGACCTCTCTGGCCCAAGACTCACCAGAGCATTCCTCTTGGCTTTGCCGTCGGCGGTAACCGAGACGGAGCGTGCCACGTGCCGGGCGCTACCGGGGCGCCGGGAAACCGGGGCGGGGAGGCCCGTCAGGCTGAGCTCCACGCCGCCAGCACCAACTCGGACACCCTGCAAGGAGGAGCTGCTGCGGGTGCTCTTCATGCTCCAGCTGAGAGAAGGGGCCCTGGAAGCACAGACAGACAGACAGACAGAGGGGTGAAGGCACAGAGAGCCCATCGACCCCCACATCCTACAGACCCCTCCCTGCCCCTCGGACACCCCCGGCAAACACCGGCACACAGAGCTGGAATCGACTCCAAACGGGACAAAACACCTCCCTCTGTATTTCCACGGGGTAAATAACCCCGAAGACCAGCCCTGGAGAGGCTCCAGGTGAATCCTCACGGTGACCGAGAGCAGCAGCCGCCTCCTCCCTGCTCCCACCTAACGCCAGGGCCACCCCGCGTCCTGCTGCCCCACTTCTGGACTGGGACATTCGCTCTGAGGCCAGCGGAGGATGAAGACACCCGAGAAAAGCCCCACTCCCACACCCAGCTCCTCTGCTCCGCGCAGAGCGTGGCCGGCGGAGGATTACACGAGGCCGGAGCCCGCTAAGGGTTCGGCTCACCCAGCAACCGGGCAGCTCCCGAGGGACCCTTCCCCCGCCCAGCGCTCCCAGTCTCTCCCAGGCAGCCGTTTGGAAGCGGCCGTGCCCTCTCCACGGGCACAGGGAACGCTGAGCCCCCTCCCCAGCTGGGCGGGCAGCACGTTCCCCACCGAGCCCCTTTGCGCCCCCAGCTGAGCCGGGGAAAACGCACCACGGTGACATTATTCCTCTGTCCAGGGGCCATCCCTAAACCTGCCCTCCCCAGCGGCTCCGGCTTCACCCCCCTCTTGAGGCTCCGCCGCAGACCTTGGCAACACCTCGGGCTCCAGCAACCCGCGGAAACAAAAACCTCTCGATGGAGACCAACGGCTTCACACCGAGAAAAACGGGCTCGGGCCCAGGCTCCGGGACACCCGGACCTAAGTCTCCCAGGCCCCAGGCCCAGGATACCCAGACTCGAGCTCCCCAGGCCCAGGTCCAAGCCCAGGCACAAGCCCTAGGCCAGGATTTCCAGGTCCAGAACACTCAGAGCCAAGTTCCCTGGGATTCAGGTCCATGTCCAAGCCCAGGACACCCAGACCCAAGCCTTCCAATCCCCCTAGTCCCAGGACATTCAGAACCAAACGCTCCAAGCCCAGGACACCCAAACCCAAGCCCCCCCACTCCCAGGACACCCAGACTCAAGCCTCCCAAGCCCCCCAGTCCCAGGACACCCAGACCTAAGCCTCCCCACTCCCAGGACACACAGAACCACATCCCCCAGGATACAGGTCCAAGCCCAAGGCCCAGGACACCCAGACCCAAGACTCCAGTCCCAGAACACCTCGACCCAAGTCACCCACTCCCAGGACACCCAAACTCAAGCCCTCCAAGTCCAGGACACTCAGGCCCAAGTCCCCCAGGCCCAGGTTCAAGGCCAGGCACAAGGCCAGGCCCAGGATTTCCAGGCCCAGGACACTCAGACCCAAGCTCCCTAGGGCTCAGGTCCATCTCCAAGCCCAGGACGCTCAGACTCCAGCCCCCCACTCCCAGGATACCCACATCCAAAGCCCCCAGTCCTAACACACCCAGACCCAAGCCCCTCACTCCCAGGACATCCAGACCCAAGTCCCCCAGGATCCAAGTCCAAGTCCAAGCCCAGGACACCCAGACTCCAGGCCCGTACACCCAGTATGCCCAAACTCAAGCCTCCCAGTCCCAGAACACCCAGACTCAAGCCCCCCACTCCCAGGACACCCAGAATCAAACCCCCTACTCCCAGGACACCCAAACTCACGCCCTCCAAGTCCAGGACACCCAGGCTCAAGTCTCTCAGGACCCAGATCCAAGTCCAAGCCCAGGACACCCAAACCCAAACCCCCCAGGCCCAGATCCAAACCCAAGCCCAGGATTTCCAGGTCCAGGACACTCAGACCCAAGCTCCTTAGGACCCAGGCCCAGGACATCCACACCCAAACCCTCAAGCTCCCAAGGCCCAAGATCCCCCACATCCAGAACCTTCCAGGCCCTAAGGCCAAGGAGGGTGAGAAAGACCCCGAGGCCTGCTGAGGGGGCAGCACCGAGGGCGAGGCCGGGGCCTGGGGACGGGGCTTTAG
>VWZK01011449.1:13965-38083 GCA_013396935.1 Baryphthengus martii | reverse complement strand
TTTCTATGATTCTATGAATCTATAATTCTATGATTCTTACTTCTCTGCCTTAGAGCTTGGAAGTCAGCAACCCCATATATAATGGAATAGGAGCTCTTGTTTCATTTCTCTGCAAAGCAAGATGGGCAATTTCATTTTTTTTCACTGCTGGTCCTTTCCTCCGCCTCTCCGTGGCAGCAGAACACAGCATTAGTCCCTCAGGCGTTGATTTTGATTTTTCAAATCCCCACTTGGAGAGGGCTGAACCAGAGGCACAAAGGAGCGCAGCAGAGGAGTGCGCAGCTTTACCTGCGTCTTTGCCAGGTCAAGCAACGCTGAAACTCAGTCCAGCCCAATCCTGACCCTTTCCCACTGGGCAAATGGACAAAGCAAATGAACTTTGTGTCCCCGGCAGTATCGCAGAGCGCCTATCTGCATCACTCCCCACACATCAGCAAAGAGATTTGGCAGGCCAAGGTTAGGCTGCTAAGACTACACAAAGCACACGCAAGGAAAAAGCCGAGGCAATGATCTTTGCTACAGCTTGTAGGCGAAGCAGCCACTCTCCAGTCAGTATCCTGGCTCTCCAAAGGGAGGGTTCGTTCCCTCCTCGGTCTATGTGCAGAAGCAGTGCAGAGTTCATCGGCTTTAGTGTCTCACAGAAGGCTGGCAGCCTTACACTTCCCGTTTTACAGACAGCAACCTGAAATTTTCTCTGTCACCATCAAGTAAATGTGGGAAAGCAACCACACCTCTAAGAACAGAGCCTTACACTGTTCACAAGGCGCTCAGACACACCCCTCTTTGGATTTGTCGGATCCTGATTTCGGCCCGTTTGCTTTTTCTTTACACGCAGCGGTTTCATCACACAGAAAAATCCTGTGCACGGCTTTACTGTTGTTTCTATTTCACTACTCATTTCAGGATCTCATACAAACCACCTTTGCTTTTCAAGCCCTGTTATGCACTTAGCTCCCTGTCACTCCAAGCAGATGGCACAAGTGTGTCCCTTTCTGGCAAGAATCTTCTTCTCCACAGCTTCCACCATCTCTTGCCCTCTATGTCTTCAAGTTCCAACTTAAATTTCACCTCCCTTCCACTTATAATTTTAACTACGTGACAGGATTGCTTCATTCTGCCGCTTTTTGCAGATGAAGGAGCTACCAACGTAGGCAGAAGTGCTAACAGGAAAATCAGTGCTGGATGAGGAGATATCACCACACTGATGAAATCAGGCTTTATGTAAAAGCATTTCTTTGCCTTAAGCAAGTCTGAGTCTGCAAGAGAACGACCTTCATTCTTTACTGGCTTCCACCTGTTAGGATCTCGAGCACCCACTCGAAATGAGCGTAAGAAAAAATTAAAATGTGGCAGTTTCTCACGCTTGCCTTCTAAAAGATGCAAAAGAGGGGAGAATGGAGCTCTTATCTACAGTTTTAAACAGTTCACTTCCGACTTGCTTTGGTTAAGCAGATGAAAAAGAGCGAAGGTGAAGATATCCTCTATTTGCAATACACTGCTCTTCAGTGGAGGCCCAGAAAACTACCAGCTGTCCTTAAAACGGGTTTTCCACTCCATGAAACACGACGACGAGTTTCAGTTTCCAGCTGTCGCGCTCGTGGCGCAAAAAAGAAGCAGCATCAAAATATTCCTGGGCCTCCTCTGATTTTCAAGAAGCGTCAACATTCAGAAGATTAAATCTCTGGCTCACTATTTATTTCCTTGTATAGTTTATGCCACACATCCAAGAACCTGTTTCTGAGCCCATTAGTGAGTAATCGACACTTTTATTATTCTTCTTGCTTTCTACACCCTTGAAGGAGTCTCTGAAGCAAGAGCCATCAGACACAGAGCAGAATAATGTCTCCAACGTGTTTTCTTTTCTGAAAGGACTTTATAGATTCTGCCTACAGCTCAAACGCTCCAATTGGCTGCCAGTGATGTCACGACCGGGCTTATAATACCCAGCGAATGCAGAAAGCTAATTGCCTTCCTTTTTAATGTGTAAATTCTATTCCATAATAGCAATGAGACACGGCAGACAATGCACTTCAAGGGGATTACTGCCCTTTGGAGCGATTACAGCTATTCAGCTTTAGAAACAGTGGTGAGGAAGTAATTTCAATCAGACAGGAGCTCCAGGCCCATCTATTCAAACAAGCTGCCCGCCTGAGGGAAGAGGAAATCGGGTTCCCCCCACGACACTCCCTGAAATAGGGTCCAGCAAGGAAGCACTCATAGCACAACAAAGGCAACTCTGCTTGGGTGAGGCTCGAGTGTCCTTTCCTGAAGCAAAAAAACCATCACCCCTCACTCTCTTATTTCTGGCCCTTACTACGGTTCTATCACACTTTAAATCGCGGTTCTATATGTTAGTATACAATGAACTAGACCACAACCCAGGAAATATGGGCCAGTTAGTCCCAAGTCTGACAAACAACCTTAAATCCACCTTCTGCTTTACAGTCCATGGTAGTAAGAAGAAGATAACACCATTCTACCTTTTTGGGCAACATTACTTGGAGTTCTCCTTCTCTGGAGACTTTCCAGACCCACCTGGATCTGTTGCTGTGTGTCCTGCCCTGGGTGATCCTGCTCTGGCAGGGGGGTTGGACTCGATGATCTCCGGAGGTCCCTTCCAACCCCTACCATTCTATCATTCTATGTGTAGTTTCAATAGAGTATTTTGTGGTTTTACATGCAGATTAAATATCCCCAGCGTATTGGGGATGTCAGCCGTTAGAATAAAGAGGCCTTATGCCTCCTGATATTGAAATTTTATAATTTTTTTTGAAATTTAGTGACCTGCTGATAAAGTTATCAGACTTGACACACACTGCCTCACTTCCCACTACAAGCTGCTCTCTTCCCAAGCTGGCTGCCACCCCAGTCCAGCCCCACTGCCCAGTAAGGCTGATTTCTCCAGAGAAAGCAGCCCTGTGACTAGTAAGAAACACACCCAGAGCTTTCTGCCCAGCTCCACCTCCATCCCCACTGCCCCCAGGAAAACTGTTACTTTCTCTTACTTGTTTCCTCCTGTTTTGGGTTGGTTTTTTTCATTAATTCCCCACTGCTCCTTTGCACCTTCTTCTCTATGGTTATTTTGCTGTGTTTGTTGCCTGTCTTTACGGCAAATGCAGATCTTGAGGGAAGTAAATCAACCTCACGTGGATTAATAATCTTATATTACATATAAACCTGGCCTGTACTGCTGTGGCTGTTATGTTAGACAGTCTTCCACACTATTCCTCTTCCTTTCTGCCCCTTCTCTATGCTTTTCCACAAGGTCACAGGCAGAAATGCACCATTATTATTCTTCGTCTCCCAAAATAAATGTGATTCTCCTTTTTTTTTTTTCACTTCTCTTTCATTCTCACACGCACATCCTCTACTCTCTTCACTTCCCTCTTTTTCTTTCCCTCTCCTTTCCACCCACAGAATTCCCATTTGACCAGTCCTGTCCTCACCCCACCCATACCTACAGAAGGCTGCTTTTGATTTTCCACTCGGCAAGTTCCTATATTACTCCTATATATTATTCCTTCTATTATATTCTGAGACCACGCTGAGAAAAATCCATATCTTTTTTTTTTATATTGTTTTATATTGTCTACCTAGTGGCATTCGCCCTTTCACTTTTCTGTAATTCAGGGCAATTAGATCTTTTCCATCCTCTTCCCATTTTAGTGCAGCTCCGGTAGCATTTCTGTAGTTCCTCTTCTCAGTAAAAGCGTGGAATCTGTAACACAAAATCAGAGAAATACTTCCCGAATTTTTAACAAGATGTGTGTCACACACACCAGATCACAGTGATGCACAACTTTGGATTTATTTGCTTATCTGTTCAAGAAATCTAAACCTTCTAAGTACAACAACGTATTGTACGTGCGTTCGCGAAGAACATCCGTTCATTTTGGGATCATTTACTCTGAGGGACCTTCCTTTTCAATCTCCTGGAAATCTTTTTTTAATTAACGCTTTCACCATGCTGAGCAAGCACATCACTTGAGATATCGGAGGTGACACTAACACCTTTTTATCAGATTATCCTGCCAGTTGAAAGCCCGACGGGAACATTTATTTCGTTATCGATGTACAAATCAGGAAGCGAAGCAGACTTCATTTACCCTCCTTGTCAAAACAGAAAAGCTCTCCGAGCAGGAAAAAAAGACACATTTCTAAATCAGAACTACACTAGAAACAGGCTCAAGCCAGGAAAAGCCCATGAACATGGTCATTCCTCTGGGAAAGCTGATTTAAACTTCTAGACAGTTATTGGGCAAATACCCACCAGCAAGATAGTAACTGACCCAGTAAGTCCATGCACCAAAGCTAAGCTCGTATAAGGAGAAGACAGAGGGAATCATAGCAAACAAAATCATTCTTCTCAGCTCCCTGAGACAACCCTTCTTTCCTCTTTCTCTGTCATACAAAGAAACACTTGCTTTCCTTTTTGTAAAGGAAGTAAAAACGCTGCCAAAAAAGAAAAAAAAGAAGGATGGTGACTGACAATGCACCTGGGACCACGGAGGTACCACGATTCTGAACGACCACAACCGTTTTAGGCACACATCAGACCACGGCGAACCTAACACTTTCCCACAGTCTCGTTTTTGGCAGACGCTCCGTCTCTTAAAAGCTCCTTCTAAACACAGATGGCTCTAAAAGAGCTAAGCAGCTGCCATCTTACCGATCGCTCCGCTGTCATTTGGGAGATTTCTGCTGTTGGAGGTCTTCCCGCTCTTGCGCAAACAACAGGGCAACAGAAAGAGCCAACAGCCATTTGACAGCTCTCTAACTCCACGCTGACTTCTGTGAGGCGGGCGAACACCTACCGACTCCGACTTGCCCTCCTGCTGTTCAGCATGAATTTGGGATTGGGGGTGGGGTTGCGTTTGTTCATTTGTTTTCCTTATTTTGATATCAGAATCGAGATTAAAAGTTTTATTATCCCTTTCTCCCGAAGGCTGATTTTCGCCACATGGCTGCTTCCCAGGATAAAGGAGCCAACAAGCCATATGGAATAGATCATTTTCCAGCAACCATACCAAACAGATGTTAGAGAGCATGGCACAGAACTGCATTTCCACATAGTCAGGCCTGATGGATAAGACCACATCCATTTTCTTGTTTCAAGAACTGCCCCTTTAGCACGGGCACGACCTTCCCAGTACATGCCCGTGCAGCACTTGATCCAACAAACCTCTAGATCCTTTGCTGGTGCCTGTGGATATTGTCAGATTACAAAGCAATGAAATAAAAACTTGCTCCAGTTTATGCTGTCACTCCTTCCCCTGAACAATTTTTCAGACTTCGAAAGTGGAGCTGACGATTTAGGATATAAAAAAAAAAAAAAGGAATGGCCTTTCTGCAAGCCACTGAGTACAAGTGTGGAGAGAAGCTGGTCTCCTTCACGAGGTCCTGCATTTCAGCCGTATCTCACAGGCTATTTCCCCAGTTTCCCCACATCACTTACTGAACCGCTTCATCTCTTTTTCCTCCTCAGTACAACAAGGATTATATTCAGAAATCTTGGGATACCATTCCTAGCAGCAAAGCACTTCACAAGTACTGAAATCACTACTGTGCAGCTTCTCTGTCCTACCTGCCAGAGGTTGAACGGCTCAACTCTTTCAGAAAAAGAATCGTTTCATCTTCCCCAGCATTGAAAGATACGATGTTGAGTGGACAGGGGCCATCAGAAACCTTCTCAAGAAGCAGCTGCTTTGCGTCCATTGGAACATCACCCACAGCAAAGTAATAAACAGCTTCAACCTGTCATTAAACAGAAAAAAACCCTGGGAATTAGAAGCCATTGTTTTACCTAGACGCCTGGTACTTAATTAAGCGGAGTGCTGCTATGGAAGTTTGGTTGAACTGATGCATTACTTGGGCCGTAAGATGTTCAGACCTTTGGTTGTCCCTCTCACTTGTGCGAGAAACTCAAATGAAGTCCACACAAAATTTCCTGATAGTGAGAAGCGAACCCGGCCCTCAGCCCTTGAGTCTGATTCTGCCCAAAATGCAAGCCCCTTTCCACAGAAGTGAACTGAAATCAAAGAGGTGTAAGGAAAGAGAATATTATGAAGCTAGAGGAGGCTCTGGGCCACATCCCACTTTTATGAAGAAAGATGCAACACTGGTGCCTTCGCAGGGCTGAAAACCAGTAGGAACTTTTATACCAGCCGTACTTTTACTAGTAGTATGTATTCTAAGGGTAGGAGAGAAGCATCATTCTTTGAATGCTACTGCTGGTATTTACCACGTGCTGGTTTGGGCTGGAGTAGAGTTCATTCTCTGCACAGTAGCTGGTGTGGGCTGGGATTTGGATTTGTGCTGAAAACAGTGTTGGTAACACAGGGATGTTTTCAAAATTGCAGAGCAGGCCTTGCACCGAGTCAAGGCCTTCTCTCTTTCTCGTCCCACCCCACCAACGAGTAGGATGGGGGTACACAAGGAGCCGGGAGAGGACACAGTTGGAATAGCTGACCCCAGCTGACCAAAGGGATATTCCAGACCATATGACATCATACTCAGCATATAAAGGCTGAGGGAAGAAGAAGAAAAGGGGGACGTTCGGAATGGTGGCGTTTGTCTTCCGCCACGCAGGATGGAGCCTGGCTCCTGGAGACGCCTGAAGCACCTGCCCGCTGACGGTGAATTAATTCCTTTGATCGCTTTGCTTGCACATGTGGTTTTTGCTTCACCCATTAAACTGCATTTATCTCAAGCCCCAAGTTTTCTCACTTTTACTTTTCTGATTCTCACCCTCAGCCCACCAGAGGGGAGTTTAGTTGCTGGCTGGGGTTAAAGTGCCACAACAAATAATTCCTACTTTTTTTATACTTCCCAAGGCAGAAGGAGCTTGGCAGGTTTATTATGACCACACACAGTTATATTCCAAAGAAGAAGAGAGAGAATCTGAAGAAACGTCCTTTAGTTATTGCTGGAGCGTTACATTACGAGGGATTTGATGTCACCTGCACTTACCCAGGCAAACAACCCTCATGGCAATTACGCTTCTTGAATTTTCACCACCATTAAAAAGAAATACAACATGATGATGTTCAAGCACAGCACATCAGTGCTATGGCTTGGTACTTACCAACTTGATAAATATCTGATAAATAAGTGTTTAACTGAAAAAAAAATGCGCTCAAATATGATTAGGAATCCCAGGACACGCACCACAAAAGAGAAGAAAACTGAGTTGGGGATGGCCCTGAGAAAAAGTTTCTGCGCTCACATAACATCAAGCAGTGGCAAAGCAAATCCAGGCTCACCCGTCAGTGTGTTCCTGCATTTCCGCTACTGCCTTTGGCACTGATTTATATTTCAGTTCCCAGAGCCAACAGACCGGCACGTCGACACCTCTAGTCCAGTTTGTACTCAAAGCTTCCGGGCTGTAGGATCCCTGTACTGTCCTGCACCGTGAGCGTGTTGACGCAAACTCACACGGACTTCTGGATTCCAGGCTCGCTCTCTCCTCTACCTTTTGCTACAAATAGTCAGGGTAATCCTTCAGCAGTGGAAGACACTTCTCCCAGACAGCAACCCAAACTCAGGCAAATTAACGAAGTAGCATCTTGTCACCTTGAGCTTCCCTTGGGTCTTGTAGAGAGGGCAAGACACGCCATGTGACAGGCACGAGTGCAAGAGTACCGAAAATACTTACTAGCTTTAGAAAAAGGTATGCAGAAATAATACAAAAGAGCTCTTGCACCTCTCTGTGCTTCAGTTCAGCTTTACAAGGTTCATTCTCTGTTTCATCCAGCTAAAAAGCTACCTGGGCACGCACACAGCTCCTCCAGCTGAGACCCGCTGCTTGGACAACACCTGGTTGTCCAACAAAACAAGCGGGAATGGCTGCAAGTTGCTCCAGGGGAGATTCCAGCTGGAGTCCAGAGGAAAACTCTGTACAATGAGAACAATTAAACATTGGAATGGTCTCCCAAGGGAAGCGGTGGACTCCCCTACACTGGGCAGTTTTAAGACTCAACTTGTCAGGCTGCTGGATCATCTCACTGAAACCACTCACTAGGGATTTTTTTACCTTAAAAGGTTGGACCAGATGATCCTTGAGGTCCCTTCCAACCTGGGATTCTGTGATTCTGTGGTTCTATGATTGTTCCTATTCCTTTTCCTGAAGAGACTCCTGACCTGGGGCAATGCATGCATTGCACATTGCACAACCCCTCTTCCCTGCGTGCCTTCAGATTCACATCTTCTCCCCCTCCCTCCTAAGACTGCCAATAATTCCTAAACTTGATATTCAATCAGGATGTCAATTTTCACAGTTCCTCTAGAGGATTTACTGCCTGCCTCTGCAGCTTTTAAAACGCTGACGTTTCTTGGGCATAGTTGACGCGGAATCAACTACTCACAAGAAAATAAACAAAACTGCTAACCATGGACAATTCACTCAGCTACAAACCCAGCAACCCCACAGCACAAAGGAAACGTTCCTTACAGAATAGTGGGGGAAGGATAAAATTGTTCCATTTAGTTCTTCGTATTTTGACAATGATGATGTGTGCAGCCATCTCAACAAGCAAACTAACTTCATACAAGAACAGGAAGGAGAACAACACAAGCAGTTCCTCACGGTCTTTACCTTGGTGAGGAGATGTGTTTGGGATGGGAGACCTATCTTTTGCGGAGCGGCAACTGTACAGAACTGCAAGTTAAACCCTGTAGATGCATCTGTGGCAGGAGGAGCTCAAAGATTTGCAACCTTACAGCAGAGTGATCTTGAGCTTGGGACTAACAGGTCATGAGGAAAGGAAATTATAGAATCATAGACTGGCTTGAGTTGGAAGGGACCTTCAAGATCATCTGGTTCCAACCCCCCTGCCATGGGCAGGGACACCTCCCACTAGAGCAGGTTGCTCAGAGCCTCATCCAGCCTGGGCTTGAACTCTTCCAGGGAGGAGGCTCCACAGCTTCTCTGGGCAACTCCTTCCAGTGTCTCACCACCCTCAGAGGAAGAACTTCTTCCTCATGGCCAATCTAAATCTCCCCTGCTCTAGTTTCAAACAGCTTTCCTGTAGCCACTCTAAGGTCTCCCCAGAGCCTTCTCTTCTCCAGGCTGAACAGCCCCAACTCCCTCAGCCTGTCCTCCTAGGAGAGCTGCTCCAGCCTTTGGATCATCTTGGTGGCCTCCTCTGGACCCTCTCCAACAGATCCATGTCCTTCTGGCGTTGGGGGCTCTAGAGCTGGACACAGTGCTCCAGGTGGGGTCTCACCAGAGCAGCGTAGAAGGGCAGAATCACCTCCCTCAACCTGCTGGCCACACATCTTTTGATGCCAGTTGGGGTTTTTTGGGCTGCCAGCGCCCATCGCAGGCTCATGTTCAGCGCTTCATCAACCAGCACCCCCAAGTCCTTCTCCGCAGGGCTGCTCTCAATCCACTCATCACCGAATCTGTAGTTGTGCTTGGAATTACTTTGCCCCAGGTGCAGGACTTTGCACTTGTCCTTGTTGAACTTGATGAGGTTTGCCTGGGCCCACCTCTCCAGCCTGTCCAGGTCCCTCTGGATGTCGTCCCTTCCCTCCAGCGCGTCAGCTGCACCACACAGCTTGGTGTCATCGGCAAACTTGCTGAGGATGCCCTCAATTCCACTGCCCACGTCGCCAACAGAGATACTAAACAGCACCGGTCCCAGTAACGATCCCTGAGGGACACCACTTGTCACAGGTCTCCATTTGGACATTCAGCCATTGATTGTAATTCTCTCAGAGCGGCTCTGAGAGCAGCCGTCCAGCCAATTCCTTAGCCACGGAGTGGTCCATCCATCACATCCTTGTCCTTCCAGTTTAGAGATCAGGATGTCGTGTGGGACAGCATCAAATGCTTTGCACAGGTCCAGGAAGATGACGTCAGTTGTTCTTCCCTTATCCACCGGTGCCGTGTCCCCCTCATAAAAAGCCACCAGGTTTGTTAGGCAGGATTTGCCCTTGGGGAAGGAAAGTTCAGCTGAAGGAATGACAGGAAGAGCCAAGTCTAGGGAGAAAAGAGGATTGTTTTGGAGCAACTTCAGCTGCTGAAAGCAGTTCTGAAGAGCTGGTTTGCAGCTTTTGCCTAGGACCGAGTCGGGTCTGCCCCGGCCTGCATCACATGAAGCCTTCACTCAAGTAAACTGTCAGCTATGAATGATAATGACTCTATTTAGCAGTAATTGAAGTCTGGTTTACATTGAGCACCTGCCACGGTTGAGTCCCCCAGATTACCCATTAGCCCACTAACGTACAGAAAAAAAGAACAGATGTCTCACTGTTGGATGGATTTTAACTTCTGTTTATTTACATGCAGATCCACAAGGTCCAACAGGCCTTTTTTTTCATCCAGGCTATACTGAAATCTAAATATGATCTTTTTTGTTTCCAAACAGGAAATCAGTAATATACTGCACATCAAAAATGTTCATAAAATTTCGGAAGAAGGCACTCATAAAAAAATCTCACCATTGCACAATTTGTTCCTCACCCAGTGCCTTTTTAATATCTGTTTCCAAACATCAGAGTTCATCTGGATGAGAATCCACCAGCACAGGGAACCAAACAGAGACTCAAGCCAAATTCACCTTCTTCAAAAAATACCTCAGAATGAGATTTACAAAGGAGGTAGGATTGGATCTGTGCACATGGATGGAGCCTACTGGCAGTGACAACCAGTGATTCTAGTCTGCACACAGCAGGACAAATTTTCCATTACATTTGAATGTTAGGGAACGGCATTTTCCCTAATGAGACCACATCTGGAGGATTGTGTCCAGCTCTGCGCTCCCCAGTTCAGCAGGGACAGGGAAATACTAGAGAGAGCCCAACGGAGGCTACAAGGATGATGAAGGGACCAGAACATCTCTCCTGGGAGGAAAGGCTGAGAGCCCTGGGGCTGTTCAGTCTGGAGAAGAGAAGCCTCAGAGGGGATCTTCTTTCTGGTTCCAAATCTCTGCAGGGTGGGGGTCAAGAAGGGGCCAGGCTCTTGTCAGTGGTGCCCTGGGATAGGACAAGGGGCAATGGGCACAAATTGGAACCCAGCAAGTTCCACCTCAACAGGAGGAAAATCTTCTTTGCTGTGAGGGTGACGGAGCCTGGCCCAGGCTGCCCAGAGAAGTGGTGGAGTCTCCTCCTCTCGAGGCTTTCCAGACCCGCCTGGATCTGTTCCTGTGTGTCCTGCCCTGGGTGATCCTGCTCTGGCAGGAGGGTTGAACTTGACGATCTCCAGAGGTCCCTTCCAATCCCTACTATTCTCTAATTCTATGAGTCTACATTGTAAGCAAATTTCATGAAGTATCTCTTGAACACAAGTCTTAAGTGATTAGCTGAAATGAAGACATATATGGTTTATGCCTTGTGATTGCTGTAACAAATAAATATGGTACTTTTATAAACAGACAGGATTTAAGTGCATCAATACCTGTGTATGCTTTGTCTTTTTGTCCCGGAAGAAACTCTAGCTAAAACCCCGCTGATGAAAAATCATTTGCATACTCCAGCCACGAGTCAATGATTAAGCTAAACCCTGCACTTACTATTTTAGATCTTAAATATCATTTTTTCATGAGCACTTTGGATACATAACAAAATTAAAGTGGTTTCCCCGTCTTCAATAATGTTGATTCGAGCAATTTTCTCATCAACTCGATGCCCTGAAAAAACATATGGCAGAGAAAGTGGAAGGGAAGATGTTTTCTCTTTCCCTTAATGACTGAATACATTATTTATCCTGTGTACTCTAGAAGCAAAAATAAACAAGTTTCTGCATTCAAAATACAGTATATTTCCATAAACAGGCCATCAGTAAACATCGTACGCAGCCACGCTTGAGGGAAAAAAAAAGAAACTTTCCAAAAGCCGTCATTAATATTTATCTTTGCAATATTCATCAGGGCAAATCACAGTAGCCAGCCTGGCACTGAATATTCTGGGATTTACTTGAGGCTTCTGAAAAAGATGCACGAACTTACTGCCTCATCACTCCTGGCTTCCAGCAGGGCTTCAGCAGAGTGAGCACGGCTGGCGGCTCTCACGTGCTCCAGTTTCCAGAGCCATGTAAGAGCAGAGTTCACCGTCTCTTCCGACACAGGAGTGGATTTCTGCTGCCACTTCAGAAGGTCCTGAGCGGCCCTAAAAAGGACATCAGCTAGAAATCAGAAATAGTGAGAATAAAGCAAGAGAGCAGAGCTCTGCTGTGGTTACTATTCTTGTATGTTATTAACTTACAATTGCAATAAACCACAGATACTAAATTCAGACTTGCAATAAAAGAAGTAGCTGA
The DNA here is from genome assembly GCA_013396935.1 of Baryphthengus martii. Lineage (NCBI taxonomy): Eukaryota > Metazoa > Chordata > Aves > Coraciiformes > Momotidae > Baryphthengus > Baryphthengus martii. The sequence continues at coordinate 25,824 of VWZK01011449.1, read as the reverse complement.
AAAATAGAAAAATACTGTCATTTTAATAAGTTTTTTTTCAAGACAACTCCTTTCTAAACCGGGGTCAAGAGAGCTCTAGCACTTTAAAAACAATTCCTAATTCCTATCTCCCCTTCACATAAAACCACGATCGGGTTTTAAAAATATGGGTATGAAAAAACAATCATCTGGCTCCCACAGGTCTCTTTCCACGACTTGCTGCCCGACCTTTGTGTCAGACCATTTTAACCGCCCTGCTTTTTCTGTAGTACGGCTGATCTTTATCTACCTGTCAAGAGAAATCTTGTGAGGCTAAGTTTTTTGATATTTTAATTGATCAAAGACCTGAGTCTTTGATCAGTACAGAAGTACAAAGTGTATGAACCTGTAGAGCTGTGTATTTGTCCGTAAAGGGGCAGAAAAGCAAATAAAAAACCAACTGGTTCCAGTACCCGTGATGTTCCATCAAGCACTATTTTGAAGAGTTTCCTGCAAATCTAAAAGACAAGTAGGTTTTCCAAGATTCTTTTAAAGTAATCATTTATGTGCCCTGTTGTCCTTTCCTCCCCCCTGCACAAGGCAACAAATGGATGAAGACAATTATTGTGACTCCGTTTTGACTTGTCTTTGCAGATCGTTTGTAAAGAAAATGCTTTCTGTGCGTCTCAAAAGCTATGAAGTTATCTTCTTTTCAAACCTCAGCTGTATCACAAGCCAGGGAATTAAGACAGGGCAAAAGAATCGGATCTGTAGGACAAAGCTTGAGTAAAACAACGTCAAGAATCACCGTGTAGTTGCAAGTGATCATTGTGGAACTAATTTTAAAATTATATGACCTAATGCGCGCATCTTTTTTTTTTTTTTTCATAATAATAAAATCCCACTCACCTCTCCAAACCCAAGCTTAGGCTTCCAACTTTTATGCATATATCAGAATTCGTGCAGAAATGTGAATAGCTGCTCCTATTCTTCTGTTTGTAACTCAACCCAAATTCGTTAGTTCATGTCAGGGAACAAGCACTTGTCTTTTGTTATGGAAATCTCATATTGTTTCCTAGTTCTGCTACGGATTTCTGTGACCATGGAAATCTATAGAAACACAAATGACTGTGCCTGTGCCTATAGCACTTGGGGGAGTGTACATTTAGCTGTAAGGCAGAATCCCACAAGGCCTAAGGACACAAGAATGCCGCTGCAGTCAGATGGGACCTCACTGGCTTCACTCTGTAATATTTAGCTGCCTGAAGAGCAATAACGTTATCAGAAATCCCCCCCTTATCTTTCTGGTTTTCTGTGCTATGTTTGTAGANCTCCAGTCCCTTCCCCAGCCTCGTCAGTCTTTATCTGTTCTTCAGGGTGACAATGGCCTGCTGTTAAATGGAAGCACCAAGCTCAGCATGACTGTGGGTGAAACTTGGTGGGAAATCTAAAGATACTCCCATGACACGAATCAGAACCATTTCCACTACAAATAATTATCCAAACACACGTCTATACAACATGCAGCTCCTTTTTGTTCTGCAGCAATGGGCAGACATGGACTTCCTAGCTCAGCTCAGGAGAAGAGAAGGCTCCAGGGAGACCTTATAGAGGCCTTTCAATACTTAAAGGGAGCTTATAACAAAGATGAGGACAGACTTTTTAGTAGGGCCTGTGGTGACAGGACAAGGAGTGATGGTTTTAAACTAAAAGAAGGCAGGTTTTGACTTGGAGATAAGGAAGACATTTTTTACGGTGAGGGTAGTGAAACACTGGAACAGGTTGCCCAGAGAGGTGGTAGATGTCCCATCCCTGGAAACACGTCAGGTCAGGCTGGACGGGGCTTTGAGCAACCTGATCTAGTTGAAGACGCTGAAATTGGATTAGATGACCTTTAAAGGTGCCTTCCAGCCCAACCCATTCTATAATTCTAGGATTCTTTCCGCTTACCGAATAAGGTTGAATTTGGCAATTTGAGCCACCTGCTCCACAAGCAGCATAGAAAGTGCATCCCGACACAGATCGAATTCAGCTGGAGCCGCGCTGCCAAAATCCAAAACCACAACAATGCACCGTTCTTGGATCACTCCAAAGATCTGCCGGCTCTCGCTGGTTAACCACGCCATTCGCTGCTCGTAGAGCTCGATAGCTCCCAGTAGACATTCCACAAAACGGAGAATCAGGTCTTTTTTTGCCGTCAGCTTTATTTAAATAAGGGAGAGAAAGAAATGGCACATCAAAACAAATACTACAAATGCAGCCCCGAGCTTAGCACAGCTGCGCTGGCTGCTTTGCAAGGGCCGGTTATGCCAGCCAAGGTAGCACTGAAAACAACCCATTTTTCTTCCCCTGTTTCAAGAGCAAATACTTGACGAACGCATCTAAGCTCTAAAGAAAAGACGCTGCGTTTCGTCCTAATTGCTTCTCGTAACCTTTTTATATGAGCACGGGACAGTGCCAGCGCGTTGTCCGACTCGTCTGTCTCAAGACTGGAGCAATTAGAACGAGCTGAACGCAGCGAGGGTGGAGAAAGGGCTGCAGAGCAGATGGGTGAACAAATGAGGACACCGCAACTTTGCGCTTTCTTCGGCTACAATTTTGACCGGCTCTTAAAATTTTGTGCTGGTGGGGTTTGGTTCTGGGGCCCTTCAATCTCCACCTTTTCTTTAGCATTTGAATGGAAAATGTAAAGTGTTTCCTGTTGGTACTATTATTTCACTCACAATGCTCAGCCTTAGGAATTAACTGTTTGTGGGTAGGTGCTGGGGCAGAAGTACTTCAGCCGGCGGCAATCAACAACTGAGACTTCCTATCCTATCTCAGTAAAATAAGAAAAACCTAGATTCAGTATTCAAATGAAAAGCAGCAGACCCTCCCTAGGAATATAAGTATACAGGTTCACCACGTAAAATGATCAAAAGTCATCGCAGATTCCAGCAAAGTCATCCCCTCAATATCTCTAACCCACGAAAGCTGATTTCCCGTCTTCCTTCTACTTCCAACTGCCCTTCTGGGACAAAGGACAAAGGACATTTCTCAGGGAGAAGATACTTTGTGTGTCAGCCTGCAGACTTTTTCCTCTCGTTTATATTTTCCTCTGTTCTTTAATGTCAGCTCGGGCCCTGTAATGTGCCTCCCAGATCCAGAGACTCGGGCTGTCTGCCAAAGGAATATAGGCCTGGGAAGAAGCACTTAGAAAATCCCGTTTCCTCCTATGACAGCCGGACTCATACCAAGAAGCTTATTGCTCCACATCCATCAAACTCCACCTTAAAATAAAGCAGTTTGCTTGTACCACCCCTTCACTTATAGTTGGCCAGACCAGATTCTTGTTTCTCTGAGGGCTGGAAAACATCCAACTGTCCAGCCTAAATTTATTCATGGCAGGTCATACCCATTCATTCTTGGACTAGTGTGCCTTTTAGCATAGAAAACGATGGCTTTTCCCTATGCCTGTAATTGCCTTTCTGTAGCATTCATAGAATCATAGAATCATAAAATGGCAGGGGTTGGAAGGGACCTCTGGAGATCATCGAGTCCAACCCCCCTGCCAAAGCAGGATCACCCAGAGCAGGACACACAGGAACAGAGCCAGGGGGGGTTGGAAAGTCTCCAGAGAAGGAGACTCCACCACCTCTCTGGGCAGCCTGGTCCAGGCTCTGTCACCCTCACACCAAAGAAGTTTCTCCTCATGTTGAGGTGGAACTTCCTATGTTCGAGCTTGTACCCGTTATTCCTTGTCCTACTACTGGGCACCACAGAAGAGGGCCTGGCCCCTTCCACTTGACCCCCACCCCTCAGATATTTCTAGACATGAATCTGATCCCCTCTCAGGCTTCTCTTCTCCAGACTGAACAGCCCCAGGGCTCTCAGCCTTTCCTCACAGGAGAGATGTTCCCGTCCCTTCATCATCCTCATATCCTCCATCGGACTGTTATACTTCTTCAGTCTTCTATAAGATCAGCACTCCGTTGCAGTTCCTCCTACTAGCTCTTCCCAGTACCTGTTCGGGCTTGAGTGGCTTCTTCTCAATCTGTAGTAACTGCACACAGTATTGTACTCAGTATCCAAAAAGAGACCGCCAGATCTTGTAGAGTGGCACTGCTACCTTAACCCTGCTAGGAAGAGGAAGGAGACTCCATTTTTACAAGAAGTCACATAGAGAAATCAAGGGGGAACGGCTGGAAGTTGTTCCAGGGGAGATTCCAGTTGGAGTCCAGAGGAAAATTCTGAGAACAATTAAACATTGGAATAGTCTCCCAAGGGAAGTGGTGGACTCCCCTACACTGGGCAGTTTTAAGACGCAACTTGACAGGGTGCTGGGCTGTCTCCACTTAAATAATTTTTTATTTTTTTTTTTTATTATTTTACTTAAAAGGTTGGACCAGATGATCCTTGAGGTCCCCTCCAACCTGGCATCCTATGATTCTATGGTTCTATGATTCTGTGATGCTATGATTCTACGAAATGTCTTTCCTACTGCTCGCAATGTGTCCTAAGATTCAAAGACATTATGTAAATATTTTGCATGGAATGAATGAGAAAGGAGGGTAAAAAGCTCCCTGAAATGGTTCTTTTTGCATTTTTAAGCCTCGTGCCTCAGAAGCACTCTAGTTATCAGAAAAAAAAAAAAAAAGACAAAAAAAAAAAAAAAGACAAGCCATTTGCTTTTGTAAACTCCTTTGAGAATTAACTCTCTCCCCTCCTCGCTCGCACGCGTATCGCTTCAATCGGAACCCATCCTCTCAACAATGAGGCCGCCAGCAGCTGTTGCTGAGACATTCCTTAGAACATGAGCCTGGGCAGAGCTCCAGCTCCCTGTCTCTATGGAGCAGGCTGAGCCCTTTGTGACCCGCTGGCACAGAGCGGAGCAGCGCTTTGCATCGGCAATGTCAGCGCATTCTGTCGTCTCATTTCACCATCCCCGGTTGGTTTCTTGACTACGGTTTGATTTTTATTTTTTTTTAAACTCGGCCGAGCACCTTCTTTTTAAGCGTTGCCTCTTTTCAAGACAGGCTAAATGTTGCTTAGAAACTGCAGTCTTGTCTGGAAAGATTTACTCCAATGCTGCACCAAGGCAAGAGCATAGGATTTGGCATGAAAAAAAAAAAGAAAGAAAAATATCTCCGGCGCTTTTTCCTCTGACTGTTATCAATAACTGACAAAATATCTTTAAAAAATGATCAAAAGATAAAGTTCTCACATTTCATGCCATCAGGAGACATTTTAGTCGCATCATTCTACCAGAGTGATCACGACTTCGAAGCGCACGAGGACGTTACCGTGAGCCAGTCACACTTACGTTGTACACGCTGCCATCTCGGGCTCTCTCGTACTGAGGAAACAGACCATCTGCATAACGAGAAGCCACCGGTTTCCCCAAGGTGCTCACATAATCTACAGTAAAGGTTAAAAAAAAATTCAGTTGCTAATCGTGTGGATTACCTCAGACAGATATATTTTGGGTTGACGTGCACAGCAGCCGTGTACGAAGCGTATGAATCCGTATTGAACTCTTGATGTAATGAAACTTGAGGGAAATTCTAATTATGTTGCTGCTTTCCAATTTTTTTCTGGCTGTGTCTACGACGAGGGCACCAACAGGTCTTGATTGGCCTGATCAGCCTCATCTGGGATTTCCACCCCCCAAGCACTTAGACCTGGGCAGTCTTTGCTGTAGCTGTATGGTAGGTGTACCAGTCTCAAGCTCTGCTAGTGGACCTCTCTCCTGGACAGACCTCTCAGCCTTGTCTCCAGTTCTGTGTCCTGGATGTGGCTCTAGGACCTGTGCTGTGGCCTCGTCTCCGGTCTTGTCTCCGGCTCCATCTCCTGCTGCTCCTGGCTGCGCTCCCCGACTGGACCCTAGATGTGGTTCATCACCACCCTGCCTGGGACTGTCTGTGGACACTGTTTAGCAGTGTGTCACCACTGCTCTGCCTATGGTGCTTAGAAGTGCAGAATTGTGCCCTGGTCAGTGAGGACACCGCGTGGCCTGCGTTCCCCTTTGGTTCCTGGCTTGTTTTGCCCCCATGGAGCAGCCCTGCTCTCGCTGCTCTCTGTCACTTTAGTTAGAAGTGGGGAAAACCCTCACATTTCATTATTTATAGGCCAAAAAGCTACACAGGACTCTAACACATTAAAGGTTTAAGCAACTAAACTTCTGTATTATCCATTTACCTCACAGCAGGACTCGCAAATATTTGTCCACCGAACAAAATACAAACTCTGGAACTGATAATGCTGCTCCCTTACACAACTAAACGGGTGCAGAAGTGGGTGCAACTAAGGAAAAGGTTGCGCTCTGCTCTTTCAGTAGCTAGAAATCTTCTCCAGGATCCCCACCGACAGGAAAACAGCAGGGGTGGAAATACTGAACGTCCCAGAGTAGCTATTCCGTACGGCACGCTGCCCTGCGAAGCCGGTACGTTCTGCCCCTAAAATGACACTGGAACAACAGTCACCCTGGTTAACAGCTTCCTCATCAACAGCAGGCGGGATTTCAGGATCTGCACTGCTGAGTTTTGAATGCTCCATGGCCACAAGCCAGCCCAAATCTGAAATTATGCAACCTAGAACAATTGCAACGCGTTACAATTCCTGCGTCTCCGGCGGCAAGCTGTTGGAAGAAAAGAATCTCTCGCCGTACTCTGCAAAGCGCTATTATGGCAGCGATTAATAATTATCAGCAAACTCTTCCCCTCCAGCTGCCAGATAATTGCAAAGGAACATTTTTCTATAGCTTGACTTTGCATGCAAAGCAGCCTGAATTCTAATCAAATCGAACTGCTTCCTTAGAGCTGGATCCCTGGAAATAACAGAGTACTCCCAAGCAGGCTGGCTAACCCTGATGCAGATCACAGATTACGGCACGGCACACATATTAACCATCTAAAAATAGACAGAAATCTTACGGCGCGGCTTTTTGCAGAAAAAAAATTGACAAACAGCCTCAGCAGCAGGAGTTATTTCCCAAGCTACAGCTACACTGGAGAAGGATTTGAACCGGTAAAGCAACAGCCCAGCTGAGTAAGGAAAGCCCTTCTCAGCTGCGAAGGAGATGGAGTTCCTCAGGTCTCTGAAGCGGCAGCGTCGGCAGCTGTGGGTACAGCTCCCCTTTCTGCCATGAGCATAAAAGACAACGTGACAATCTCCTCTGTGTACACCAGGGTGTAAAATGAGCGTGACCCTACAGACTACTCAAAGCCAAGGGAGTTATTATTATTCTATGATTGATTTATCTCATACCTTTCCTGTGCTGGAATCCAATCTGTGACAAAATCTGGGATAGGGACAGTTTGTTTCTTTTGAGGCCGTGCAGTCGAAGCCATTTAGCAGATGAAACGAGGGCTTGTACATCCGCGTCCCACTGACTGACTGCCAGGCTCCTTTCCTTCTCTTCGCATTTCTTCTTCTGGGAATCTTCGGGATCTTGTCTGTGCTTTGAATCAAAGGCATCTGTTGTGAAGAGAAACGCGATTTGTTCCACGGTAACAAGTGACAGAACAAGAGGAAAGGGTCTTAAATGGCGCCAAGGGAAGTTTAGATTGGGTACGAGGAAGAATTTGGAACGGCTTGCCTGGGGCAGCGGGGGAGTCCCCTCATCCCTGCAGGGATTTAAGAGTCATGTAGACGTGCCGAGGGATGTGGTTTAGCTGAGGCCTTGTCAGTGTTAGGTTCATAAATGGACTAAATGATCTGAAAGGTCTTTTCCAATCTAGGAAATTCTGTGATTAACTTCAATTGTCTCTTTTTTTTTTTACCTCTATTCCATGGTACTCTGCACACACAGAGCTCACCTCTTCTTTTCTTTTGTTACACTGAACAATGTTCTTAACCTGGAAAGCTGCTCTCAGCCCTACACGTCTACTTGCTATGTCTTTTTTGTTAATCCATATATATTTACCTTCAATTTCTTAAAGAATATGTCAATATTGTATGTTGAAATCCAAGCCCTAAGTCCCATTTGCCAAATGTCAATTCTTCCAGCTCCTAAGAAATCTCTCCTAAGTCTTGGGAATCAGATCTCCTAACAGGCATTCAAAGGTTGTCAGACTATCACTACCTACACATTAGAAGCTTTACGCAACGAACAAGGCTTTGGTACAGCGGCCCTATCCCGGGCTACAGCAAAAGACGCATGGCCAGCAGGTCAAGGGAGATGATTCTGCCCCTCTGCTCTGCTTTGATGAGACCCCACCTGGAGCACTGCGTCCAGCTCTGGGGCCCCAACACTAGAAGGACATGGATCTGTTGGAGAGGGGCCAGAGGAGGCCACCAAGATGATCCAAAGGCTGGAGCAGCTCTCCTGGGAGGACAGGCTGAGGGAGTTGGGGCTGTTCAGCCTGGAGAAGAGAAGGCTCCAGGGAGACCTCAGAGTAGCCACCAGGATCTGAAGGGGCTTCAGGAAAGCTGGGGGGGGACTTTTGATAAAGCTTGTGGGGATAGGACAAGGGGCAAGAGTTTGAAAGTAGAGCAGGGGAGATTTAGATGGGCCATGAGGAAGAAGTTCTTTCCTCTGAGGGCAGTGAGACCCTGGCAGGGGTTGGCCAGAGAATCATANATGAGGAAGAAGTTCTTTCCTCTGAGGGCAGTGAGACCCTGGAAGGGGTTGGCCAGAGAATCATAGAATCAGAGAATGGCAGGGGTTGGAAGGGCCCTCCGGAGATCATTGAGTCCAACCCCCCTGCCAGAGCAGGATCACCCAGGGCAGAAACAGATCCAGGGGGGTCTGGAAAGTCTCAGAGAAGGAGATTCCACCACCTCTCTGGGCAGCCTGTTCCAGGCTCCGGCACCCTCACAGCAAATAAGTTTCTCCTCCTGTTGAGGTGGAACCTCCTATCTTCTAGCTGTTACCCGTTATTCCTTGTCCTACTACTGGGCACCACAGAAAAGAGCCTGGCCTCTTCCACTTGACCCCCACCCCTCAGATATTTCTAGACATGAAGAAGATCCCCTCTCGGGCTTCTCTTCTACAGACTAAACAGCACTAGTTCTCTCAGCCTTTCCTCACAGGAGAGATGTTCAAGTCCCTTAATCCTGTCAGTGTTGAAGCCCAGGCTGGATGAGGCTCTGAGCAACCTGCTCTAGTGGGACGTGTCCCTGCCCATGGCAGGGGGGTTGGAACCGGACGATCTTGAAGGTCTCTTGTAAATCCAGCCATTCTATGATTCTGTGATTTCTTAGCATGGAGATGTTGACCGCCTACCATAAGCAACATATTGATGTCAGCAGCAGATCCTGACTTTATTACAAAGCTGCTGAAACTCCCTTTCCTCACATCATTCACCTCAAGCGTAAATGACAGTTCTGGCAGGTTCTGCTCCAGGTTCTGATGGGTCATGTGCACCCACAGGAAATCACGGCCAGGAAGCTCTGGGTTCATTCTAAGCTCCACAGAACAAGGAACATATCTCAGCACCGACGTACAGTTGGCTGGGCCAGCTCCACTTGCCTCTGGCAGCAGAAGCAGCCCAGAGCCAAGAGTGCTTGAGGCAGAAATGGAAGCCATGCCAACAGCGATGCCTCTGTTCCTCAGCACAGAGGTTCTCGGAGGACTTGGGTATTTCCTGTTCATTCCCAAAATATTCTGCATGAGCTAAAATGGCTCTTGTTGATGAAATACCCTTGTTGTATCTTAGTTTACTTTCTGTGGACTTTGAAATTTCTATTTTCCCCGGCGTCAACGTCATCTGGAGTATCCTGGTCCTGCACGGCCCATATACTCTAAGCTGGCTGTAAATGTCCTGCGGGGATCAAATTGTTCCAAAAGACAAAGTACTTCTGTCTCTAATGACTACAAAAACAACCTTCAACCTAGCAGGGAACATGATCAGAACACTCTTTGCTAAGATCAAACGTGACAACAACCACAGGTTCAGTAGACAGACCGTTCCTCTGTTAACAATACAGATAGGACATGAGACTCTATCTTCAGAAATCACCTTTCGGCGACCACCGGCTTCTCTGCCATGCAGCCTGGCCCCAGCTCTTTCACAGCCATCGATCCTACAGGCAGGGGGCTGGGCCAGCACGGCTCTAGATGAGAATGAAACGGGAAATTATCCAGGAAAACGACACAAAAATAGGCCTGAAATACTCACGGTCACTCCAGGCAAGTCTCTTACACGGGTTGCCGATCATGACAGGTCTCTTGATTGGCAGGTCCTCTTTGCTTTCTTCTTAAAAACCTGAGGAATTATTATGTTTTGAAAAAAATCAAAATGTTGCCGTGCCACGGAGACCAACCCCACGGGCCCAGAAGGCTGAGATCAACGTTTTCTTCAAGGAAATTAGAATTATAAATCTAAAAGGACAGCTGCTCCCCATCCCAAGAAAGGCTGAAGTCAGGACGATTCACAAAGAAAAAGAATTTAAGGAGGGCCATGTGGTATAAGGCCCAACTGTGAATAAGGGACAACTTGGGAATAGAAAACAAAAGGCCAAACGAAGCAGGGTAGCACCACGAGACATCGTGTTTTGCCATTTATTTGGTTCTTCTTTTAATAAATAAGATGAATGAATGACGGGTATTTATGAAGCGCTCGCAGGCCAGGTGGTGGCTATTGTCACCCAGCAGTTTTTCCTACTGAAAAAAAAAGCAAAAAAGAGATAAAATAATAACCTAAAGACTTAGCCTTCTCCTTCTTTCTTCACTGTGGAAGGGAACACGCTACTTATTCCCCTTGGATGGGTTTAAATACCCACATGGAAACACAGAAACCATTCCAGTCTTGGTCCTGCTTATGCAGAAAGACACGAACAGTGTGAAAGACAAGAACTTTAAAAAACCAGGACTCTGTTCACCACTCTAACCCCCCAGGGCGTTGCAGAAAAGATGCCGCCCAGCAGCACAACCTCTGGTTTCCAGATACCATGGGGTGTGGCAACAGGTTTTTCCCTTCCCTTAGCCTCCAGCACCGCCCCCAGCTGCTCCAACAGCACCTGGATGTGAAATGCTGGCACCGTATGAAAAGGAGCGTTTCCAAAGAGATGAAGCGACTTTCAACAGAAACAGCGAGTTTACCTCAGCTCTTGGAAAGGTGAGTTCAAACCCGGTGACAGCCGGGATAACCTTCAGCCCAACGTCTGAATCAAATCTTCAGAAAAGAAGGCTGAGAAGGGATCTTAATTCATGTCCACAAATATCTGAAGGGTGGGGGTCAAGTGGAAAGGGCCAGGCTCTTTTCCGTGGTGCCCAGTAGTAGGACAAGGAATAACAGGTACAAGCTGGAACACAGGAGGTTCCACCTCAACAGGAGGAGAAACTTCTTTGCTGTGAGGGTGACAGAGCCTGGCCCAGGCTGCCCAGAGACATGGTGGAGTCTCCTTCTCTGGACACTTTCCAAATCCCCCTGGATCTGTTCCTGTGTGGCCTGCCCTGGGTGATCCTGCTCTGGCAGGGGGCTTGGACTCAATGATCTCCAGAGGTCCCTTCCAATCCCTACCAGTCTGTGATTCTCTGATTTTCGAAAGGTCAACCAGAGTTCATCTGGGCACATCTATCCTGCTGCTCTGGCCAGTGCAAACAATCCGCTAAAACCTTCATCCACACCCAACACTTTTGACTTCTCCACAGACGGGGCTGTGTTTGCCCAGGCCGTGTGGCCAGGCTGTCCCTCATAGGCGGGAACACCTCGGGAAGGCCCACACGAGGGACAGCCCGAGAAGGTGCCCCAGCCAACAGGGCTGCAGAGCGGGCTAAAGCGGGCAGCTGCCTGCGGTGGAAACCGGGCACCGGGAGTCACGGCAAAACCACAGCGGGGGAGCGGAGGACGCCAGGACAAAACCCGAGCGGCCGCCGGGGCCAGCCAGGGTGGGGTACGGCCCCGTCCCTCCCCGGCGCTGACAAGCGGCAGCCTCGCTACGCCCTCCGGGCCGCCCTCACCGCCGCCCCCGCAGGTA